>JAQFVV010012936.1:0-180437 GCA_028023455.1 Epiperipatus broadwayi
TGTACCGGTCGAAATCCACCAACACATCAACAAACCCAAACTCAAAGTCGGATTCAAACTCAGGCGGTTCCAAAACTGAATTCAAACCCAACTCAACAGCTCAGATAGCAGAAATCGACGGCACAGTGCTATGCGCCAAGAACTAGCTCAACGGTTGGTGAGGACTAGAGACCCTTGCACTGACACGAATATCTAATAATTAATTACTTTGAATACTTTTTAAATCAAATCATATGTATGTTCGGGTTGCCAACACAGACAGCGGGTATTAACATTTAAATAATTATAAAAAGAATGATGAACTAAGAAACCAAGTATGTTAGAAAATATTTAATAATAATAATAATTTGTTTTGTTCAATAAAATATAGATAGCATTAGTTACCTCTAGTCTTTAAAAGCATTTATAAATATAATCAGAGTAGCGGTCCTTATCATATGCCAATGGAAATTACGCAATATTGGAATTCTATGTCTATGCCCCCAACAAGAAAATATAAAGGTGGATAAAGGTATTTATTTAGAACGGAAATGATTGTTCTAATTTTATTACGGTGGAATATGAGATTTATCTTCACATTCGGAAATCTATTCATGAAGAGCAAAACGTATTTTAAGGCATAACTTTAATCTTTATTTGAAAACTTATTTAATTAAACATATTTGAGAATTGGTTCGACTTTAATTTAAATCACTTCATCACGAATTACGAGTACGGAGCGGGTTTTACCGGGACAAAAATGCAACGGTGCTTGACGAATTACGAGGCAGAGAGTCAAATTTAAAGATGATCGCTAGTCGATGATCGAAGTCTTATGGCGGCTTGCATTTGGCAAGTCTTACGCCCTTTGACTAATGAATCGGAAAGGAAGTACTTTCTTCCTGGAAAAATTTAAATAAGAGAATGATCACCGACCAGCCTAACGGAGCGGAAGATGGCCCTACGTCAGCAACGTTTGATGATGATGACTTGGTAGTCATCGTTGAAAATAAAACCCATGTAGAATGCTCTACGTGATGACTTGACCAATTAATTAAAGTCAAACGAGCTTTAAGAAAACTATTTGAAAGTATTGGAAACTATGTTAACTATGCCTTAATATCGTGCCCTTCCTGAATATTAATATAAAATAACAAAAGTGGAATTAAAATACATTTAACCCTTTATCGACCCTTTTTGCAATAAGACATTAAAGATTATATTTGCATAAATAAATATTAGTGGAACAAGAAAATCATTTAACATTATGTGAATATATATAAATACTTATAACTTAGATAGGAGCTGGGGACATAGGTGAAAAATTGAGCTAATAATTTATTATTAGCTAAATGTAAAAATAGTAAACCTGTAATATTTTCTTTCGACTCGATGATTAATAGAACTTATCAATTTAGTTCTAATGGGCGAGAATTACTATTTGAAATTAATGTTATATTATTTGCGTGAGGCAAATGGAATCAAGGAGCTCATCGAGTCGAAAGATTATTGGCATATAATTTTTAAATACGACATTAAAAAAACACACTAACATATATATATTAAACGAACCGCCAGGTAAGAAAAGAAAAGTTTAAAGACTAGAGATTTAAAGAATTACGTTATATATTTACAGTAGCATTTTAGAAATAAAGGGTGTTACAAAGATTTTACATTAAAGAATAAAAGAGCTCTTAATAAGGAGGAGTGTAAAATAAAGTTCGAACTGGCCAGAAAGTTTAACGTTCATTATAGAAACATATATTACCCCTTCCGTGCTGGTCCTTAAGTCACACCTCCAGGTTGTTAAAACGTAGGCACCATTTGGTTGATTATTGGAATAGCATTTTAGTAGCTTTTCATGATGTTAGCAGAATGATCGATCCGGAAAAGGTTCAGCAGCTCCAGTGATGATTTCTCGGGACTTTAGGAACCGTAGCCAGATTCCTGATGTTTTAGCCGACTATCATGATGAAATACAATTATTATACGCACAGAGTTCACTGCACTACTCTACAACAAAGCTTGATCTTTTTTTTTCTGACTTTTCAGGGCTATATATATTGTCCAGATGCCTTAAGGCTAGCGCTCATTTTATTATCAATTAGTTGTTTTCCAATACATTCCTTCGGTAAGGCTTTCAAACTAATTATTGAATTCCTTTCCTAATTAGACTACTTTTTTTTTTTGAATTCCTTTCCCAATTAGAAAATGAATTCTTAAAATCTGAAATGATTTTAATTAGAAATTGAATTCTTATCTTTTTTTAATTAATAAAACTTTACTGTTGTTTTTGAGAATTTGAAAGCCCATGGAAGGAATGTAGCTTTTAATCGCAAACTTTAACAAATTATTTAAAAGTACAAAAAAAAAAAACAAGTATTCCCGACGCAATGAAACTTTCGAAAATTATATATATTTAAATATTTACAAATATATACGCACAATCCACGCAATTGTAATATATATAAATTCATGAATATTTTATCATGAATTTATTAAGAGAATTGCTCAATTTTAAACTGAAACTAATTGATTTTAATACACATTTGAAATAAATTATTCATTATGGAAATTAGCGTGGATTGAACGTATAAAGCCCCATTGCATCGGAAATTTAAGGTTAGTATTAGGGTAACTAACATGAAGCTAGGATCGAACTCAGATCCGACTGCTTCATTTCTTTTCACTTCAAAAAAAAACAATGAAAAAAAAATGACTTTACTTATGCAGGATATAGTTGCATAAGTGTATAGACTCTGGGAGAACAGCATGAGTGTGAATAATATAACCTGCCCAAGCTACAAATTGTACATGTCTCACTGCGATCCATTTTTTGAATATTCAACTTATAAATGGGTTTATAATAAATCAGTCCGTTTATCAAGTTTCATTTTCCTAGGGTCATGTCAGTTGGTCTTCTGTATATATATCTGTCATTACAGTTTGTCTTATTGTTTCCCTGGATCAGGTGGTACATATGGTTTTAACTGTCTGGCATTGTAAAGGTCATAGTCCTGGTCTTCCCTGGTTGTCGTCAAGTTCCCATAGTCTATTGCTGTTATTAATTCTGTGGCCTTTTCTGCGACGGAATGCACAAAAAACAATTCTTTAACATTATCTCTATGAACGATGGGTTTCTCTCCTGGGTCTTCTTTGAAAGTCTGAATCTGTATCAAGGATCCAGGCATTGGCGTCTGTAACCTCTTCATACTAAGTTGAGGACTCATCATCTGTCCCATTTCCACTTTTAATTTCATTTGACTAGTGGTCTGAACATCTTTTTCTTTCTCTATATCTATATCAGCTTCCTCCACTGTTTCATAATTGGACTCATCCTCACCACTGTCGCCTTCCTTGCTATCTACAACTTCCTTTGGTGTGGCCTGATCATCTTTATCATCTATTTTTGGGGCTTCAGAGGGATTTATATCTTTCTCTATATCTATATCAGCTTCTTCCCCTGTTGCGTAATTGGACTCATCCTCACCACTGTCGTCTTCCTTGCTATCTACAACTTCCTTTGGTGTGGCCTGATCATCTTCATCATCTATTGTTGGGGCTTCAGAGGGATTTATGTCTTGCTGAAGCTTTACATTCTCTGGGTTTGAGTTGGCTCGGATGCCTCGTGCTTCATCCATCCTTACAAGCCTTTCCATCATCATCATCAGTACCTTTCGGTCTTCTCTCATTTCTCTAAGGATCGTTTGGAAAGTGTCTTTTCCCATTTTTGAAAACAAGAAAATAATGTAATAACAATCAATAAACACTGCAAATCAACTTATAGACTCTCTGTATGCTTAAATAATATTTTTTTCTTTAGTAAATTTTAACTAGGTCTCTGACTACAGGTCCATTGTCCCAATCTTCACTAGCTGCTGCATATTATTTCCCCAATCTATGTAATCTGCCTTTTTTGGTTTACCTACGTTTTCTTGGTTGGCTCTTTATATTAACTGTTTGAGTGAGACATGTATTCAAAAATATTAAAGATAAGAAAAAAAAAACATTATTCACTTTCCCTTTGTTCAACGGTTCTGTTCTCCCATGTCTGAAAAAAAAAAACTACAGTGATATACAAATATTATGTATTAGCAGATACAACAAATCATTCTGTATTGAACACACTTGGTTTTTTATTATGGCGATTGACCCACTACTGTGCTGACAATCAATTTTGCTGACAAATTTATTTATATGGGCGCCAGTGAGCAAAATGAGATCAATAGGGCATGTGATATAACCCATTGACCCCCAAACCACATATGATTGACTTAACTTTTGATAAAACAATTGAATTGATGATGAGTAATATTATTTAATAACAGCTAACGCGTTCATGACCTGAGTTTAAATATAGGAGTTCACTACTTCATTTTTACCAAGCACGAGGCTTTAACACCAAAAAAAAAATGTCAAAATTAATATTACAAGAACTTTTATTGGAGATATTATTCTAAATCTTGCTAGCATGAAAGCGTGCAAACCATTTAAGCATTTTGCCAACTGCATCTGGCTGCTTGGTGTACACAAAGGGTCTTCACCTGCTTTGAGGTTACTCTAGAAATTATTGTCATTAAAGCGTAATGTCACACTTCATCGGACCGCTTGACAGATAATTCCCAGTTTGAAGGTCTTCGCCTACTTTGAGACTACTAAAAATACGGAGCGAACATTTAATATATATGCTAGCAAGCAATACTTTGAAATTAAGACTCTTATATGATATCATATTAGATATTTTATATTATAACAACTGAGATGAACAAAATTAATTTTGACACAGACAAAATATTTCATTTATTTTACCCCTATGCTTTGATCTGCTCTTGCTACTTCGCTAACGATAATTTTCTTACTGTCATGAACGCGTAACACAAACGTATAATATATATATACTGATATAGTACACGTATAATTAATATATATACATATGAATAATTATTTTAACTAACGAATCTTTTACTGAACGAACATTTAAAAAAATAATCTTGAAAACATTTTTATAAGAAAGAATTAGAAAATGATATTTTAATTTATTAAATCATTTCAGTATATATATAACACTTTTTTTTTTAAAAAAAAAAATATCACTCTACAGAAACAATTACTTTATTGGGATTTCAATTAACTGAGTAACTAAAATCACAATTCTAATCTCCAGGGCATGTGTGGGGTTTATTAAGTCGAGCCACAACGATTGGGCAGCCAAAAACATAACCATGTACCGGTCGAAACCCACCACCACATCAACAAACCCAAACTCAAAGTCGGATTCAAACTCAGGCGGTTCAAACTGAATTCAAACCCAACTCAACAGCTCAGATAGCAGAAATCGACGGCACAGTGCTATGCGCCAAGAACTAGCTCAACGGTTGGTGAGGACTAGAGACCCTTGCACTGACACGAATATCTAATAATTAATTACTTTGAATACTTTTTAAATCAAATCATATGTATGTTCGGGTTGCCAACACAGATAGCGGGTATTAACATTTAAATAATTATAAAAAGAATGATGAACTAAGAAACCAAGTATGTTAGAAAATATTTAATAATAATAATAATTTGTTTTGTTCAATAAAATATAGATTGCATTAGTTACCTCTAGTCTTTAAAAGAATTTATAAATATAATAAGAGTGGCGGTCCTTATCATATGCCAATGGAAATTACGCAATATTGGAATTCTATGTCTATGCCCCCAACAAGAAAATATAAAGGTGGATAAAGGTATTTATTTAGAACGGAAATGATTGTTCTAATTTTATTACGGTGGAATATGAGATTTATCTTCACATTCGGAAATCTATTCATGAAGAGCAAAACGTATTTTAAGGCATAACTTTAATCTTTATTTGAAAACTTATTTAATTAAACATATTTGAGAATTGGTTCGACTTTAATTTAAATCACTTCATCACGAATTACGAGTACGGAGCGGGTTTTACCGGGACAAAAATGCAACGGTGCTTGACGAATTACGAGGCAGAGAGTCAAATTTAAAGATGATCGCTAGTCGATGATCGAAGTCTTATGGCGGCTTGCATTTGGCAAGTCTTACGCCCTTTGACTAATGAATCGGAAAGGAAGTACTTTCTTCCTGGAAAAATTTAAATAAGAGAATGATCACCGACCAGCCTAACGGAGCGGAAGATGGCCCTACGTCAGCAACGTTTGATGATGATGACTTGGTAGTCATCGTTGAAAATAAAACCCATGTAGAATGCTCTACGTGATGACTTGACCAATTAATTAAAGTCAAACGAGCTTTAAGAAAACTATTTGAAAGTATTGGAAACTATGTTAACTATGCCTTAATATCGTGCCCTTCCTGAATATTAATATAAAATAACAAAAGTGGAATTAAAATACATTTAACCCTTTATCGACCCTTTTTGCAATAAGACATTAAAGATTATATTTGCATAAATAAATATTAGTGGAACAAGAAAATCATTTAACATTATGTGAATATATATAAATACTTATAACTTAGATAGGAGCTGGGGACATAGGTGAAAAATTGAGCTAATAATTTATTATTAGCTAAATGTAAAAATAGTAAACCTGTAATATTTTCTTTCGACTCGATGATTAATAGAACTTATCAATTTAGTTCTAATGGGCGAGAATTACTATTTGAAATTAATGTTATATTATTTGCGTGAGGCAAATGGAATCAAGGAGCTCATCGAGTCGAAAGATTATTGGCATATAATTTTTAAATACGACATTAAAAAAAACACACTAACATATATATATTAAACGAACCGCCAGGTAAGAAAAGAAAAGTTTAAAGACTAGAGATTTAAAGAATTACGTTATATATTTACAGTAGCATTTTAGAAATAAAGGGTGTTACAAAGATTTTACATTAAAGAATAAAAGAGCTCTTAATAAGGAGGAGTGTAAAATAAAGTTCGAACTGGCCAGAAAGTTTAACGTTCATTATAGAAACATATATTACCCCTTCCGTGCTGGTCCTTAAGTCACACCTCCAGGTTGTTAAAACGTAGGCACCATTTGGTTGATTATTGGAATAGCATTTTAGTAGCTTTTCATGATGTTAGCAGAATGATCGATCCGGAAAAGGTTCAGCAGCTCCAGTGATGATTTCTCGGGACTTTAGGAACCGTAGCCAGATTCCTGATGTTTTAGCCGACTATCATGATGAAATACAATTATTATACGCACAGAGTTCACTGCACTACTCTACAACAAAGCTTGATCTTTTTTTTCTGACTTTTCAGGGCTATATATATTGTCCAGATGCCTTAAGGCTAGCGCTCATTTTATTATCAATTAGTTGTTTTCCAATACATTCCTTCGGTAAGGCTTTCAAACTAATTATTGAATTCCTTTCCTAATTAGACTAATTTTTTTGAATTCCTTTCCCAATTAGAAAATGAATTCTTAAAATCTGAAATGATTTTAATTAGAAATTGAATTCTTATCTTTTTTTAATTAATAAAACTTTACTGTTGTTTTTGAGAATTTGAAAGCCCATGGAAGGAATGTAGCTTTTAATCGCAAACTTTAACAAATTATTTAAAAGTACAAAAAAAAAAACAAGTATTCCCGACGCAATGAAACTTTCGAAAATTATATATATTTAAATATTTACAAATATATACGCACAATCCACGCAATTGTAATATATATAAATTCATGAATATTTTATCATGAATTTATTAAGAGAATTGCTCAATTTTAAACTGAAACTAATTGATTTTAATACACATTTGAAATAAATTATTCATTATGGAAATTAGCGTGGATTGAACGTATAAAGCCCCATTGCATCGGAAATTTAAGGTTAGTATTAGGGTAACTAACATGAAGCTAGGATCGAACTCAGATCCGACTGCTTCAATATATATAAGACAATTAATAAATTAACATAGAAGAATTATATTACAAAGAATAAATATCTTAAGTTGTCAGATTACTGTAGTTTATTAATTCTTTAAAGTGTACAAATGAAATTAGAACTAATTAAAATGTTCTTCATGGAATATATTTTGGATAATTTTACAATATTAGAAGCTTATTTTATTTTGAGCCAAAACAAAATAGGTGGATCCTATTATCTGTGATAGTCTAAGAAGGAAGTTAATGTTGTCACATACATATATATAGAAGTTTCTACATTTGATTAAATACAGTATTGTTTTTAGTAATTTACTTGTATAATTAGAATATTGCTTCAGCCATCTATTATTACATCTTTAAACAGCTTAATCACTTCTCAAATTCTATAAATGTAAATTCATCATCATTATCATTTTCAATCATTTTTGACTCACTGCAGGATGTTATTCTAAATTTAGTCCAGTTTCCCTAATTCCTAGCTTCTCTTTTCCACAACACATCAGCAAACTTTTTTATTTCATCCAACCATCTCACATGTAGTTTCTTTCTAGGTTTTTTGCAATCTCTTCGAATCAAGTTTAAAACTATCTTTTTTAGTAATATGTCCAGCTGAGTTTTTATTTTAATCATTAATCCTTTCAATGATGTCAGCGATATTTTCTACTCTCCCACTCATGTTTTTCATTTTGATCATTTCTTGTTACTCCTAACATAATCTCCCCAAACTTCATTGGGTGATATGAAGCGTCTCTATTCCTCTTCTGATAAGTGCTGAAATCTCAGATCTGTAAGTAAGAACTGGAAATTAATGTTTATCAATTCACATAACACATTTTATTTTATTATAAATTTCGACATTTTCGCTCGCTATTTTGGAACTATTCATATCATTTTATTAATTTTTACAACAGTCTATCAATGGTGATGGAGTATGCTTTCAATACAAATAATACGAGCAGGAAATAGTTCTATATATTGAAGGGGTGGGGTGGGAGGGATTTAATAAATGAATTACTATGACTAACACTCGATTTTGATATAAGAATTTAATGCTTCAAAAAAAAAAAAAAAGCATACAAAGATCATAGACCACATAAAAAAATGTGAGGAAATGCATATTATATTACAAGTGAAAGTAAATTTCATGTATGAAAGTATAACCAAGTTATTAGTAGCATCAATAAAAGAATTACAAAGCTAAACATAGCTGGGCTGGATAAGTTGCTAGAAAAAATAAGAGACAACTAAAGTTCTAAACTGCCACATATAAAAAAAGTGGATGAGATAAAAAAAATTGCTGATGTGGAGAAAAGAAACTATATATGATGCTACTAAAATACTAGATATTTTTTGAAATTAATACATATATATTAATAAAACAAATCATTCTGTTTTATGGCTCACTCCTCCAAGCTAGTTATATCTTGGAACTATTGCTTGGTATAAAATTTTTAAACCAATCTCTTTCACTATACATGTAATTCACCAGATTTCATGATTCCTCAGATGAGTTGGAGATTTGAAATGATAAAAACCTACATAAAAATCAATACATTTCCCCCCATGAACTCTATACCCCCTACTATAAGGTTAGTAACTAATAGTTGCCAGATGTTAATAAATGCATATCTGTGCTGTTCTATTTAATATTCCTATACTACTTTCAAGCATATGGATTTCATCAATGACGATCTTTGGATCTTGGAATAGTATACCTGGACTTTAAGATCCAATGCATGTTTCTTCTAGCAATCATCATTTACCTCACTGTTATATTATCAAAATATCAGCCCATACTAAAAGTCATATAAATGTTTTCAATCATAAACAATTTTCTTATATAGTCCTATAGATATAAAGCTAATTTAGTTTCTATATATTATGGTGTCCTTAGATTTTAACAACTAATGGCATTTCTATCCTGTGACCAGGATTTTAATATAAACCAATAAAGTATCATATTACTCTATCATATGACTCCAGTTTACATACTGCTGTTTTAGCAGCTTACATTTTTTAATAGGGTTCTAAAATAAAAATGTATACTTCTAAATCAGCAGTATGTACACTGAAGTCATATGATATACTCATGATGTTTTACAAATATTAATCAGATTTTCTATTTATATAATTACAAACAATTTGAATTTTCATAATGAATGTTTTAGCAATCCATAATTTACATATATAGTATTTAATACTGATTAAAAACCAGTCAACATTTAAACAATCCCAATATCAATAACAATCAACAATTTCTAACTGTTATCAAGGCAACCTTTAACAATCAATTCTTCAATATTTATACTTTTTATTACTTGGAAATACTTAATATTTACAATATAACCCCCAATGGAACAGAGACATGTCAATGTAAAGAATATACATGCAATTAATCAACAAATGTGGCACAAATCTGAAAAAGTTGTTTGTTTATAAATATTTATTAGTCATATATATCAATTTAATACATATATAATTTCAATTTTTAGAAAAAAATTATTCAGCTTAACTGTGAACCCATTAAAACATGCATAATAATTTTTTCCTTTCTTTTGCTAATTAATAATCTTGAACTTAGCAATGATTTTGACCATATACTGCAATGGCTCTGAATGCAGCTTTTTAAAATCATTCTGTTTCAATCATTTTTATATTACTTTTTGTCCTTCAAAATTCAATTTGTTGGTGAAAATGTGAATTAATATAAATATTAAATCATTAGTTCAAAAAAAATCTGAAGATGTCAGTAACAGCAAACTTTAAAAAAATGCTGCCATTTTCTGTTTTCTGATTGGTTGATTCTTTTATCTTAAGAGTGTAAGCAAACTTGAACATGACCTCCTCATTTTTCTCATTGAACTGCAAAGAAACAGCAGTTTTCTGGTCTTTATTTAAATATTTTATAAATTTATTTCCATAATAATCAATATAAGATAAATCCTTTCATGTTTACACTTATATTTTTTTAAATATCTTTAATTTTTAAAAAATTTATGTTAAAAAATGTTTTGATAAGATAAAACCACAAATGTATATTTATGAGCTGTTAAAATTCAGCTATACCATTCTTTTGGTAAGAATTTTAATAATTATAAATATAATTTTTAATTTTAGAATAGTATTTAATAAATTTGTGACTATTTTATAATTATTCACATAAATTCTAAAATCAAACTTCAAGCAAATAGATTTTGTTAATTTGCTTTCTTCTTGATTTTAGCATAGTTGATCAATAAGGGAGTTATTATCATTATGTAATTCAATAATAATTATGCTATTATTATTATTATTTTTTAAATGTCATAGCATCGGCCGGGACGCGAACCCGCAACCCGGGCAACTGCCTGCAAGTGCAAGGCAGTCGCGCTGACCTCTCAACCACGAATGCAAGACTATTATTATTATTATTATTTTAATATTTGAAGGTTCAAATATAATTTTTTTAGAATATTTTTTGTTTGTAAATTTAGATTTGTAATAAACAAAAGTTAAATTTAATGAATTTTATTATAGAATAAAGATTTAAAAATTAAAATAAAATTTGAATTGTCACTAGGATTTCATAAAAAATAATTGCAATACTGAGTATAATGGTTTAACAAAATGACAGATTTTCAATTAGATATGTCAGGCATATGCCCAGAGCCCCCTTGTCTCAGACAACCCCAAAATCTATAGAGAAAAAACATGACAAATTATGCGTTTGTTTTTCAGATTTTCTAAGCAAATCAATTGTTTTAACTGGACTTTATAGTGATATTAGAATTAAAATATTATGTGATTTTAAATGCACTTTTTATATATGTTAAATATGTTAATAATATGTAATTACTGACAAAATACTCCAAAAACTTAAGCTGAGTCAAGCCACTATAAAAAGGTATTTTTAAACCATATATATATATATATTCTAACCCAATAGCACTGAGGTAACTTTTGGTGACTTCTTGCCAGGATCATAGTGCAAAATTAATTAAGTAACAACACCAGGGGCAGGCTGTCTGTATTGTTTATAAAATATGCACATTATTGGAATGAGAAATGTAAATTATAAAAGTCAGATATCCCATTTTTTTTGACAAAGGTGCAAGACTTATTGTTGTTGATTGAATTTGGGTCTCTTTCAATATCCCATACCTCTTTGAACTTTTTCTTACAATCATCCTTCTCTGTCCACATGGTCTTAATAATAGAAGGGAAAAACATATCTGGTAGCAAATTTGTGCTCAGGAAAATTGACTTATACTGGCAGTCCTGTTTTGCCTTCTTATAAAGATCGGAGTGCTGAATGATTTTCATCGATCTATTAGCTCAAAAACTCCCCATAGTATGCCACTCTACATGCTAAAGTGGACATGAAATTTTGTAAACTATTTGAGAAGCATGTTCGAATGGAGGTCTGTCTTTAGTATTGTTCAGAAGATTGTTAAGAGAGTGTGGTTTTCTAAATGATATTTGAACATTGTCCCAGCAAATGTCCTCATAAATTGTTTTCTATTTTTTGAATATAAAAATAAGTAAAAATGATTAACCAAAAATTATGTAATGGAGTGGGGACTCTAAATCTTCTGTGACTAAGAGCTCTGGAATATCTTAATCTGCCAGTAGATTATACTTTACTTTCAGGGTCAATTGCCACTATGAGAAAATAAAATTAAAGTGAACAAAATAATTATAAAAATACCAAACCTATTATCTCTTTTTTCCAAATTCTAAAATAAAATCTACATTGCAACTGATTATGAGTATAATACATATTTTAAAGTTTTTAATTTTAATATGTTTATAAATAAAATCGCAATGAGGTTAATTTTAAAATCTAATTAAATCACTATGTATCTTGTAATTTTCAGATTTATTTTATTCAAATCATGTAAATTTTTTTCTATATAAATACAGTTGAATTCATTACAAGTGATCATTTACACACTCACACCACAATTCGACTAATATTTCAGTTAAGAATTTTCAGGCAACGGAGAAGAAAGATTATAGTATTTCTTTATTTTAAACTCGGAGATAAAAAGCCAATAACCTCATTGTGCTAGTTGATTTGTGTGTGTTTTTTTTTTAATATGTTAAAGCGTTGATCGGGAAGCGAACCTGCGCCAGCTGTTTGGAAGGCAGCTATGCTTACCGCTAGGCCACCAACTCTTGACTGATTTGTGTTATTAAGCAGCCCATTCCTATTTTTTTTTATTATATGAATAATCACATAGTAATAACAGCTGCAACAACAAGAATAGATGGAGGGATCATTACGAAGTAAAGAATTAGCCCTGTTCACTTCTTTTAAAGCCTCAAAGAAGAATCAAAGAATCTTTTAGCAAACTCCTTTCTGCAACCTAAAGTTCCATAAAATAACACACACACACACACACACACAAAAGTAATTAATAATAACAAATAATAAACAGCCAGCCACTCATAAATGAGTATGAATTTTATGATGACATGCACAAACCAATCTGTGATATGTCCATGCATAGAACATGTGGACCTATTTTTCTGGTTGCTATTTTATGTTGTCTTAACTGCTGCAATAGAAAACTTTTCTTTCTGAAATATTTCAACACCATGTCTAATTGTAGTTCCCTGATGTATTCTATTCTCTGCCATATGTTCCCAATGGAAAAAACTGACTTCTTAGAATGTCTTGAAGAAAAATACATATAATTGTAAATTTGAAAGAAAAACTATAGAAGAAGACAAAAATCTCAACTGTATAAAATAACATATTGGCATTGAAAGGCAATTTATTTCTGCAATAAGAAAAAAGATGGAACTATTACTAATAAAGGGATGATATCATGAAGTATGTGAATAATTCTATAAAGAATTATACAGCAATAAAGAAGAAGAAATCAAGATATTTCCTATAGTTACTACTTCTTCTTAATTGCCCAGCATTTTAAATGAAATGCAGTTAAATCTATGAAGACAGAAAAAGTTTCAGGAAATGATGGAATTATTATTGATATTCTAAAACAAGCATGTAAGAAAATATGCAAAACTACATTCTAAATATCTAAATGATAAAGATGTTGAAATAATGCAATACTTATATTGAGATTTAAGATATTAGAAATTACAAATGTATTAATTTTATATAAAATCTTTACTAAAATAATTACAACTCATCGATAATGAACTTTGGATTCTAATCAGCCCCCCCACCCCCCCCACCCCCCCAAACAAACAAGCTGGATTTAAAAGGGGTTTTAATACAATGGATCATATCCAAGTATTGATAGAAGTTATGGAAAAGTCCAATGAATATGAATTACCATTATGGTTTGGATTTGTTGATTATGAAAAGGCATTTCTTACAGTGATTAAAGCATTGGATCATCAAGATGTAGACACAGAATACATTCATATTCTGAAGAATATCAAAATATAGCAATGATTAGATTATGTGGGGATACTAAGAGGATTAACCATGAAAAAGGTATATAACAGGACCATTCTATATCTCCAAAACTTTATATTGCAGTCTTATAAGAAATATTTTATGGATTAAAATGGGAAGATAAGAGAGTAAAAGAAAATGGAGATTGTTTGGATCAGAGCTCCTCAAAACTGTAGGCCACTGATCTTGTTAAGAAGAGCCTTGAAAATAAATTTCAAATTTTTAAATTAGAAGTAGATAATTATATTTATTTTTACCTAGATATATTTTTAAATTTTAATGTAAAAATTTATACATTATGTTATGTAGGAAATATTCTTGGGCAGTTTACTAGATTCATCTTTGTAACAAATATCACTGGTATTAGTGATTTGAGAGGATCAATCAGTTTTGAGTCTACATATCTTTGTGAAACAGCATTTCATCTATATTACTAATTAAAAATTAAAAATAAGAAAAGATCTTGTTTACCAACGGAAACATTGTGGGGCAAAAATTAAGAATTTCTGTGTCAAATATTTCAACTGATATTAATTTTTTATATAGCATAAATCCACAACATTAAATTGTTATTAAAATCTCTATTGTAGTTATTCAATTTTGGTTCTAATTATTAATAATGAGTTTTGTGTTTTATATTTCACGATTTCCATAATATTTGTAATTCTTTAAGTATTTTCTAGTACAAAGAAAATATAAATAAGAAAATTATTTAAATAAACTAAATATAGGAGATTTGAACTCAGACATTCAAGCACCCTTTCAACTATCCATAGTATCTCAAACCACTGACACACATGACCACACACATGTAAAAAGATAAATAATCACCAATAAATGTATTTCATGCTAAACCAGGGCTCATCATTTAGTTCAGATTATCATCTCCCACACACATATATAATTAGTACTCAGTTTACATTAAGATAGCAAATCTTCATACTTTAATTGACAGGCTTCAATCTACTCCAACCTCCAACTCTTCAGCCATCCATACCATTAAAAATCTGATGGTAGAAAGCCCAAATCCCATGCTGATGCCAATATTCTTAATATAAATTGAGCACTGATTATATATATATGGGAGATGATAATCTGGACCAAATGATGAGTGCTGGTTCAGTACAAAATACATTTATTGGTGATTATTTATCTTTTATACATGTGTGTGGTCATGTGTATCAGTGGTTTGAGATAGTGTGGATAGTTGAAGGGTACTTAAAAGTCTGAGTTCAAATCTCCTATATTTACAATTAAGCTCCAGATATATGAAGAATCCCTGTATTTCAAATATTTACACATTAAGCCTGCATCCTACCCATCCCTCTTCTATATATTTAAATGAATAAGGTCCTATACATGAGGGGTCAGAGTGACTTGAGGTCAACACGGGCATGCCAATAATATTGACATCAGCATGAGATTTGGGCTTTTCCATCATCAGATTTTCAATGGTATGGATGGCTGAAGAGTTGGAAGTTGGAGTAGATTGAAGTCTGTTCATTAAAGTATGAACATTTGCTATCTTAGTATAAACTGAGCACTGATTATATATATGTGTGGGAGATGATAATTTTGACCAACTGATGAGTGCTGGTTTAGTACGAAATATGTATATTGGTGATTATTATCTTTTCTACATGTGTGTAGTCATGTGTATCAGTGGTTTGAGATAGTGAGAATAGTTGAAGGGTGCTTGAAAGTCTGAGTTCAAATCTCCTATATTTACAATTAAGTTCCAGGTATATGAAGAATGACTGTATTTCAAATATTTAAATAAACTAAATACAATAAAATTGTATATAACAGCATATAACTCTTAAGAGTTTTTTATTTGGAGAGGGGAGGTCACAAATGTTTGTAAATATTTTGGGGGAGTCTTTATATCAATGAGTTTAATCTAGATTTTCCAGATAATATAGTTCTATTTGCAAATAATTATTCAGACTTCAAGGCATGATGTAATAATTATCAGATGAAAGTAGGACTAAAAATAAATGCTAAAAAGACTAAATTTATGTTTAATGGATTTTCCCAGAAGAAGAAAATAAACATTGATAGTCATGAATTTGAAGAAGTTAACAATTATAAATACCTTGATCAGTTTATTAACAGGGATGTGAACATAATGGATTAAATTAATCATAGAAAGAAACTTAAATGGAGTGATATTTATAAAAATAACTTAATATCAAAATGAATTATGTCTATGTGCTTGAAAAGAAAGATTTTAATAGGTATGTTTTATCATTTTTTATTTATGGATCTGAGACTTATCATTAAACAGAAGAACAATACAAAACTTTGCCATTCGGTAAAGTATGGAGAGATTATGTTAGGAGTAATAGATATTAATATTGTTGAAAGAATTAAAAGATTAAAATGAAGTCAAACTACACACATTGCTAAAAGAGATAATATAGTTGGACAGTTATATTTTAAATTGAATTTCAAGATATTGTAAAAGACATAAAAAAGACCATATGTGAGATGAATGGATGAAATAAGACAGTTTGCTGATGCATTATGAAGAAGAGAAGCTAAGGATCAAAATAACTGGATTAAACTTGGGAAGACCATCCCACAGTTGATAAATAATGCTCAAAAATGATGAATTTTCATTAGAAAAAAAGTGATTGTTATTTTGATTGGTTTTAGATGTAAAAAGGAACCTGCAGACTAACATAAAAACAATCAACACATATATTAAATAACATACATTTCATTAGTGAGACAGACAAATGGATAGGTAGGTACATAATAGATAGAATCATCAGAATAAGATTCATACAATTTTAATTGAAAATGTAATAAATGAACTTTTTAAAACTATATATATATAACTTCAGTGACTTAGTAAATGAAAGTATCAATTTTCCAGTATTCACAACTATGATACCACCACTTTCAGATAAGTATCTTAATGACTATTACTCATCATTTTTTAGGGTATAAATTTTTATATCATTTTTAAGTCCATATATATATACTTCAAACTTTAATTACACATGATAAATGTATTATCATTCAACATAATCACATGAGATAATTCATTTAATTTTATTCCACTTTTTTATGTGAAATAGTATTATGATTTTCATTTTACCATATATAAATAAAGACATCAGCAAAGGCAAATAATACTTAAGATACATAAAGACATGAAATATTGTGGTTTAGCATGAAATGCATTAGAAAGGTTATTTGCTTTCTTCAGGTATTTTTATCCAGGGTATTAGGATATATGTGATAAAATGAAAGTTATAAGTATATTAAAAAATACGAAACTATGTAATAATACATGAATTTTTTCTACAGTACAGGCTTTTTTATACCTGAACTCCAATATGTAATATATAGGGGGTTTGAACTCAGACTTTCACACAACCCTCAACTATCCATGCTATCTTATACTGCTGATACACCTGATCACACACACAAATACCAATATATGTATTTTGTGCTAAATCAGCACTCATCAGTTGGTCCATTGATTATATATATACATATGTGGAGATGATAATCTGGACCAACTGATGATTGCTGGTTTATCACAAAATAGGTATATTGGTGATTGATTATCTTTTTGACATGTGTGTGATCAGGTGTATCAGAAGTATGAGATAGCATGGATAGTTGATGGTCATGTGAAAGTCTGAAACTATGTAATGTAAAAGTTTTGTAACAATAATGATTAGAATGTTTAAACTCTGAATCTTATATGATAACTATTTGGCTTTTCTTAAAATGGTTCAAAATATGTAATTTAAACTCCACATAATGAAATTAAAATGAAGAATATCAGTGAGAGTAAAATGCTAATCAAAATGTTGAAAGAAATTTTTGGGATGAAAAATTTACTGGATAGAAGAGAACATTAAATTTGCATCTCCAGGAAACAAGGTGGGAAAAGGAAAAAAAATGTAAAAATTGAAAGTTGATGATAATAATGGTAAAAAAGAGCTAGGTATTATTTAATTTGATAAGCACAAAATTCTTATTTGAGGTCAAATAAGTAATATGATTAGTTGCTGTTCATCAATGGATCAGTAAGAAAGATAACTTTTGAACATTGATTGATGATATGTTGATAGCAACTCCAAATAAATATAAGTAATTATAATTCAGGAGTGCAAAGAATTCAATAAAATCATACAGTATATTGTAAAAATGAGACTGATGAAAGAATTAGTTATTGTAATGATTCTTGGGAACCAGAACCTGATATGAGAAATATGATATTTGAAGAAGATAACCTTTAACTCTTCTCAAAGGAGGCTAAAAATGGCATATCATCTGATTGAAAGTAAAATGTTGAAAGTAGAAAAGATAATCCCAGAATTATAATACACAAACAAAAAAGCCCAATAAATTGTGGGAATAACCTTAAAAAATAACAATTGTTTTTGGGAGAGAGTCGATACATAATCTCTAACAAATGATGAGAGAGTGAGGAGTCATCACAAAAAGCTACTCTAATCTTTAACCAATTTTTCTCAATTATCAACTCTAGAATTCATTTTACTAGAGGTTTTCCTTGCCATACCTTTTTGCATTTCTTGAGACTATTTGTTATGTAACAACCTAAAGTTTATATATACATGCATGTTTAAAAAGAAGCAAAGAGAGTATGAAATTAGTTAAGGAATGATGACAGTAAGAACTTTAATAGAGAGATCAAGAAAATAAAGTAATATTAATTCCTCTAACAAAATCAAAACTTTTATTACTAAGATGTGAATCTAGAAGTAAAGGAAAGTCTTCAGAATTAACAATTTAAAGGGCAAATATTCCAAGAGTATGCACCACTTGAAGTTTATAATAGGCAAAGAGAATAGGCTGTTATTTGAATAATAAAAATACTGAATAGAGAGAATTATTAAAAAACAATGCATGTAAAAATAGATAATGATGTCAAGAGATAAAGCAAAATGATGAAGTTAGTAAACCATATATCATTGAAAAAATGAAAAGAATTACAAGTCTTATATATATATATACACTTATGAAAAGGAGAAATGAAGACAATCTGGGTAAAAGATTAGCAGTTATGAAATAATATGCTAAAAAACTGAAGATGAATCCAGAATAAGATAAAAATATTGTGTCAACAGACAATTGTTGTATGGAAAGAAAGAATCAGCAGCAATAATTGTGCTTCTAAGTGGGAAAATTGTGGCTTAAATATAGAGACCTAAATGGAGTAATTTTCTAGCAATTAAAATTGTGACTTAGCAAATAGTTTAAAAATAAAAAAATGAACAAAAAGATTGTCAAAGGAAATTTTTATCAATCCTTGATAATGAATTTGCAATTGCAAGTATAAGAAATACATATGTTGCAAGAGAAAAAGTCATTTACTAACTTATTAATATAAACTTTATAATTGCTAAAAAATAATATACGCAAGTTATAATTTTTCCCACCAGGTAGTGTGTCAGTATGTTTATTTTATAAAGAAAGGGTTTGGTAAAGAAACTAACAGTATTTTCATATAATAAATATGATGTAGCTAGAATTGTATGGAAGGGAGTTGCAGTAGCAGGGTTAACATATGGCAATGATGCATTATGTGTTAGTAAAAGGGTTTTAGATTATTTAGAAAAAGTACAAAGGGAAGTAGGAAGACATGCATTAGATGCAGAGATGTGGACAGCAAAGGAGGCAATTCAAGGAGAAATGGGATGGTCAAGTTTTTGTATGAGAAATGCAAAAAGTAAAATGAAAATGTTTGGTAGGTTGCAGTTTATGGATAATAAAAGAATAGCCAAAATAGTGTTTAATTGGGTTATGAGTAAAGGGCAGGTAACAAGATGGATGAGAAAGGTAATGCAGTATGCAAAAGATTTGGATAAAGAATTTATATCATATACTTGTATAAAAGGTGGGATGATTGTGTTAGGAGGATTGTTGAGTGTTATAGTGGTAAGGAATGAGATAAAAGAATAGAAGCATTAATAAAAAATAGGGAGTTGGAGAGATGGAGAACTAGTATGGAGGGTAAGAAGAGTTTAAATATATAAAGAAGTAAACAGAATATTGGATGCGAGTTAATTTATGATAATAGTAAGGAAAGTAGTTTATTGTTTAAGGCTCAAATGAGATCTTTAGCAACAAGAGAATATACATGTAAATGGAAAACTACAGGTGATTTAGTGTGCAAATTGTGTAAGGAAGGTATAGAAAATATTAGGCATCTGTTGATTGAATGTAAATGCTTGAAAGCAGTAAGGATACAGATAATGAAGTTATGGGAGAATAGGTATAAACAAAGTGACTATACAGAAAGTCAGTTATTAGTTTTTATGCTGGGTTTGCAAAAAGATAAGGGGGATTTAGATATAAAGCCATAGAGTTGCCAAAGATTATGTTGTGGAAATGGGATGGGGCAGAATATGGGAATGGAAAATAAAGTGGCTAACAGGTTTATCTGGGCATAATTGCTGAGATATTCTTGACATTGTTTAAGGAGAAGCCAAATATATCACATCACATATTTTATAAGGGAAGGGAAGGTGGATAACAGGTTTCTCTGGGCATAGTGGCTGAGAGATTCCTGACTTTGAAAAAGGACAAGCCACAGTGCATTACATCACATGTGACACTGTTTTCATATAATAAATATGATGTAGCTAAAATTGTATGGAAGAGAGTAGCAGTAGCAAGGTTAACTTATGGTAATGATGTGTTACGTGTTAGCAAAGGGGTGTTAAAATTATTTCAAAAAAGTAGAAAAAGGAGTAGGAAGACATCCATTGGGTGCAAATGTGTGGCTTTCAAAGGAGACAATTCAAGGAGAAATGGGATAATCAAGTTTTTATTTGAGAGATGCAAAAAGCAAAATGAAAATGTCTGGTAGATTGCAATTTATGGATAATAAGAGAATAGCCAAAATAGTATTTAATTGGACTATGAGTAAAGAAAAGCAACAAGATGGTTGAGAACAGTAGTATGGTATACAGAAGATTTAGATAAAGAGTTTATGTCAGTATACTTATACAAAAGGTAGGATGATTATGCTAGAATTCTTGAATGTTATAGTGGCAAGGAATTGGACAGAAGAATAGATGTGTTAATAAAAAATAGGGAATTGAAGAGATGGAGAACTAGTGTGTAAAGTAAGTTTAATGCTGGGTGTGAGTTAATTTATGATAATAGCAAGAAAAGTAATTTAGTTTACGGCTCAAACAGGATCTTTAGCACAAGTGAATATACACATAAATGGAACAATATGGGTGGTTTAGTCTGCAAGTTATGTAAGTAAGCTATAGAAAATATTAGGCATCTGTTAATTAAATATATATGCCTACAAGCAGAAAGGGGACAAGTAATGAAGTTGTGGGAGAATAAATGTAAACAAAGTGATTATACAGAAATTGGGTTCTAGGTTTTTATGCTGAGTTTGGGATAAGATAAAGGAGATTTAGATATAAAGGCCATAGAGTTGGCAAAGATTGTGTTGTGGAAATAGGATGGAGCAGGATAGAGAAGAAATACGGAAAAAAATTAGGGTGGGGAATAGAAAGGGAAGGGAAGGTGGCTAGCAGATTTCTCTGTGCATAATGGCTGAGAGATTCCTGACTCTGAGAAAGGGGAAGTCACAGTGCATTACATCACATGCGAAAAATAAAGTGTTTTGGTGATGTAATGAAATTTATCAACTATTTAGATAAGACATATAATTTTAGTAAAAATATAAAATACAGAAATTATTCAAACGTCCTAAGCAGTTGAATTAATAAAATAGTGTATTTCAGAGTTAAGATCCATGTCTAATGTAACCTGTAACTTCTGGTGGTCAAATATCACTTGACTCCTGAGTAACTAACTATCCTATTATTACTGAATCAAGCAATAACACTAGCATTGTATATATTATCATAATGTTTTGTTTAAAAATAAATTATATATATAATCAAAAAATAAATCTCAAAGAATAGGAACTTTAATATGCTTTTGGAAATCTTTTAAATGAGTATTGCATATTTTGCAAACAAAATACTGTATTAAAAACAGATCAGTGGCTCTTGCAGACAGCGCCATCTTTAAACTGTGTGTCAATAATATGAGAAGAATGCTTAATTAAACATATTTTAAAATATGTTTAATTTGTTTTAGCAATAAATAAATATTGGTATTTTAATTGAACAAACTCGTTAGAGTAAATGACATTTTTACTTTATAAAATAAATGATAGATCTATCATCCTTAAAATAAAAAATTTAGAAACGGTGTTTGATTTTAAATTCTGAATTACTTCGATGTTATAAATAGCTTTAAAAAATCAATTAATCTGCTGCTTTTTGTAGGTCCGAGCTTTTACTGGCTGTAATTATCTCGGTTGCAAAATAAATATATAATTGAATACTTTTATAAAATAATTTTCAAATATTAGTTCCATTATTTTTCTTTGCTAATGCTTTTTCTTCAAAGAACCCTCGTCAAAACAACTCCAGCTGAGGGACGACTTTCTTGTCACGCAACTCTAATTTAGATCATGTTAAAACATTTATTGATAAAAAGTATTTGTTATGCCTTAGTTACTAAATATTTACAATCCTCCCCAGAACTTAGTTGTTGGTAACGAGAGTCTCATATCCCAGAATCCTCTTAGAAAGAATTCATATCGAATTCTTTATTAAACGATCCATATGATTTATACGCTGAAAGTAAAAAAAATCATAAGTCACATAGTAACAGAAATTAGAAGAAAAAAGTTTAGAAAGAAAGAAAGACATGAAAAGTTGAAATCTTTTGTTAAACTACAATAATTTTAAATTAAAAAGATTCATTTAAAGCAAAATAGATATTTAAAAAAAAAAAAAAATTCCAGTAATATAGAATTGCTATGCAATTACTATATATATTAAGGCCCAAATCAAATTTTAAAGTATTATTAATCTATTCATTCAGTATACTGAATGTTTCCTATACTAAATAGAGGGATTTGAATTTAGGATTTTTAGTCTATATTCATCCTGCACTCCATCTCAAGCAATTGACACAAATGACCACACACATGCAAAAAAGATACATGATTCTCAATATATATATATATTTCGTGCAGAACCACCACTCATCAGTTGGACCAGATCATAATCTCCCAAACATATATACAATCAGTGCTCGGTTTATATTAAGATAGCAATTCCTTAAAGTTTAATGGGCAGACAGTTGAATTGTTGGAAGGGTGGGAAAATTGAAGGCTGTCCATTAAACTTAAAAAAATTGCTATCTTTGTATAAGCGGAGCACTGATTGTATATGTGAATGGAAAATTATGATCTGGCCCAACTGATGAGTGCTGGTACTGCTGAATACATATATTGGCAATCATTTATCTTTTTCACATATGTGTGGTCATGTGTATCAATTGTTTGAAATGGAGTGGAGGATGTGTAGACTAAAAATCCTAAATTCAAATCCCTCTATTTAAAGTATTATTGTTTATATTACTATTTACAAAATATTTACAGTATATAAATAGTTTGTAAGAAATAATGTAAATAGTTAAAAATACCTTTTTGATTACAAAAACGGAATTGGATATTGAAATACAGCATAGATTCCAATGTTTTAGTGCTACGCCATCAACTTTAAACATAGAGAATTACACCACAATGATATAAATCCAGTTCAACTAAATGAGTTATACATAGGGCTGATATTCTGTCGAATTTATTATATGGCAGTAAGATATCAATCCAATATTGAAGCAATGTAAAGGCAATGAAAAAATTTCATTTAAAAATTAATCTATTCTATTGTGAAAATATGAAAATATCATGAAGTCAATAGATATGTTCTTCAGCTTAATGGAGAGATACTATTGATAACACATCCTTGTTATATTGGACATAAGAAGTAGAAGAAGTATAATAGAATATGTGAGAAAAACATTTCTTAATATATGAGCTTGTTTTTGTTAAAGAGATAAATGCCTCCATATAAATCATTTAGACCCAGGAAGAGACCACATGTGAGATGTATGGATGAAATAAGAAAGTGTGCAGGGGTGACATGGAGAAGAGAGGCTAGAGATCAGAGAAGATGGATTAAACTTGGAGAGACCTTCATCTTGCAGTGGATTGATAATGGTTGACAATGATGATGATGATAAGCCATTAAGTTTATCTTAAAGACACCTTTAAAGAGATGTAATGTTGTTTAATTTCATGACAGGATGCAGCTAATGAGAAAGTAGAGCAGCGAACAGGCAAAATTTTGGAGGTTTTTTTAAAAAAAGTTTTTTTTTTTTTATGCAAAAGGGATTCAAACCACATTGCAAGATGTCAAATGAATAATGATTACCAAATTTATTTTTAATTTTTTGTTCTTTATCTCGTTTAAAGTTAGAATAATCTATTGATTTATGAATAATTAACTATCAATAAATGAAAAATTAATCGCAAAATTTTTTTGAGATCATCCATAAGAACACACGCACACATACATAAAAAAAAAATGATTATGAAAGGCTAGACTTCTCCGGACTTTATTCATACTTTTCTAAATATAGATTTAAATATAAAGTCCATTAATATTTTACATTTAAAATTTTTAGCCCGAACCCCCCTCTTTATATATATAAGGCATTGATAATTCACAGGATCATTATCAATAAGTATGATTACATTTTCTTTTTCACTGATGACAAATACTTTTTCAAACAAATTTTGTAAATATTTTAACAAATTTTCCAGCATGTATTTTATTTTTAATAAAAATATCTTTGAGACTAATGTTTTTTACAAAGAGTGAAAATTTTAAAAAATTTTAAAAATGCATTTTAAAAGGATGCAGAACCTTCTTTTTAAAAGGCAAATTTTAGAATAATAATGGATTAGCTATTAAGGGTACCACAGAAAATAATGTAATTTGAATTTATTTGTGCAAGTTCTAAACTAGGGGTGGCCAAACTTTTAGATGTTGAGGGTGACTTTTTTGGTGAAAGTGTACCCGTGGAAGACTATGCTTTTTTTTAGGGCTTCAAACTGGGAACCAGAAAAAAAACATAATTTTTACCGGAATGGAAAAAAATTACGGTTCGAGGTCCTGGTTGTTTTTAGAATGCACTTACAAATTGGTGTTTCTTTTTTATAAGGGCTTTTTAGATACTCACAAATATTGGTAACATTTTTAGAAGATCCTTACAAACTGATGATTTTTTTTTCTGTTATAAGATATGAACTGTCGACTATTAAATTACTTCAGCTCCTTCTAGTATTACAATTTTTCGATGTCGCTTTATAAAATATTTATTAAATTACCTATAAATAGAGCTGGTCCTGAATTTAAAAAAAATTCAAGAAAATATATAGAGAAACAAAGTTATTATCTCAGAATTGTATTTAATTGTTTTCAGTTTCTTCCAATCTGGGTTTATTTCTGAGATCGATATAACAACAGGTATTATTTTAAATTTAACTATTTTTAAACAAGAATAATTTTGAATTTTTACTTTTTTAAATTTTTATTATTTTTATATTCAAATTAGTTCTGAATGTATCACTATAATTTGTCAATGTTCACATCATCTTCATCATTGACTTCTGGAAACATTGCAGTCGAATGGCTGACCGCAGTTGACATTTTGGCCATCCCTGCTCTAAACAAAGGCTACCCAACCTTAAGTAACACAAGAGCCATATTAAAAAAACATCCAAAATAATAAATACTGTACATGTATTGTATTATTGGAGAGTTCTTTACCGTGCAACGCAATGTAGTGCCATTTTACATTATATTCTTTAGGCACTAACAAAACATTTGCACTTGTAACATTGAATACTATTTGTATTTTGTAATCAAACAATCTGATTCCCATTACTTTCAGTTTTCATATTTAATTTTTTCTCTTATTAGGCATTATTGTTTGATGATATGTAATAATAAAATTTATTAAGTAGAAGCATATTATGAAAGATAACATGGAAATAAATCACAGTGCATATTTGAACAACAATAACACAACCTCAATATCTAAACAGGTGAACTATAATTAAACAGAACTAATTATGCACTAACATGCACTCATTTGCCATAAATGTTTAGGAGTATTAAGCCATTAAACATCATATGATCACCATTCTTTATGCTTATACAAGCTGTTTACACAGAGGTTAAACTTTCCATATAGTAACACTACTCAGTGCAAGCCAGAGTAATCAATGGATGCCAGAAGGTTTGTGTATAAAATCCCTACCTAGTACCTACTCATCCAATATCCTCAGACTAGTTTCTAGCTTGTGCTTTCATTAATAAAAAGCCTTGGATCTATATGACTATACAAGTTTATAAGCTTGAATTGAAAATGTTGTGTTTTCATTTTGGACTCAAAGCTTTATAGTTAGCTAATAAGGTAAAAGGTGACTTCTGGAGGGTTGCAATATATCCTAAGTTCTAAGTGCAGTGCTCTTAGATCCAAGGCTTCTCACTGATGACAAGCCATAAGATAGAAACTAGTCTGGGGATATTGGATGAATATACAGTAGATAGGGATTTTATGCACAAACCTTCTTGTATCCATTAATTACTCTGGCTTACACTGAGTGGAATTATTGTATAAAGAGTTTAGCCTCTGTGATTAGGAATATGCATTAATAATGCAAGACTGCTTCTATAACGCATCTTCTATTTGAAAATATGTGAGTATGCCATGATGTAAAGCACCCCATAATATTTTTAATATCAAGATTATCAATTAGTGATGGAATTAAAATATCTAATATACATTTGATTCAAATTGATATTTTATTTTTTCACTTAAAAAAAAATCAAACTCTCTACATGGGCTGCATAAACCCTCACTGCAGGTTGCATGCAATCCATCCCATATTTTGGACAGCTCTGCCCCAAACCACATTTAGTTAAACATTGCTAGATTAGGAAATAATATTATATAAATTTACTTGTTTGTGCTCCAACTCACATTCAATTGACTATTACTATATTTCAGTTCATCATGGAGTTGGCATTATTATTAAGCTATATTATAAACCATACCTCTTTTATTTTCCATTTCAGATCAACTTGTTCACTGCAAAATGAAAAAAACACATTGTTTATTAACAGTTACAGATTTTGTAATGAATACATTAGTGTTTTCTTAAGTGTGGTTCAGAGCATGTGCAAATAAATGATGTTATTTCCTGTACTGCAGTTCATGAAGTAATATATTGATACTCTACCATTTGACTCTGAAGAGCATGCTTTACACTGAAAATGCATTTAAGAGTTTAAACAGTAAAGATTTTTGCCCCATGTAAGAAGCATTGATAATAATACACAAAATTATTACATTTCAATTACAAAGTTTAATTTATATTATGCAATAATAATACTATCACATGTTTAAACCTCCTTCCCCTCCCCCCCATCAAGTAAAATTTCTGAAATATTTTGGGAGAAAAATCCAGAATCAATTTAAATTCACCTTTTTATTGTTAATGTGTTTTTAGTGCAGTGATAAAGGGGCTTATGGGCTAAAGTTCAATAACCATTTCTGTTGTTTAAATATCATATGATCTCCTAAGCAACTAATTATTTATTTATTTACAATAAGTACAAGAAATTATAGAAAGACTCAATAAATATGAATTGCCATTATCCCTTTAATGTATAAATTATGAAAAGACCTTTAACTCTATAAATGTTTATTGACCCAAAATTTCGTCAAATTTTGATAAATATAATGGCAGTGATTAGATTAGATTACATGATGACAGTAAATAGATTAACATTAATAAAGGTATATGATAAAGTAATTTCACATCACCAAGATTTTTCATAGCAATTTTAAAGGCAGAATTAAAATGAGATGCTAATAAAATAAAAGTAAATGGAGATGATTTAAGTCATTTGGATTATGTAGTGATGTGTTTATTTTTTTGGTTGTTGTTTTTTTTTTTTAAATAATACTTCTGGGTTTTGAGAAATGTTACTAGAGTTATCAAATGAAAGCAGAAGAAATGTTATGAAATAAAAGCTAAAACATTAATGTAATGTTCACTGGTTTTCTATTTAAAAGAAGGTAACAATTACAAATGCTTTAGTTAGATGATTAATAGATGTGGAAATACAATGGATGAAATTAATCTCTGAATTAAACTTATATGGAGTGCTTAGTTAGAAGAAAATATAACTACAATGGAATTAAGATTTTTTAATAGATGTGATTTACCAGTTTTTTTTATGGATCTGAGATTTGGATGCATAATACAAGAGCATTGCAGAAACTTCAGATTCTGCAACCAAAATATGGAGAGATGTTGGAAGTAACAAACAAGTAGAGAAATGCCTAGTAAAAGAACAAACAGATATAACTGGTATCATCAAAAAATTAAAAAACTAAAATGGGATCGAGGTGGACATATGGATAAATGTGATGTTAAAGAGATAATAATGAATGGATAAATGAAGTTTTAAACTGATTTCACGAAATTGCAAAAGTCCTAGAAAAAGTCTATATATGAAATGGAATGATGTAAAGTTATGAATAAGAGAACTTGAATTAAACTTGGACAGATTTTCATCATACAATGGATTGATAATAATTGACAATGATGATGATTAGGGATGACAGATAAGTTATCTTTATCAGCCATTTCTTAATGCTGTAAATTTTCTATTTTAATAAATTAATTAAAACATAGCAAGAAAGCATCACAACCTTCTTTATTCGCATATAACATGTGCTTTATAAGTTATTTTTGATTTCTGACTATTAGTTTGATAATATAAAGGTGATTATTTTGGCTGATGTGTGTGCAGGTATAATAAATCCAAATTTCACATTGACAAAGACCATTAGACAGAAAACTGCTATGATTCAAATTTGCAGTAAATGACTCTAAAATAGAGTATTCAGGAAGAATACTACAAGTAAATGAGATGATTGATTGCCTTGAGAGTTTTTGGGAGTTAGCTAAAACCCAGAGAGCAGAAGCTAGATGCAATTAGCATTTTAATACCAAGTAAACAACCATCATATACTATTTTTCTTTATTCAGTCAGTCTCACTTCTAAAAAAGAAAGGAAAAAATAGAACAGAATGACCTTTTATATGGCATTAAAAACACCTATTTATTATACATTTTTTATCAATTCAGCAAACTTACCATTGTAAATATTTGCTCTAAGAATTTGCACTTCTGTCTAAATTATTTTCTTTGAACATCTTTTGATTTTATTTAACTTTCATTTTAATTTTTCCACAACTAAATGCAAGTGATTATAATCCTTTAAAAGTGAGCTTTTGCTTTATTTAGTGATCGTAAACTATCTGCTATCAGTTATTATCATATGATACTTTTTTCAATGTCAGCCTTCTGAATTCTTTTCACTAAATGTTTACCAAAAAATACACCTAACATATGTAGTCATACACTATGTTGATTTAAATGAGAATTCTATATATCGGTGATGTCAATGCTTGCAAGTAACAACGTCTTACGTTAGTTAATGTTAAGCAATTTAATAATGTAAATATATAATTAAGATAATAAAAAATATTTATTTTTCTTTTAAAATTTTTCAGTTTATTTAATATATATGGAAATACAAAAATAATAAAATAAAATATATTTCGGCAAAACCAAATTTAAAAAAAATGAAACAAGAAAAAAAAACCTATTAAAATCTGTAGAAATTGGTACAATTTTCCTGTTTATGTAATCTTTATGGAACTACAAAAATATACCAAAATGAAATATATTCTATACAAAACCAAATTAAAAAAATAAAAAGAACTAAAATCTGTATAATATATTGTAGTATTTTGTAAAAATGGCAGACATGTTTGTGCACTCCAGAAAAACTAGAATGTATTCGAGAGGTTGTTTTTAGATCATGCGCTGATAACTGTGAAATTTAATTAAAGCATTGACGTAATGGCGATGACAATTCCAAGAGATATTTGCTGATTGCAAATATTTCTAGATAAGAGATGATACCTTATTGCACGGTGTGTATTAAGTGTTGCAGTTATCAGAAAGCAACGAGAAGACTGGGTAAGAACTATGCAGGACAGTATTGGAGTAGGCAGTGATTTAAGTACAACTACAGTAGAGATATCTCATGTCAGTGCTTGCAGTTAATGATCAGTGCCCAGTGGAAATGTAGTCCACGGGTGTAGCTGAAAAGCCCACAGAGATGGGGAGACCACAGCAGAGATATTGAGAGCATTCATTGCAGACCATTCGTTGGAGAGCATTCATTGCAGACCATTCGTTGGAGAGCATTCGTTGCAGACCATTCATTGGAGAGCATTCACTGCAGAGCATTCGCTGCAGAGCATTCGTTGCAGATCATTCATTGGAGAGCATTTGTTGCAGAGCATTTGTTGTAGACCATTCATTGGAGAGCATTCATTGCAGAGCATCCATTGCAGAGCATACGTTGCAGATCATTCATTGGAGAGCATTCGTTGCAAGAGAACAGCGTGGGAATTGAACTTTAGCGAGCTGTAGAAATATAGTTATTTGCTGACCGCACAGACATTCTTGCAGATATAATATATATATATTTATTTAATATTTTTCTTCAGGAAATATGATTTCAAAAATATATAATATTTCCTCATCGACTACTAAACTTGATTTTATCGTTTCCTAAATTCTTTATTTTTTGATTGGTCGCTTCAAATACTGAAAATTCAGTCTTCATTTGTTGTCTGATTTGATATTATTTCTTCAGATTCCTCATGAAACATATGAATTTATTTTCCCATGGCTTCTTTTAAAGCATTGTCCTGATTAATAGTTTCTTTATCTCTGTTACATTCATCATTGAAATCTCTTTCCATACAAAATTTTGGATATATTCTAGACAATATTTTTCGAGTTAATTCAATAATATCGAATTTTAAAACTCTCTTTATGAAGTATTGTAACTTTATATTTCTTATTGCTTTGCCAGAGCCATATACTATTAAATCATCTATGTTCTTTATTACTGTTTACAATTCATTTTTTACAACCCATTGACAGTTAACGGCAATTGAAACTATCAGTGGGTTGTAAAAAAAAAAGCATTATAAACAGTAATAAAATACATAGGTGATTTAATATTATGTAGAATTTTAAAACTATTGGAAATACAATATAATTCTTTATTGAAATGATTTATGAATTTTGCAAATATAGCAAAAGAGTTTCCAGTATAATTTGTTTCCTATTTTGAATTTATATTTCTAAAATATAATTCATTTAATAAAAATTCAAATATGTCTTCATTAGTTATTAAATTGGCTATCTTATAGCCATAAGATCTCAGCTGTTAGATATACTGATCCCAACAATTGATGTGATGTGATGTACTGTGGCTTTTCCTTAAATGGAGTCAGGAATCTCTCAGCAATTATACCCAGAGAAACCCGTTTGCCACTTTATTTTCCATTCTCCACTCTTATGTTTTCCCATATTCTGCTTCATCCCATTTCCACAACATAATCTTTGTCAACTTTATAACCTTTATATCTAAATCCCCCTTTCCCCAAACCCAGCATAAAAAACAATAATCCACTTTTTGTATAATCACTTTCCACTACAATTCCTTTTTCCACTACAGTTATGACACCTAGTGTAAGATTTAATAATCAATAGATGCTATCTGGTAAATGCTTAATAAATCCCTATCCAGTGCCCTCCTATTCAATATCCCACATTAGTTTATAGCTTATGATTTTCACTAGTGAGAAGTTTTAGAACTTGAACATGTTTATGTGATTTGTTATTGTTTTTATATCAATACTGATCAAGTAATAGCGATGCCTATAATTATTAAAAAACTTAGGGCAGCATAATATATAGACACTGAATTGGTTTCACATCTATATGTTAAGACAAGTAAATTGGCTTAGATTAAAATATTAACATGTTTATTCATTTGGGCTGATAGCTTCATATTAAGAGAAAGAAGTATAAATCCCAAACATCTAGATGTACTGTTCCAAGATTCAAAGCTCTTCACTGATAACAACTATAAGTTAAAAACAAGTCTGGATATATTGGATAAGTCTTCATTGGATAGAAATTAATTAAGCACTACCAACTGTAATCTATTGATTACTAAAGTGTACACTAGATAGCATAACTGTGATGAGAAAAATCATTCAAAGCTAAAACAATACATTTTTATTGCTTATAAATCTTTCAATCTTAGTCTCTGAACTATTCAATCTCATTTAGCTATCAAGAATGAGACTTAATTCATTTCATTTTTTTTTTGTTTTATATAATTCTGAAGAATGTTATATCTTATGGGCAATTTTCTGAAAAAATTGCAAATTTATTAAATTTAGAAACTGATTATTTGTAATTATGGAATAACATAGGGAATCTACAATTGTTATCTAAATCAAGAGAAATTTAAAAATCACCATTCTTGACATATTTTCACCCTACATTATAATTCTAATACCGTATTTATAGTATATACCTCAGTTTCAATAATTTATTCATTTTTATGTAACATGTTAGTAACTACACATAATCACCATTTTCAACATGCATACCAACTGTTAACACACTAGCAAATTCTCCATACAGTAGTGCCACCCAATGCAAGCCTTTGTAATCAATGAATGCAAAATTTCTGTCTTGTACCTGCTCATCCAATATTCCCAGACTAGTTTCTAGTTTGTCACTTTCATCACTACAGTGCTCTCAGATCCAAGGTTTCTCACTAACGAAAGCCATAAGTTAGAAACTACTCTGGAGATATTGAATGTGTAATCACTAGATTGGAATTTTATGTACAAATCTCCTTGTATCCACTAATTACTAAGGCTTGCATGTTAATAGCATTGTTAATTAATTACAGGTGACAATTGAAACAATTATTTTTATAACATCTCAGAAACTAATTCTAATGCTTTTTTTAAATCACAGGAACTAGCTATTGGAACTAAGCCCAAATTAAATTCTTCTACAAAATGTGTATATTAATATTCAAATATCTACAATTTCTTTTACAAATTCACTTGCCTAAAGTTATAGAATTTTTTACACAATCTTAATGTAATCCAATTCAATTATAATTCCTGTTTGGCACTATTATAAAACATATGAATGAGATCAATTACTTGAGGGTTGTTTTTTGGTAATACTGCATTTCCGTTGATGCAAAAACGCTTTAATGAATGAACTTGTTGAACTGTTATTAATGGGCAATCTATTCATTGAAGCAAGTTGTGTTATAATTTCTCAGAAACTACTACTTTTCATAAAATTAAAAACACTGGCTTATTTCTGTGGGCACAAGGAGGGTCCATGTTTTTCTTGCTTGTTGATTATTTCTGTTTACTTGTCTATTATTATTATTATTGTTGTTGTTGTTGTTGTTATTATTATTATTATTATTATTATTATTATTATTATTATTATTATTATTATTATTATTATTATTATTATTATTATTATTATTATTATTATTATTATTATTATTATTATTATTATTATTATTATTATTATTATTATTATTATTATTATTATTATTATTATTATTATTAACCGACTGATAAATAATGCTAAAGATAAATCAGACAAAGATCAAGCCCCTCATGTTGTCTATAAAATGGCATGCCTTCAATTAGGCTGCCATGCATCATATTATGGTGAAACTCAGACTAAACTGAACACAAGAATTTATCAACATAGGTATGTCTACAATAAGGTTAAAAATAAAAATGAAGGATCTTCAGTATTCTGGGACTACCAAGCAGCAACAGGCCATATATTTGAACCTAGTTTGGCCCAAATAATTTGCACAGAAAAAAATATTGCCAAAAGAAAAGTTAAAAAAGCTTTCTATATAGCAAATGACATCAATGCCATTAATAGAAGAGAAGCATGTTTTACTCCCTCTAAACAATGGACTAATTAAAAATTCAAACTCATTTGCATAAATCATAACAATCGTTATTTACAAGCTATGAGTATGAGATTCAAACATGAAATCTCGAAAGCACTAAGCAAAGCTATTATAAATTAGTAAAATTATAGCTTCACTAATGCAAAAAAAAGTCGCATTTTTTTATTATTATTATTATCATTATTATCATCATCATCATCATCATTATTATTATTATTATTATTATATCAACTGCTTTTAGATGATAAAGGACAATTCTCAGAGTTGTCCCTTTGCAGATCAATATTTTATTACAATGTTTGCAGCATGTCTTGTCTTTTCCATTTTTTGAAATTATTGCAAGTCTTTGCAACATTCACTTTGACCTAAAAATCAAATGAAATGTTTTAAATATTTTATAATGGCATTCATATTTAACAATGAAAGAATGATATATTATTAGAGTAGAATTAAAGCATTCATTTATGTCATTTGTGTTTTTATTAACTTAAACACAATTAATGACAAGCAATAACATAAACATTCCTATTTCTGCTTGTGATCATAATATTTTAGAATGATTATTAGTTTATTGATGATCAATACATTCAAGATACTGGATGGTCAAGAGCATTGATGATGATTTGCATTAATATACTTGTCCCAAAATTTTTTGATATGATTTATTACCATAATTATTTTAGTACTTATATATATGCATGCACTTGAAATATTGATGATTTTCTGTGCTCTAAGTTTAGCGATGATGATTAACCTTAATTTTACAGTGTATCTTTTTTAATTCTAGTCACAAGGGATGATAGTTGACCATTAATTATTAATGCTGATGTTGCTATATTTATAACTTAAATATGGTTTTATTATTTACTTCCGATGCTGATTTTTGCTCCAGCTCATTGGTTGAATCATTTTGGGATGTTTGGGCTGATGAAGATTCTGATCCCATTAGGACCACCCCTGCAGTCTACTTTCATTCATACTGTTACAATATGCAGATATATTACACCATAAATAGCAATTGCTAACTAGTTATTATATGCAAAATACATTACTGATCTCATGCTTAAGCAAACAAATAAACAATATGTCAAGGCAACCTTACAACTAGGATTACATTTACTTTCTAGTTGTAGTGTTGCCATGACAATGAATTACTATAATTTTTTATTGGTTTGCTTAAGCATGAAATCTGTGATGTATACATAGATAGGTAAACCATGGGTTTGGATCTTAGAAGTGTGATACCTCATTACTATTGATGAATACATCATATTACAATTGTAATTTGGTTTTATTCACTACAATGGTGCTTATCTGAACAGTTCAAACTAATATAGGATAGGGTCTTCAATGATCAGATAGGATAAGGTGCAGACGCATTTACCAAATAATAATTAGATAAATTATTAAAACACCCCATGATCACCTTGTCTTTATAATTAAACAAGTGGTTAAAACAGTGGCACTGGCTAGGAATTATAAGGCACTACCACCTAGAATTTATTGATTACTAAAGCTTGCACTAGATGGCACTATTATGGGATTTTTTGCTTCTGTTATAATAATTGAATAATTAGTTTTTGAAAATCTAAAAAAAAAGTTTAAGAATGAAAAACTTCTAAGTTTTAGAATTCAAATTTTGGGTCATAAGCATAACTGCTATGCTATCAGACATTTTTATAAAGTGATGTAAAGAGAGGTTATTATTATTTTTTATATAACTCTCTATTTAATTCACTAGTGCAGTATTCATATGTAATTTTAATGAGAAGGGAATTACACTCTATACACCTGTGGTATAATGTTGTTTTAATAACCTAATATTGTTTAGTTGAGTATAAAGGATACTCTCAAACTAAAGCACAAGATATAGATTTTGAAAAGATAAGAGCAACCATTTTACCTTTGTACCTAAATTCATTTATATAGGCCAAATATTGTGGTATTTAAAGAACATTATAGTGCATGTGTATAGGGTGTAAATTCCTTCTGATTAAAATTATTTTTATTTAAAATATATATTTATATACTGAGTTAATGCTTTTAATTTACACTTTAAACTACTATATATTAATTACATCTTATAAACAATGTCCATTGGGTATATACAAAGTATATGAATATGTAAATCACATGAAAGCAGATCATACTTATTAATACAAGAATCTTTAATCTGCTTTCAAGTCAATCTTTTATTTACAAGAAAAATGTGTTCCCAATAAATAAAAGGTTGCCTTGACAACAGATTGAAGATAAGTGTGGACTGCTTTCATGTAATTTATATTTATAAATCAATTGAGCTTTCAACAAAATCAGCTTTAATATATATGCACATTATCAAGAACTACATATATTATCAGGAATATGTATATAATCTCTGGACTTGACATTAATCAAATGCTGTTAATAAACTTTCCAGAATTCCTGTACTTCATCAAATGATCACCATATGCACAAAACCTTTGAGCATCTATTGATTACTATGGCTTGCACTGGGTGGCACTACTGTATAGAGAGTTTGCTACTATTTTATTCCAGCATTTACTAGATTGTTGTACTAATGCAAAAGGATTACCAGTCCCAAAAGTATATAAGAAATGACCAGATCCAGCAAGTTGCTGACAAGGGTGAAAATCCATTACATCACAGATATAATAAAGACAACTTCATTTATACTATGTAAGGGGTTTAGTTCCCACCTTTATGAGAGAGTGTCATATCTCACTTTCCTTTCAAATAATGGACTAATCCAAATCCCGTCACATCTTTATTAGGTTGAGCACCCCTCGCCTCTAATCAATGCATAGACATATGAATAACGCATAACTGATGAGAAGAATGAGCCAGTAAGCGATAATGCTCACTGAATCTGAATGTTTTTATTAGGGGTGGGGACCTGGCAATAAATAATCAAGCTTTTGGAAGGTAGGGTCAGAGGACTACTATCACAAAGTGATCTAGATAAGATCTGGACTAGTCCATGATTTGAATGCAAGGTGAGGTATGATAGAGAATCAAATATTTGTAATATAATTTAATCTAGCACCGCATAATGTTGTTATATAGTAAATATAATCAAAACAGAGTTAAATCACAATAAAAATATTAGTAAAATCAAAATTTACTAAACCTTTGTTATCTCATAACTATAGTTTCATCTATTGGACAAATAGACCGTTTCAAGCGAAACCTATATATAAAAGCAACATATATATATAGAAACTACCTACAATTTAAAGACTATTGTCGATAATCTTTTACTATTAAGAATGATTGGAAATTTGCCTTGAACAAAAATGTATATAATTGTTGTTTTTGTTTGAAGTTTTGATTTGAAAAAGTCTATTGGTCTAATAGGTGAAACTGCCTTGTTCAAATTATGAAAATTGTAAATATCGAATTTATCAGTGTTTTTATTATTTAATTTTACTTTCATATATATATTATCACACACACCAAATGAAGATATATTTTTTTTATAATATTATTAATAAAATTTTAAGTTATGAGTCTGCCAACCTTTCATGTCAATAAACTTTTTTTTCTACCTGTTTACAGAATGACGAATAGATCTCGTTAGTAGGCCCTCAGCAGGTTGACGGGTTTTAAAAATCCTCATCAATTTAAGAACTCTTTTTTATATATATATTTCAAATTTTTACAAAACTAGAAAAAAAAAAAAGATTTTTTTTTTTTTAAACAGCTGCAGAGAAGGTTGGACAAATCAAAGCCGGTTTAGTCAAACCAATATTTTAATTGTCCCTGTTTAGCTTACTATCTAACCAACTCACCTGTTGAGAATAAATAAGGTAGGTGACTAGTAGGTGGAGATTAGATTTCAAAATACTTGGCAGGTTAAAAAAAATAAATATTGACAAAATAACAATAATTAGATATAATTTGTTTTCTTCCAATTTGCTTTTCCTTTTCATAATCTTATTAATCACATTATATTAAGATATATAATTAAGAAATGATTTAAATCGTTACATAAATTAATTAATGATTTTGATTTATTATAACTGACGAGAGGACGCAATTTCTTTTAAATGTAATTCAAAACTTTTGTTTTTCTTTAGAATACTTTTATAAGGATATTCAAAAAATAATTTTAATATTTGAATACAAGTATAATGTATATACTGAACTTTAGATATAATTAGAGAGGATTTGAACACAGACTTTCAAGCTCCCTTCAGCTATCCACTCCATCTTATATAACGGATACACATGACCACACACATGTGAAAAAGATAAATGATTTCCAATATCCATAATTCATGCTGAACTAGCATTCATCAATTGATTCAGATCATTATTTCCCATATATATATATAATCAGTGTTCAGTTTATAGCAAATCTTCAAACCTTAATGGATGGCTGATCAGTTGAAGAGTAGAAAAGATTAAAGACAGTCCATTAAAGTTTAAAGATTTGCTATCTATATATAAACTGAGATCTAATTATATATGTGTGTGGAAGACGATGATCTGGACCAACTGATGAGTGTTGCATCACGAAATACGTATATTGGAGTTCATTTATCTTTTTCACATGTATGTGGTCATGCGTATCGGTTACATAAGATGGAATGGATAGCTGAAGGGACAATGAAGTCTGTTTCAAATATCCTCTAATAATAATTTTGTAAAAATGGAAATATAGTATTTGTCTGAAAGTCTGTGGTAATGGCATTTTAAATGTAATTATATATTAAAATATTTCCATCATCTAATGTGAAGCGGTAAATGTTTTCTTTAAAATAATTCAAACTTTATTTAAACTTTACAAATACATTCAACTATTAATAATAACATATAAGTTAGTGTATAATATTTGAGAGGTATTATTCTCCCAATCTACTTTAGATATTGATGTTCTGTTCAGTGATAACTATAACCTAGAAATCAAACCTTGACCTTTAGATTCATGAATACTGAAATTAAGGTGGTGCTTTAATTAGTTAGAGTATTTAGCAAAGACAGCAGTCAGTAAAACTTTTATATATTTATCTACGATGGTCCTCCTAATTTCTCAATTTTTTTCTTAAAGACAGGATTGATGAGTGGTTTCCAAACGTTATACATTATCACACTAAGATGACATGGAATTATTTGCCATTATCATGCAAGCAACTTCTTTACTTTTTCTTCTATGCATTTTTACCTCTCTGTTCAATATTTTTGTTTAGATAGAGCATCGCTTTAAGTTTAATATTCATGAATCTGAAGATATCTGATTCAATCCCCACGCTAGTGTTATCATTGGTCAGACCAACGAAATTTGAGGAAGAGATAAAATTAATAACACTGGAAACACTGTGTTATATATTAACCTGTGTGCTATTACTAATAATTGGATTTACTTGAAAAGTTTCAAAAAGATTTAATAATTAATATTAAATGATGGAAATAGTCCTAACATAATTACAATGGAAATATTATAATTAATATTAAAAAGAGGCAGTTTGAGTTTTTTTTTTAAAAAAAAAAGATCACCCCCCCCCCCAAATTATAAAATAAAATGTAATCAGTATATGGAAGGCATATGAATTATTATCGTCATCATTTTCAATCATTATTGATCCATTGTAGAATGATCTTTTTCAAGTTCAATCCATCTTCTCTGAGCTTTAGCCTCTCTTCTCCACATTACTCCAGAACACTTCCTTATTTAATCCATCCATCTCACATGTGGTCTCTTTCTAGGTCGTTTGCAACTGCTTATGAAGCATATATGCAACTAAATATTGCAAATGACACATTTAATGAGTTTGCAAATGTTAATGGATCAAAACCCGGAACCAGAGATTTTTAAATCAGAACTCAAACTGTAGATTGGGTGCCTAAATGTCACTTGACTTCCCAAGCAATAATCATTCTATTATTTATTAAAACTTATGATATTTTAATATCAGGATAGTGCAAATACTTAACTTTATATATAATTGTAAGGATTTGAACACAGAATTTCAAGTTCCCTACATTCTCCTCTCTTCTTCAGTTATTGCAGGTTTGGTCAGAATTAGTATTAGCATAGGAATCAAAATTGGACCTTCAGATTTGTGAATATTAAATTAAAGATGATGTTCTAACCAATTATCCTACTCTGCCAAAGGCAATGATCGGTAGAAATTGCATATATTTGTTTACAAGGGGTTAAGAAAAAATGGAAAAATCAGGAGGACCACATAGATAAGTATATGAAATTTCTACTGACTACTCCCTTTGGCAGAATAGCCTAGTTAAAAGATCATCTTAAATTCAGTGTTCATAAATCTAAAAGTTCAGGTTTGATTCCTATGCTAGTACTGTCACTGATCAGGCCAGGAACTCCTGAAGAAAAGATGAGAATAACCACATTGAAAACATTATGCATTAACATGCATAGATATTACCAGCAATTAAATGTATTTGAAAAGTTCAAATATTCTAAAGACATTTAACAGTTAATTCTAGATCAGGGGTGGGAAATTGTTTTGGCTCGGAGCCACAGAGGTTAGCAGAGGGCTACATCGAGGGCCTTTTTGTGAAAGCAAAGATTAGCGGAGACTGCACCTTTTTTTCATGACACAATAAACACATGGCTTTATTCCCTGTATTACCAAATAAACATTTGTTTGTCCATTCTTTATTAAACACACAACATTCATCACCGATTTTACATTTTTTCAGAGGGTTCATGGTTTCACTAAAGTTGGAAATGTATACATTTGCTAATGCAAAGACAAAATTGAAATTAACCAGATCAACTGGAAACTACTGCACATCGTATTTACACTACACATGTGTATTGATGTGGCCACCCTAGTGGAAATACAAGCCAAATCTTCGGTCACGCACGGAAAGGAAATCTCAGTTCAAGGCAGATTTTTTGATTGTCTTGGTGGGCCACATAAAAACTCTTAGTGGGCTGCAGGTGGCCCGCAAGCTGCTATTTGCCTACCCCTCTTCTAGATGATGAAAATAGTCCAACCTATAATTACTACTAAAATATCATCATCACCAACTTTCAAACAAGCACTAAGTTAGTTCCAATGAAATTTCGTTTCATATATTAGTAGATATTTCTTTTCCTGTAATGTTATTTTCAAAGACTTAATGTATTGTCTGCAGTGTTATCATATATATATATATATATATATATGATAACATATTTACACATATTATATATATATATATATATATATATATATAATGTGTAAACACAATCAAAACTACCAATTCAGCCACATTTGTTAATTCATTCATTTAAAAGAGAATGTTGAGCTCATTTTGCCAATCTTATTAGCTGACATTCACAAAAAATTTGTTCTTGGAAAATGGCACATTTTCAATACCTTGACACATTTTTATCTAACATGGACAGCAATTGCTAATGTAATATGAACATATAAAGCATTTTTTTTTTGAGATAACTGAAAAATATAGCTTTTTTTTATTATAAGCTTTTATTTAACCAGTTCCTACCATGTGTGAGAATGATATAGTCAAAATTACCTACTAAAATATTATTCATTAAGTGAATAATCTCTAGTATAATGAATGACTAATAAAAATTATTAATATACTTCCATCAAGTGGTTTGTGAAAAAGTTGTGAGAACAGAAAGTTTGACACTTATCAATTAAACTGTAGTAGGTATCTATATACATTGAAAAATGATAAAGATATGTGTAAGAGATTATGATCTGGTCCAATTGATGACTACCTTGGGCTTCATATATTTTTTCAGGTCTTTAGTCATGTGTTTCTGATTACACCCCTCAACAAGGTGTTAAAAGGGGTAGAAACCAATACCTACCTTGTATGAGAGACAAATAGTAAAAATTACACTACAGAAATATTCTCCATTTTTGTCTGACTGTCTATCTGTTTGTAAAATCTCATAATTCAATATTCAGCTATTTTCCAATTTCTGGTCTTGTTGAAACCTTGCATACATACGTATTCCCAGTAAGAATACATTTTTTTAGTTTGCAAACAGACTTAATGAGAAGTTTAAATTTTTAATTTTATTTGGATTCAATACTCTTTATAATACTGCAATCTAGTGATATTAAATTGCATCTAATCACTTTTTTAAGTATAAATATATATAAGTAGAAAATAAATATATATTATAAACCCTCTTATTCACATAAATGCACTAAAAAGTAAAAAAATAATTCATTTTTCAGCTTTTGTGATATACTAGAAGACTATTGGGTAATTACAACCTGACATGAGATACTATCCAGAACAACAGAAGTGCATAGATTGGATGGGATATATTATTCCCAGTATGTACATTGGCTGACAAGGTATTCAGTAACATTATTCGCTATTAAAATAATTATTTACTAGAGATTGGTTGTAAAATTATTAGTACTTACAACAATAATAATCATTGCAATATTTGTTGTTGCTAACATAAATTGATTAATAATGATAAGTTTACGTACTTGCTTATAAATGAATTAAGTATACGGGATTACTAACTTGAAGGCTCACACCAAGAACTATCGGCTAGTATTATAAATTAATTGTTAAAGTAGAGCAAACATTATCTAGTTTAGGGTCAGTTTATAATGCCCCATTATTGAATCAATACCAATTTTTCATCAGATGGACCTTTTTTTTAACTGACATTAATACAAAAAAGTGGGCATTATTTGCAAGTTTATTTAGACGATTCTTTACCCACACTTTTATTTTTGTTCTTTCAATTACCCAGAATGCTGTGAAAGATGAAGAGTATATATATTTTACTTTTTAATGTATTTATGTGAATAAAAGCATTTTTAAATATATATATTATTTAGTTTGACATATGTTAAAAATATTCTTCACTTTCAGTTTTTAAAATTGAAATACGCTGTATTTAAATTTCACTTTAACAGTACATCTGTGTCTCTTTTTATGTCGACTTATTTAACATGATTTTGAAGTTACGCGATTCATGTTTCACTGGAAGTCGAACTTCGATAATACGCTATTACTTTAAATAATAAATTTCACGCACTTACATTATATTGAAAGTAATAGCACATTATTGGAATTCAATTTCATCTTAGTAATTTCAATATTTTCAGTGCTTTATAATAGTAAGATTTTATGCAATAATGAAATTAAAATCATGATTTCCACATTTTATGTATACACATATTAAATTTTACAAGATTATAATGTAAATTTGTTCAAACATTGTGCGTGTTAATTTTGCATTTTAAATCACATTCTGTTTTTGCTTTTTAAAAAAGAACGTAATCAATTATTAATCATTTAGTGTCCGCAAGTTTATTTTTAAACGGTGAGTAATAGTAGTGGGCACAATTAAATTTGACAATTAAAAATTAAAATCTGATTTTTAATTGTAATTAACAATTTAAAAATTACTTACGCAACTTGAAATTAATGTGATGTAAAACAAAATTTGATTTTTAAATGGAATTGAAAATTAAAGACAAAAATAGGAATTTAATTTTTAGTTGTTAGTTTTAATTGAATTTTTCCCAGCAGTGGTGAATAAATGCCTTTTTATTATCATAAGTCTAAGTTCATAAACAATTAATAAAATCATCGTCTCAAAGATTAATTACTAATTACATTGTCAACAGAAAATTATTAACACAACGTGAGAGTGACATTGGCGCTAGTTGTATTTCCTCTTGTGAGAATCTGATTTTTTACCAGTTTGCAAATGAACGTGTTTTTTTGGCAAATAGGGATAATAATTAAAATGTGTATAAAAAATGTAAATTACTGTACTGTAAATTATGCATAAAAATATATTATTTTAAATAAAATTAAATATTATAGTTAAAAAAAGTTTGTCTTGTATCAATTTTTTTCAAATTTGAAATTTTTTATTAGTCATATTTTATTTCCTTATTTTTGCACGAATTTTAAAGTAATTTTACGTTGGTGCTTTGCTTTTACGCGAATTTTGAAAAATCACAGACCGCATCCCCCTTTTTCAATGTAAGTTACGTCTATTTTTGCTCGATTTCGTTTGCGCATGTTTTCTGAGGAACCTATCTATCGTTAAAACGAGACCCAGGTGTAGTTAGTTTTAAGTTTTCCATAATAAAAACAGACCATTCAGTCCAGTCTTTATTCAAATAAAACAATAGGCAATATAAGTTTCATAATTTTTATTCATCTTGTTTTTATGACACTTTGAAGATGAATTGCTGTAGATTCTAGTCGAATAACATCTTTTCCCTTCTTCAACGCTTGGATTTTGTCCATTATATCATCATAAGAATTGTCTGATTTTCATTACTTCATTTTTCTACCAACAGATGCAACACTCAACTTTACTTTAAAATCAATAAATCACAGACTGTCACATGACCACTCATTAGGTTGACTGGTCTGACATGGTAACATCCTTAAAATGAAAAAAAAAAGAGATTTTCATTTGTCTTATTGTTTTAGTTTAGCGCTAATATAAAAATGACATTTTAAACATGTTTTTTATTGTAATGTGAAAACATTGATGATCAATTATGATATGGATGTTAACATTTGTGGGTCTTATTTTACTGTTTTTATAAAAGATTTTAATATACAACTGATTATGGTAATGTAATAGAAAAACAATTGAATGACTTTATTGCTATTAATAAGAAGTTTGAATCACCGGAAGAATTGAAATTAATTTGAGATCCTTACACTCCAAAGTTGGACATCCCACCAGTGTACTAAACCATAGAGAGCTAACATAATTATTTCTATTTATTTGTATAAAATGTTAATAATTAGATAATAATAGTTAAAGAAAATGAAACATGAATATTAAATAAGAATTGCAAAAATAAAATTTATTAATGGAAGAGAAAATATTATTTTTTTTAGAAATGGCATCTTTTAGGGTGAGATTTATAAACTCAGACTTAGTAATATCTCACATTTTAAACAAACATCTGAAAGATTAATAATGAAAAAGAAAGAGGCTGATCAGCAAAGAAATGGATTTACTCCATCATCACAAAAATTAGGAGCCTGCAAAATTAAGCAGATGACATATCATTCTTGAAAATTGGCATTTATAAGATCACCAGAAGTTAACATTATCTTGATGGCATTTAATAATAATGTAATAGCAAATAATTACAGAACTTTTAGAATTCCCCAATCTGCTAACATAAGTCTTCCTGTTTCCTCAATGGTAGCATGTAATGAAATTTATCCATTTCATAGTGGACAGCCTCTTTTACTTTCATTATTAATTTTTCTGGGGTCTAGTAAAATTCAAGTTTTATTACAAAAATAAAAAAATAATTACCATAACTCTGTTTACATGTGTCAAACGTCTTGAAGTTATTCATTTGACACCAATGTTTTCTTAATGATTATCACAAATCATTTATTAGCATAGAGATTAAATTAAAGAATAGTCGCACATAATATCATTAAATCAACCCTCCAACCCTAAGAGTAATATGTTAGATATACCTTAAAATCTTGTCCTTTCTATAAGCATTTAAACATATGAAGAAATATATCTGAAAAAAGCAAATGATTTCCAAGATATATATCTCACTGAACTTTAGTTGACCCAGGTCATAAGCTCTCACATATTTTTGTCTTTTTAGATATCTTTATTTATGCATAATATCTTAGACATAAAGGCATCTGAAAAAGTAATGGATTTCCAAAATGCATGTTTGATTGAAAAGATTATTCTACAGTTGTCACATGATTTCTTTTTTTTTTCTGATACTTTAATCATATAAAACCACTAAACGTCACATGATAACTATCTCATACTAGCACATAATTGTTATTAAACAATTCAAAACAAAGCAAAACTCTTCATATAGTAGTGCCATCTTGTGCTAACAAGAGCAATCAATGGATGCCAGAAGGCTGGAGGGTTGCATTAGATCCTAAGATCTAGGTGCAGTGCTCTCAGATCAAAGGCTCCTCACTGATGAAGGCCACAAGCCAGAAACTAGTCTGGTGATATTGGATGAGTGGGCACTAGATAGAGATTTTATGCACAAGCCTTCTGGCATCCATTGATTGCTCTTGTTAGCACAACATGGCACTACTATATGGAGAGTTTTGCTTTTTTTTGAATTGTTTACTTTAATCATATGTTTGAAATATAGGAAGATGGTGTTTTTAAGTATATCTAAAGATAAATAAATAAAGATATATAAGAAACAAAAATTTCGTTTGAAGAGTAATTTATTATTTTAAAAAATGAAAGACAGAACTATAGAGTAAATTAAGAATAAAAATTCAACAGAATTCTTAAATTACTGCACAATATAAATGAAATTTTTTCTCATTTTGAGAAAAGATTAGCAACCATTCTATGCTCTGGCATAAATGGATAAAGGGGTATACTATGATGAATAATGTTATAATGAAGAAGTGCCACACCATACATTTATTATAATAAAATTAAAATCCTACAATAAATATAGATGCTATACAAAACATAGAAAAATACTATTTGAGTATCAAAATGTACATGCATGATAATTTTGCTGCTTCCTGTTTGGTTAATGCGTGATCTTTTTTATGATTTAAGTTTACAAAACAATTTAATTCAATTATTTGCTTGCAGTAAAATAATTTAAAGCCATGATAACATAGTTCAACAGGTAAATAAATTTAAATATTAGGGAAGTTGATTGAATGAGGATGGAAGAAGTGAAGATGAAATTAAAAGAATGGCATTGGCAAAGAAGGCATTTATTAAAAGAAAAAAGATATATTTTGGAGAGAATTAAGGAAAAAATTAATTAAATTGTATTGCAGATTGTACTATTGTATGGTTGTGCAACATGGACAATAAGCAATAAAATTAGGAACCAATTGAAAGCCTTTGAGATATGATCATGGAGAAGAATGGGGGAAATCAGTTAGATGAATAAAATAACAAATAAAGAAATTTTGCAAAGAGTAAATGAAAAAAGATTGATTGGGGAAATTAGAAATAGAAACTGGATTGGACATATAAGAAAGTACAATTTAATGAAAGATGTTTCAGAGGGAATGATGAGTGAAAACAAAAAGAAAGGATACAAAAGATTAACATTATTGGATGATATAAGAGATGGAAAGGGTTATGTGGAAATGAAAAGTTGGACAATGAAGAGAATGAAGTGGGAAAATGGATGAATCAGTGATGTGATTACTCTTTGAACCTATCCATGCAGCAGAATACTATTATTGATAATGATTCTATTATAAACATACGATCTGAATACATTACTAAAATAATTTAAATGAACTTGTAAATAATGGCCACCTTTTGTTATATCAATGCTAAAATCTATTTTGTCCGACCTTTTATCTGATACAGTAGACTGACATTAATATAAAAAAAGATGGATGTTGTTTATAAGTTCATTTAAATGATTTTTGGTGGATCTACCATCCAAATTATCTTATTAATATCTCAGCTTTACATATTTGATCATTAAAAATAATTAGATACCATCTCTCTATATATGTATAAAATTCTAGCCATAAACTTGCAAAATAATGTGAGAAAACTAAATAATTGAGATATTAAAAAATAAATCAATTCCAGATAAGAAAATGTGGAAAAACATAAAAGATCTAAATTGCTGAATGCATAGCTTTTTATAGGGAAAGATTGATATTTTTTAAAACAAAGAATAAAAGTTAAATAAATAAATTTTATCTTTGTACTTATATTTTTTTATTTATTTTTAAACTAGAATTTATTGAGCAATTAGAATTACAAGATGAATACAATATGTTTTTCTGGTTGTTAAGCATTGCTAGCTATGTCTTATCTTGTGTTTAAACTTCCAGCAATGTCTGGTTGAGCTTGAGACTGCGAGGGATTGTTCAGAATTGAGAGTTCTTGGGTTGTTTGGGGGTGGAATATTCAGGTTTCAAGCAACTGGTAGATTGCTCAGGTGTCTTAAAATATTCTCATAGGGTTTACTATTCGGTCTCATATTGATTTTCTTTATAATCTTGCAGATTTTTGATTTTGTATTATCTTTTTCCTGTTTAAATAGTTGTATTGGATGATAACATTGTTTTAAGCACACACACATATATAATAATAAATAACTCAGATCATATGTAACTGAAGCAGAAGTAACTGAAACTTCCAATGAGTTATATATGTAAATAAACTCTTCAAAAGGCAGATGATTTGTAGTATTTGTTCTTATATATGCTTAGTTTATTTATAAATAATCTGTTATTTATATAGAATATCCTAGATTCAAACCCTGATTTCAGCATGATGAGCGAAGACTATAAATAAACCCTAAGTATACATTTATGCTTTAAAAGTTGATCTCATGGGTGAGTGCAAAGCAAATCTTAAAGTACATGATTGGAGGAATTGTTCCTTCATTATAATATTAGTTTATTTATTTAATTTTAAGTGAGGGAGTGAATTCTGTCTATTGATTAAGCATATATAAGAACAAATGTTAAAAAGATAGTTAGTATCATGTCTGTCGAAGATTTTACATATATAACTCATCGAAGCTTTAATTACTTCCTGTTCAGTTACACATACATACATATATATATGTTAATTAAATATTTTCACACATTTACTATGATGTAAGCAAAGGAAAGTACAGGATTACTTCTATGTAAATAAACTAGAATATTTTTACCATTGATGTAGTTAGGAAACTATCAATTACTATTAAAGTTTTCTATGGTTAAATCACCTTTCTCTAAATCCTATAATAGCTTTTCAGTTCTGATTTTAATATGTATATATATATGCTAAAATGAATTAGCACTATAATGAATCAAATTTTAAAATAAATTGTGTTAATTCTAGAATAACTCATTATACCACGAGTATTGTTCATAATTAATAAATAAGAAGTTTTAATAAGATATAAAACTTCAGTTTATTCTACACTAATTAAAACTTTTCATAAAAGAATTTAGTATAATGTCAACTTAGATTGTTGATTATAATGAAGGACAAGCACCAAGAAAACTTCGAGAAATGACAAACACAAAAGCAAGGGGAAAAAGAAATCAAAATATAGAATTGTTAATTTTTAAACAATTTATATTTTATTTGATCCGCAGATCGCAGTTTCAAAAACACTGATCTAGAACAATCAGAAATAAGATTCACTATATTGAATAAATTTACTCCATACAAAAACATCTCTATAAACTATTAGCAATAGTTAATATAGTTGCTTTTCATTAATTAAAAAAATCATATTCATAACTTTTATATTTTTCTTGATGAGGCTCTTAGTATCATCATCAACCATTATCAATCCACTGCAGGATGAAGGTCTCTCCAAGTTTAATCCATCTTCTCTGATCTTTAGCTTCTCTTTTCCACAACACCCCTGCACATTTTCTTATTTCATCCATCCATCTCACATGTGGTCTCTTTCTGGGTCTTTTACAATCTCTTGGAATCCAGTTTAAAATTTCAATTGTCCATCTATTATCATTTCTTCTAGCAATATGTCCAGCCCAACTCCATTTCAATCTTTTAATTTTTTCAATAAGGTCAGTAACACCTGTTTGTTGTCTTACCCATACATTGCATTTTCAATCTCTTCTTGTTACTCCCAACATACATCTCTCCATACTCCTTTGAGTGGTCTGAAGTCTCTGTATTGCTCTTCTATTAAGTGTCCAAGTCTCAGATCCATAAGTAAGAACTGGTAAAACACATTTGTTAAAAACCATTCTTTTCAAACACATAGGCATATTTCTTTTTAGTATCAAGTTATTTCTACCAAAAGCACTCCAACCAAGTTTAATTCTATGATTAATTTCCTCCATTATGTTTCTATCTGTATTAATAATCTGACCTAGGTATTTGTAACTGTTAACTTCTAATTCTTCATAATCAATCTTTATTTTCATATTTTGAGCAAATCGATTAAACATTACTTTAGTCTTTTTAACATTTATCTTTAGTCCTACTTTTCTACTTTCATCTGCTAACTCCTGCAACATTTCCTGCAGCTCTGAAGCATTATTTGCAAAAACAGCTACATCATCTGCAAAATCTAAATGACTTAAATACTCTCCATTTACTTTCATTCCTTTAGTTTCCCATTTTAATCCACAAAATACTTCTTGCAGCACTGCTGTAAAAAGTTTTGGAGATATGGAGTCACCTTGCCTTACACCTTTCTCAATGTTGATTTTTCCAGTATCATTATGTAATCTAATTGTTGCTGTTGCATTTTTATAAATATTTTTTAAAATATGACAATATCCTGGATCTATATCTTGATGATCCAATGCTTTAATCACTGAAGAAATTTGTATAGAATCGAATGCCTTTTCATAATCTACAAATCCAAAACATAATGACAACTCATATTCATTTGTCCTTTCTATGACTTCTCTCAATACCTAGATATGATCTATTGTACTAAAACCACTTTTAAATCCAGCTTGTTCTCTTGGTTGGTGGAAATCCAAAGTTCTCTGTAGACGAGTTGTAATTATCTTGGTAAAAATTTTATATAAAACTGATAAAAGGCTGATAGGTCTGTAATTTCTAATATCTTCTTTATCACCTTTTTTAAATATTAACATTATTACTGCATTCTTTCAATCTTCCGGTACATCTTTATCATTTAGACATTTGGTATATAACTTTGCTAAAATTGTTTCTATTTCTTCACCTCCTTCTTTTAATATATCAATTATAATTCCATCATTTCCTGGAACCTTTCCTTTCTTCATACATTTAATTGCATGTCTCACTTCTTCATTTAAAATTCTGGGCAATTCGGAAGATGTAATAGATATAGGAGGTACTTGTTCTTTATTACTATATAATTCTTGATAAAAATCTTCTACCAATTTCACGATGTCATCTCTCTTTTTAGTAATAATTCCATCTTTTTTTCTTATTGCAGATATAAATTTCCTACCAATACCAAAATGTTGTTTAACATTCTTGAGACTTTTATTTTCTTCTACAGCTTTCCTTGCTATTTCACAGTTATACTTTCTTATATCATTTTCAACTTTTTTCCGTACCATTTTACAAAATTCGAAATATTCAATTCTTTTTAATACATCATTTTTGTATATCTTCATATTCCTTCTTTTCTTCATAAATTCTCTAGTCTCAGTAGAAATTTTATTAGTCAATTGCTGCTTTTTTCTACCAGCTATCTTTGTTGCAGTTTTTAAAAGTATATCAGTTATTTTCATATTAATTTCATTCAAATCTGAATCATGTTCAAAATCTCCTAACACTTAAAACCTATTTGTAAGTTCTAATTTAAATTCATTAGAATGTTTCTGAAGATTAGGAATATCAACTGTAAATATTGTTTTTCTCAATAATTTTTGTCTCTCTAGTTTTACATTAACACGTAACTTACACCTTACTAATCGATGATCACTTCCTGTGTTAAATTTATTAAGAACATTACAATCTTGAAATATTTATTTCCTGTTAGTCAAAATATAATCCAATTCTGCTGTACCTTCATTTGGATGCTTCCATGTCCATTTCCTTTTAACATTTTTCTCAAAAAATGAATTCATAATATAAAGTTTTTCTTTTTCTGCAAACTCCACAAGTCTATGTCCTCTCTCATTTCTATTACCATAACCAAAATTACCTACAGCAATTTCATCTTTCATTTGTCTACCAATTCTAGCATTAAAGTCTCCCATAACAATTTTAAAAGGTTGTTTACTCTGATCAAAAGCCTTTTGTACATCCATATAAAAATCTTCTACTACTTCATCACTATGAGAACTTGTTGGGGCATAAACCTGAATTATCTGCATTTGGTATCTGCTATTAAGTTGTATAACTAATCTTGCAACTCTGTCCGATACACCATCAATTTCCACAATATTGTTCTTCCACTTTTTATTTATAATGAATCCTACTCCACTTGTATTTCCAATATGTGTGCCTTTATAATAGAGTATATATCCACTTTTTAAATCAATTGTTTCTTCACCTTTTCTTCTAACTTCACAAAGTCCAATAATGTCCCATTTAATATAAGACAATTCTTCTTCTAATTCTTGCAATATTCCTTCACTTGAAAGTGATCTGCAGTTGTAAGTACCTAAATAAAAAGTTGTCATCAAATGGCAGCCTGGGTCCACAATCAGGGTATTCTTAGCACCCTCCGCCTTCGGCCACCAACCGCTGCCTTGGTTGGTGACTTTACAGCCTCCTGGGAATAAGGGCCATGCTTTATTTTTGTCTGTCATAATTGTATATATGTATTGGAAAAATATTTATCATTTACACAAACATTCATTCTGCCTTATCAAGCACTGAGAAGAAAGACCATGGTGTTTCTCGATCTTAAACTCAGAGGTAAAAAGCCAATAAACTCACCATGCTGGCTAATGCGTGTTGGTGAGCAGCCCATCCATGTTCGTATACTATATGAATAATCAGATAGTAATAACAGCTGCAATGACAAGAACGTATGGAGTGGACATTAGGAATTTGCCCTGCTCGGTTCCTTTACTAAGAGTACAAAGAGGCTCTTAGTATAAAAAGCACAAAATTTAATCCACCACCTATTGAGAGAAATCGCTAACTTTTTAAAAAAATTATATCTGAAATCACATTTATTTAATTCTAATATTTAAATTCCAAAATAAATCGGCTGATGTCAGGATAATTGCAAATGCAGCAGCTTGAAAGACTTTTAACTCCATCTTGATGACTTGTATTCTTTCTTTGAAATCACTAACTTTGTGATATTACTTCAAGAAAATATTTTGAATGACTAAAAACTTGATTTTTTTGTAAAGTTTATTAAGATTTATAATTATTTTTACACAACACTTACATAATATTTATTAAAAAATCAAGAAAAGAAAATATTACTTATTTATTTTGTATGCAAGTATTTTATTTTTAAAAATTGAATGTTATATTTTTCACTGTAACAGTAACATTGCAAATTATGGTGAAAGCTATTTGCTAATACATCATCCCCAAAACACTTTATTAAAATATATTGCAATACTGTAAAAATTATTTAAAACATTTAAATTTTTTAATGATAATTTGATAGATTTATCAGATAGATATACAAATGTTAAATAAAAAAAGATTTTATTCATTTTCAGAACTAAAACTGCTCATCCTGACTATTGATGGTGAAAAACATTCATTGTTTTGATTACATCTTTTTTTTTTTTCAATATTTGACTTTACAACTGCATAAACACTTTTGAGTGAAGATTCAGTTTCCATTTTCATTGTTTGGAATTCACACCGTAATGCTTTATTATCATTAACAATTCTTTTCTGTAACTCTCTACACTCCTCTCTGGACTCTTCAAACTTAGCTAGTATCCCTTGAGTCTATTTCCTCATCTCATCACTAGCCTCATCAACTACTGCTTTCAAAGAAATGGCTTCAGTCCTTGATTCTTCTCTATAATTTTTTTAACTCTTTAATAAACCTGGTCTCTAACTCTGTAGACATACGATCTACCATTGTCTTTAACTCTACACTCATCTTATCAGAACAAACTTTCAATTCCTTTATCATGTTCATTAAGTCTTGTAAATTAATGCTATCACCATTGGGTATTTTATTAACATTATCCATATTTATCTAAATCTAATATATGTTCTTATATGATAACTATTATCATCCAAGGCTTGCCACCCCTTGCTACTATCCTAAAACACAAGTAATCACCTAAGCAAAACGCAAACATCCTAATTTTATCATAAACAATAGCCATCCAGTAATTCAAATCTCACTTCTTTAAAATCACAACTTTCTCGGTTTATAAAAGATACCGAGTGATATTATGGCCTTAATAAGCCAAATATATATATTAAAATTTTACACTTTTTATACCATATAAGTTCGGCCTCATTAATTGTTTATTTTCGTGCACAACACGTTGATTGGCGCCAAATGTAATAGAACAATGTGATGTGATGTACTGTAGCTTCTCCTTAAACGAAGTCAAGAATCTCTCAGCAATTATACCCAGAGAAACCTGTTAGCCACTTTATTTTCCATTCCCCAGTCTAAGTTTTCCCACATTCAAGGGTTTAGTGGCGTCGTCTAGTACGTAATATTTGAATCTGTTATATCAAATGCATGTGCAACGTGCTATGAATTTATTACATGTAGGATCTGTTATTAAAACTATTGAATATACTGCATTATTTTCATAAAAATTTTAAATAACTTACCTGTAAAAAGATTTTAGTTTTGTAATTTTACGAGGCTATACTCGTAAAAAAAAAACTCTTAAGAAGTACAACAGAACAATATATAATTATTCAGATGTTGATATGATTGAGAATAGAATTACACAACTTTGATTTATCTGTTCAAACATTTTAAGTAACTGTAATTTTTTTTTTTTGGCTTTATAGATAGATTAATTTTAATGTCAATTTAAGTGCAACTAAAGAAGTATAAAAAGTGTGTGATTATTTCAAGCTTCTCAGAAACACTAATAAAGGAAACCAACACAAGTTTTCCAAATCATTTTAATAACTGTCAGAAAACAAAAAGTTGTAGTAAACTTTGTAAACTAGCAAGATTATATCTTTAGAAAATTATTTAAAGTTGATAAAATAAATTTATCTGTCAAGTTAAATAAATAAAACAAAGAACTGAAAGAGAGCAGGCACCATTAATGTAAACACATTCACTTGGATTTATTAAATTGGTACAGGCATTCTTGAAATAATTTCTTAAATTTCTGAGAAACTGACTAACAGCTCTTTGAAATAAGAACGGTTCATTACTTTTAAAATTAAAAATATAAAATTATATACAATTTTTAAAAGAAAATCTGTTCACTTTTTCTAAAAGGTTCAAAATATATATGTTAATTAATAATCTAAATAGAGCAGCGAATTGTGTGTATTCGTTTATTGTTTAAGTTGATTGTAAATTTACTTATCTACATTGTGAACGGTGACACGTAAGTAAAATGGATGAGATTGATATGGGAAGTTACGGAATGACTAATGATTTTGTTACCTGCCTACTTGTATTATGCTAAGGCTGATTAAGTTACACAATTGTTGGTACTGGCAATGTGACTGAATGACTAATCTAAAAAGTTTGCTAATTTTTTATCTGTCATCTTATTCTGCCGAAAGAATAAATCTTCCATAAATTTCTATCCACTAAATGTATTAATAAATATACCCTTTTTATTTGAATTTTACAACTTTTCACTAAGTTAGTTTTTTTTTAGAATGCATTTTATTAGATTACTAAGACATTAAAAATAGAAACACTGAAGCAAAACTCTCCATATAGTAGTACCACTCAGAGCAAGCCAGAATAATTAATAGATGCAGGAAGGTTTGTGCATAAAATCTCTATCTAGTGCCTACTCATCTAATATCCACAGACTAGTTTCTAGTTTGTGGTTTTCATCAGTGAGGAGACTCGGATCTGAGAGAACTGCACATAGATCTTAGGATCTAATGCAACCCTTCAGCAGCCATCTTTTTACCTTATTAACTAACTGATATAAATAAGCGGCCAATAACTAAAAAAAAAATTAATCCTATTATAGAACACAAAATATTGAAAAACTTATATACCATATGATGGTACACCTACTCAAAATGTTTAACTTTTAAAAACTTTTGTTCTTCATATAATTTGACATTATTTTTTAATTTAAAAAACATTTAAAATTATTTACAGAAACTTATAATTTATATTGAGGAAGCAATTACTGAGCTAGTTTGCTCCATTGTTGTGTGAAACAGACACATACTTACAGAAAATGATATCTATGGCAAGCATATTGTGCCATCACCTAAACATTTGGCATCTAACTTCTAAATAATTTTATCATATTATTAGTTCACTAAACATCACATGATCTGGGCGCAGTGCTCTCTGATCCAAGACTCCTCAATGATGAAAGCCACAAGCTAGAAACTAGTCTGGGGACATTGGATGAGTAGGCACTAGATAGGGATTTTATGTACAAACCTTGTGTCCATTCATTACTGTGGCTTGCATCATGTGGCACTACTCTATGGAGAGTTTGTCATATCATTAATTTCTATTTAATGGTGCAAACTCATTAATCTCTTAATTAACCAACAAATTACGATATTTCATAAAAATTATAATAACACCATCCTCTTTACTCATGCAAATTGATCAAAATTGGGAGCAGAGTATGTGTTTCACTTCATTCTCTTTCTATATTCAGAAGAAAAATATCAGAGTTAGTGTTCATTCATGGAAACTCACAAATATAAAAATATTGGTTTTAACTTTCTGAATTAGTTCAGCTTCCACTAATTGCTATAGTTAGCATACCTGAATACTGAATAAGCTTTAAATATATGTAAATAAAATCAAATGACTATAATGTTGAAAATTTTGGAACCCAATATTTCAAACCCAAACAGATACCAAATCAATTTTTTATGAACACCAATCCACTTCTGGCCACCCCTTCACCATTTGCCACCATTGTGTGTCTAGAGCACAAAAACACCAATAGTAAGCTGAAATAGGCCTGTCACATCATGAGAGATAAGAACTCTATTAACAAGAAAGGTTCCTGCATTCCCTTCTCTAAAAAATGGCCTACTTAAGCAAATAATTAGCCATTCCATTATGCTAATCACTCATTCGTGTTTCTTTAATAAAGCCAGAAATCTCCTTGCTATCAGTTACCATAACTATGACTAATACACCTTAATTGAAAGTGCATTAGGCAAAAATTGCTAACTTTACAGATTTTAAGCATACCTCTTATACATTTTTGCATGATCAAACTGAGACATAGCTGTAATAATAATTGTACTTCAACAATGTTGAATTTGTTGATGAACATTTTTATTATGGTGTGTCAATAGATTCATGTTTGTCATGAAACATCATATCAATGTCATCCATCATTTGCACAGATTCAGTTATCTGTTGTATTATTTATCTAAATTTCTTCCTAAATTACTTTTTATAAATCTTCCTATCAAGATATTTTGGCTTATGCATGTATAATATAGAGAGGATCAAGTAAAGTTGTGCTCTCTTTACTATACATTTTGCAGAATCATACTTTACATATTGTATCAGATAGATAATAGTAAAAGATTTGTTTCTCAGATATAGTATTTATCAATTTTAATCTATCTAGAATAATTCTAGAATTATACACTCACTGATTGTATGTCAGGAAAATTGTATTGTCACCTCTAATGTCTCTTACTGTGCACAATTGAATGTATTGGATTTGCATAAATCACATTATCAAAGAGAATGTATCTCAGCACTTAAATGCAGTAACATATTGTTTGTGATTGGTTACGTCACTGTTATCCATCTCTAGTTGTATTTATATATTGGATTATTTCCATCATCCAATATGAGTTTTGATATGTCTTTAGAAAAATTTAATTTTATTTAATAGCACACAGATTAGTATATGCAAGTTTTGAGAGGTATTATTTTCCTCTATTCTTCAGGTGTTGCTGACCTGACCAGTGACAGAACTAGCATAGGAATCGAACCTGGACCCTTAGATTTTTGAATATTGAATGTTAAGATAGTGCTCTAACCAACTGAGCCATCCTGCCAAAAGGCAACAGTCAATAGAAATTTCATATACTTTCCTATGAGATTCCACCTGATTTCTCCACTTTTTCCTTAAGACTGAGTGTTTTCCATACATTATGTATAGTCACACTAGGTTGAGTTATGGGACTGTTTGCCATTGTCATATGGGCAGCTTTTTATAATTTTATTATTTGTACCTTTTCTTCTCCATCCAATATTTTTGTATTTTCCCAATTGAACATATGTTCAATTTTCTAACGACAGTCAATACTCATATTAGATTATGGAAATAGTCCAATATATAAATACAACTAAAACATTATTATCACAAACCTTCAGGAAAACATTACCCATCTCTAGTTTTAAAAGATGCTTAAGGAATTTAATTTTAACAGAAACTGATGATATATATTATTAATTTAAATTCTGACGTTATTAGCTCTGTTGTCATTATCAATTATTCAACCATATAAAGTCATGTAGCTCTCCGTACACAATTCTTATTGCCAGTAAAGCTGCAACTATTTTTTTTGTTGTTTAACTTTAATTAATGAATATTTCTGTGATAAAATAAAATAAATAAAGAAACAAATAAATATAAATGAAAAAGAGCAGACTAATATTTATGAATTTCCAAATATAAATGTATAAACCTATTTTCATTATCGGAAAAATCTAAAAATAAAATGGACAATTACCTATTCTCTTATATTTATAAGGCTTGATTTTCTAACAGATGCTGAAATAAGGATGAATTTCAAACTTATGCCAGATGCAAAGCAATATTATTAGTTTGAACTTATATTTAAAATCTCAAAGTAAGAGAATACAGTGGTTGATTATTTTATTCTTAGACTTTTCTGACAATGAGTATGTATCATTATATTCAACCGCTCACAGAAGTTGGTGCACTAAGTAACAATATAAAAATTGAGGATGACATTCACATCTTCATAGTGATCAATAAATTTGGAATGCTCCTCAGGCCTTGATATTTTTATATAGGTTTATCTTGATAGTAAGATTCTGCAATCCAATACTGGCCATCAGTATTGGGAGGGTACAGTTTGCCCAAATTTTCATACTTCCTCTTTAGGTCAGTTCTGCCAATATAATAACATAGTTCATAATCTCTCTACATTAAAAAAGAACATAAATAGTGCCAATTGTATATGCATTTGTGAATTTTTTTATGCATTTTTTCATAAAGACAGGTGTTCTTTTAATGATTCTTTCCACTTCCTTCATAGCTGATAAAACCAATGTTTTCAAGTTCTGATTGGTTATTCATTGTTCACCAAAGAGAGATCATAAACATAATCTTGAAAGACTTTAAAATATAAACTACTATCATGAAAGGTTTTCCTAAAATAACAGCATTTCTTATGAATATGTTCAATGTGAATAAATGCTTTGTTTCCAAATCTTCTCAAAATTAAAAAATCACAACTCTATATGCAGTTGTACTATTAAATGACATCACTTTCTATTTCACTGGCCTTGTTTTCAACATCTATCTTGTCTTGGAGAACTAGTGTTTGTGTTTGAGATTCATAGCTTTTGCTTTTACACTCTACCTGGTTTCAGATTTTTATTTAATTGTAATAAATATGTAAACATTAATTATTATTAAGCACATGGTCAGCACATAAATACATAGAAGGCTTTAACCTTAATACTATGTGCCCTGAGTGCTTAATTTTACTATAAGAAGAACCTCTGCAAATTTCTAAATGAGGTAGTGGACATAATTAGTGAAGAGCTTACTAGCTTCACATTCTCAAATCAAAATGCTTTAGATTTGCCTATATAATTAGAAAGTAGATTGAAGATAAGATGGCCATTCTTATCTTTATAAAGTTGTAATCTTGAGTTAAGATTTGTAGAGGTCCCTCTTATGGTAAAATTAAGCACTCAAGGCACATAGTAATAAGGTTAAAGCCTTATATGTATTTATAATAAATATGGTATTTTTGATGCTTAGGTCAACCGACTTGAGTTCTCAACCAGAATAGTTTATTTCTCACAATCCTTATGATGGACAATAACAATAGGAAAAAAAACTTTATCTCATTTTTATTGTAAAGAACTTGAATGTGACACAAGTTAATTTTTTCTAGTACCAGTATTTTTTTAAATAGGGACTTGTCTTTTTGTTAATTTGTTCTAGAAAAAGTCTTCTTTTACAAATTTTCTATCTTATTATATTTTACAATAAAATAGCATTTTGTTGACATACTGAAGCAGTCAATCTTAGCTTAATATTGAGCTTCATGGCTCCATCTACTAACCTGTATTCAAACCCTATATACTATCCCACTCCTTTTGTCTTGTATATATTTGAGATGCGCGCCTAAGTTATAAAATTTTAATGTTTCAATAACATTTTTAAAAAATTATTATTAATTCTTTTTTATTAATTATTAGTTCTTTTTTATTAAAGTACATAGGTGTGGCTCAGATATATATATATATATTATAGGAGCAAAAATACTAACAAAATATTGATTTTTAAAAAAATATTTTATTATACTTCATTTTTTAAACTTTTTCTTTTTAAATTGCTTGTTTTTCCTATTAATCTATATATTTTATAAAATCCAAGATGGAAGATGCAACTGTTAATTGTCCAAAAATAATTAAAGAGTTGGAAACACTATTGTATTAATCTGGGAAAGGTATGTTTAATTAAAGTTTTTACTTAAAATAAAATGGGGATTAAGATTAAAGATTTTCTTTTGTTATAAATATTTTTGTCAAATCTATTTCTAATCTGGAAATAGATTTGAATTTATTTTTGGATATTATCTTAAAGCAGTTGCATCTTCAAAAACAATCGATAAAGAAAAGGTAAGAATTTTTAAGATCAGAGATTAGATTTTAAGCTAAAACTAAGTAATTAAAAACATTCCAGAAATACCTGAGCAGAGTATAAAATGTCCGGATTTTAAATCACCAACAGATAGCTACTACTGAGAGCACTGTTTCATCATCAATACTTCAATGCAACTTTGAAATCTAAGACAATAGAGTAGATGCCAATCATCTTTTGAACCTTTTTGGGTCTTTTTCCTGCTAATGTACCATCTAACTGCTGCCTGGAAATGAAGGAAAGCCTAAAAAAGAACTCTGAAATGCTAAATGGAAGCTTGCTGTTACATAAGAACTGCCATGCATGAGCTGGACTTTTAATATGAACTCTTAAAATGGTGCAAGGTAAATTTTCAAGCTGCCACCTAAAAGTAAATCTAGTCTAACTAATCTTATCAAGATTTCTTTCATAACTGATTTAACTTTATGTAAAATGTAATTTGCTCTTAAATAATTTCTATAAATCTAATTTTCTCTCATATGCTCTAACTTTCTTTAATTTTGGTGTGGTCATTTATTTACAGTTATTTATTACTTGATTTTATATATCTATTTTAGTTATTAATATGCCAATCTCTAACAATCTGATGAGTTGAATTTTGTAAAATCTTTTCTTTCTTTTTAAGTAAACCTTTATGAATCAAGGTTATTAATGTCCCCTTAAAATATAATGCATTACTAATTAATATGCTCACCAGATTGTTTTTACAAGTCAACATTTTGTTTATGTTTTAGTATAAAATTTTGTTATTTGTTTAACTCTGAATTCTACCCGGGAGAATCCAGAACTCAAGCTAATTAACACTTTGAAACCTTATTTATTTTATAAATGTTATTATTCAATTCTGAAAAGGTGACCTATTAGTTGTTTTCTATAACTGCTCATTTCTTTTATTTTTCCATACTCTTAAAATATATGCTTAAATATTCCAATTATTATAAGATCAATGAAGATGGGATTGATTTATTTTAAATAGCAGAAAAGGAGGGAGTCAAATCTTCATGTATATTTTATTAAATGAAATCTTTTCTCTCTCTCTCTCTCTATCTATCTATCTATCTATCTATCTATCTATCTATCTATCTATCTATCTATCTATCTATCTATATATATATATATATTATAGCAGCATAGCATATTAATTATATAAATTATGGCACTCAAACAAGGGTCATTTATTTTAAAGCAGTAAATCATGCTCCTTAATCTGGGGGTTGTGATAAGTTCAAACCCATAGATTTCTTCTCAAGCCTTGTCCCAAGGATAGTTGACCTTCCCAGGACCACTTATTTCATATAAAAAGGCCTCTGGTGGTGATTCCCATAAGTCTGCCACACGCTCTATCTATCCACTTTCTTCGTATAAAAGGCCTGTACATTGGTGATGTCCGCAGCATGCCCTATCCACCTTTCTCTAAGTACTGCCCAAGAAGGGGGTCTTAGACTTCATCTTTCATCCAGAAGCATGACTTTTCCTGTTATTTCTGTGCCACGATGTCAGCACTGCAAACTTTTCCATATTATTTCTTTTGCTTCATGGACCAGTTTTAATGCTCTAATATTAACATTGCATTCTGCTTAAATATATATATATAATGCCGAGTATCACTACTACTAGTTTTATTAATTAAATTTATTTCAATCTTATACAGTCCCACCATCATAATCTATGTCTAAATTTAAGAGTATATGCCTTGGGAAAAATAAAGCATTTTTCTTACGAGTGCTAATTAAAAGAATTTTCATTAAGTATTTTATTATATAATCAAATATGTTTTCAAATGTATTTTATTTATTTTCATGACCATAATGGCATGAAAATAATTTGTATTATATCTGTAATGAATCTCGGAATGCTCCTCAAAGTATTATGTTATTCACCATGTTTCAGAACCATAAATCAAAGCATTAATGGCAACATTATGTAATCCTTTCTAATAGTTTATATATTGGACCCACCAAAGATCTGTCTTTATTTATAGTATATGTCATTTAATTAATAAAAGAGCATATGAGAAATATAGCGTGAATAACAATATATAATTATCTATCGTTTGGTAGACTGCTTGCTCATTCACACACATACTAATGTATGCAATTAATTTATAAATGTATGTAAATAATTTGCCATTATATTAAACTAATATTTTGTTGCTTAACTTGTTTGAGTAGTTCGAATTCCTTTTTCTCCACTTCCACACATACAGCTACGCATGTATATATTTTAGTTAAGTCATATTTAATAGATGTCTCATTGTCTTCTCTGCTCTGCTAATGGGCTGGATTTAAAATTAATTCTTGTGTGCCATCATTGTTATGTTATCCATTAGGTGTTTGATTTGGAGCTTATGGAGTGAGTTCGAATCCAGGTTGGTCCCTGATTTAAATCTCAGGCTTGGCTGGGTTTGAAGTACATTTTGTGAGTTCCAGCTCTTGTTAGATGGATAAACATGTTTTGACCGGTACAGTACCCTATATCCAGAAATAAGAACTCCAGTTGGTAGAAATTAAAACATCAACTTGTGTTCAAAAATGGATAATTAGCTAAAGATGTAGCAATATTTATGAGAATGTTGAATAAATAATCCTAATTTGTATATTTTTAATTTCACCTAAGATTTCTTATGATTTGCATATTATTAGTATCCACACACCCCTCATAACATCTTATGGTAATATAATGTAGATTGTTTGAGTGATCTGCTTCTGCGCAAAGCTCGTATAAAAAAATATTTGATATTGTTATATGATAAACTGCCAACAATAAAATTTTCAAACCAATATTGTATCTAATTTAAACCAATACATTAAGAAGCTCTGTAATATCAATTCTAGAGTGACTCTCACAGATATGCAGAGTTCATTGATGAAATTTGTTCACAAAATATAATAAATACATTACACAAAGAGTTATCAGATCTCTCAATAATATTATATAATTACATGGTTTCTCTTTAAAAACCCTAAAGCATCACATGATCACTACTTCCTGCGTGTGCATAAGCTGTTAAAATAATATCAAAGTCTGTATATAGTAGTGTCATGCAGTGTAAGCTTTAGTAATCAATGGATGCAAGAAGATTTTGCATAAAATCTCTATTTAGTGTATATCAATATCTCCAGACTAGTTTTTTGCTTTTTTCTTTCATCATCGAGGAGTCTTGAATCTGAGAACACTGCACCTAAATCTTAGGATCTATTGCAACCTTCCATCAGCCACCTTTAACTTATTTGATTAATTATAAAACGATGAATGCAAAATGAAAACACAATAATGTTTTCAATCCAAGCTTATTTCTTTGTATATTCATATAGATCTGAAACCAGCTTAGTATCAATGCATTTTGAAAGACCACAGTACATAATCCTATGGGCAGGATTAATATAAAACCACTAAACATTACACGATCACTGTTTCCTATGCATATACAAGTTGTTAAAATAGAAGCAAATATTCCATACAGTAGTATCACCCAATGCAAGTCTTAATAATCAATGGATGCAAGAAGGCTTTTGTATATTTGATTAGTTGGCACTATATAGGAATTTTATGAAAAAAACCCTTTTTGTATCTATTGATTACTAAGGTTTGCACTAGATGTCACTATTGCAAAGAGAGTTTGCTACTGTTTTAACACCTTGTGTAAGCATAGAAAATGGCAATCGTGTTATGTTTGAGTGATTCTATGCTAATCCTGCCTATAAGATGATGATGAATGTCATTTTTAAAATACCAAAGACACCAAAATGTATAAATATTGAACTAGGTTTAGATCTATATGACTATACAAGTAAATGAGCTTGAATTCAAAACATTACTGTTTCCATATTGAGCTCATAGCTTTGTAGTTAATTAAATAGGTAAAAGATGGCTGCTGGAGGGTTGAATTAAATATTAAGATCTAGGTGCAGTTCTCTCAGATCCAAGGCTCCTCACTGATGAAATCCAAAAGCTGGAAACTAGTATGGGGACATTGAATGAATAAGCAAAACTCTATGTGATTACTAATGACAGATACACATGCTTAATATTAACCCTTCTTTATTAATTCGTAGTTAGATAAGATAGATAATTTTTTTTACCTATTAAAGAATGGTATATAGGTAGCCATTTAAAAATTAAATTCAACTTTTATAAATTGAATTCCACAATGTTTTAAAATATATGATTCAAAGTTTCTTCCTAATTGTCAAAGAATTATTTTTCTTGGAATATCTAAGACACAAAACAAAAAATAATGAAATTCCTCTAGCCCTTTTAACAATAGTTTTATTATGACCATTGACAGTTTTGACTGTCTAGCATCTTCTTCAGAACTCTTCTTTAATAAGTAATTTGTAGTACAAAAGTTCATAATGTACTGTTTTATTTAAAATAAGCAATACAAAATGACTGAAAAAAAAAAATTGAAAGTTTTACAATATAAAATACTATTATCACAAGTCATTGAACTATTGAATAAGATTTTATAATTGATAAGTATTCTAATTTATTTTTTTTAAATGACATCTTTTATGAAAAAAAAAAGTATTATTGCTAGTTTCTGAAAAATTCATATAGTATTCAGGCAGAGCTGGTTCTGTGAGACCGTGAAACTAATGGTTCAGGTTCTGAACTGAAATTGGTAGTGAAATGGGATTTTATATTTGAAAATATCTATATCTTAAATAAATATCTTCATTTTTATTTTCATATTACATTCATTATTCTGTTTAGTCAACTATTTTAATAAGTCTTTTCAATTATTTTAAAATGTATAGTTTTTCAGCCTTGCATTAATATCAAAATTAATCAACCATGCCCTGTCTTCTACATTGAACACACTGGTTCTCTTCTCAGCATTGCAGTTAAACAGTATTAGGCAGTTAGTATTTGGCTGGATGGCCACCTGAGAACCCCAGGTCCTATAGACCAGGAATGAAGTAGATTTAATACTTTTATAAATTGATCAAATTAAGTTTTATTTGCTTTAACTAATAATCAACCTAGCATTCAACCAATGCATTAAACTGTGCAAGGTAAAAAATAATTGATAATTAACTGTCTCAAAGGTTATGTGATACTCAAACGTTATAACTATAAGTTTACATTCTGTTAGAAGTCTTCAGTTCTCAAATCCAGTATGATAATCTGCACAGAATTTTTGCATCAAGCTACATTTTCTGATGTTGCTTACTGAATGATAGAACAATTATATCATGCATTAATTACGCTAAAATGGAAATTAATTGCTGTCATAAATCAAACCAAAAACATATGTATTAATATGCATGTGATCAAATACCCAAAAATCTTGTTATATAATAAGTATCTACCATGCCTATGATAGAGATTCAAAATCCATATGGATTTAAAGTTTTTTTTGCTAAGTATCTGACCAATTTTTAAGCAAACATTAGATAGGTGATCTGCAATCTAGCCAGGTGGCCATCCAATAGATAAGTCATAAGGTCAAACAATTTTTTAAGACATACTGCAGACAGAAGAATCTCTAACACATTATCTTTTGTGACAAATTTTTGAGGTCTTTTTTGTTATTTTATTCATTATCCTATAATTAAGAATAGATATCTATTTACTGATCAACTATTGGGATCTATCTAGCACTGATTAGTAAATGGATATTCAGATCTGGGTTTGTCAGTAATATCAATGTTATCATTTTAATATGAAACATGATGCAGCCTTCCACAACAACAGGAGGCCTACAGTCCATTTCAGAACAATGATGTGAATAAAAGTTTGTAGATTGGGATTATTTATTGAATTACATTACTGCTTACACAATAGTCAAGCTTCACTGTGTGATTTAAAACAGCCATAGAGTGATCTTTAGTTTTTATTTCTGTATTAAAAAATTCAACCAATACAATTATTTAATAGCAGAACTGGCAGAAGTACTTCAAATTGTATGACTGCTTAAGACACCTCTGGGTTCACTTTATTCTAATTGGAGTGGTTGAAAATGAGTTAAAAAGGTTAATGTTCCCAGTTAATAACGCACGTAGATTTATTTAAATGAGAACTTGTTTGTAATACGCCTATCCCCATTTTCTAATGCTTAACTGAAGCATTAATTAAGTTCATGTATACAAATAGACTACTATTAATTCAAAATGGTTGACTGTATAACTTTTTCGATTTATGAATTTTTCGGATTTTAATAACAAATCTTTTCCTTTCTCATTATAAATCTATACTCTAGTAAATATAAATAAACATAGCCAGTTTACGGCAGTGTACGTCATCTCGACTAAAATGCTATTCATGATGACGTACATTGCCATAAACTGGTTGTAGCTATTATTATTTTTTTTATATTAGTATACTGAATATTGTATAGTTTATTCCAGAGTATTTTGATTATTATATTTATTCTATTTGATTTTAGATATGTTTATATCCGTATCAAATTTTTATAGAATAATATAATTAAAGTAATAATATCTAAAAATTTTGTTTGGATAATAGAAGGTTTTGAATTCATGGTGTAGATTAATCTACCTGTATATTAAATAATATTCATTCACTTCTCTTTCTGTTAATGAAAAAGCTTCTTGTTTTTTTTTTTTTATGTTTCAGTAGTGTTTCGCCTACTCGTTAGCTTTTTTATTGTAACAAAATACAACTGCAACATTTTAAAAAGATATGATAAATATTGACAGAAGTCCACCCCCTCCCCTTTTTTTCCAGTTTATATTTTATTTGCTAAGAAGATTAAGGATTGTTTTTTTTATTTTTTATAATGCTATACTGTAATGAATTTTTTAAAAAACTATTTTTTTCTAATACAAGCAAATGAAATTATATAACTTTTTTAAATAAAATTTTATATCTCCTGGGATAAAAAAAACTATCAATTTAAAATATAATTAAAAAAAGAACTTATTTGAAACAACAAATATTTTAAGTAACTGTATATAATGCACGTTGGTTATTTGATTTCAAAGTGGCTATAAAATATTTTATTTTTTAATGATAGATAAAGTACTAGTTTTCTGTTAAAGCTGCCAATAGCGCCATCTCTGAATCACTGCACATGTTGGGTGGTGACATAGTTTAGCTATTGCTGCAACAATTTTAATGAATCAGCATAACTGGATCACAAATTATAACAAGAAATGTGACAATGTGTTTCATACCTTAATCTAAGACCAAACAATATGAAAATATTAAATTTTGTTTAAAACTGATAAAAATTTCCACAAAAATTCTTGAAATAACTTAAATTATGTATGCTAATGAAGCCATGTTGCAAAAGTGTTTTCAACCTCTTTACAATATTTTATAATGGTAGGGAGAGCATTAAAGATGATATAAAATACAACATCATATCTCACTATCCAGACATGCTAGTATCTTAAAATTTTTTGTGGTTAATAGCCAGACTGCGTAGCAAATGTGTTGACTTAGAGATGGTACTGCAGATACCTTGGAGACACATTCCAGGTATAGGAGGGATTGACTTCAGCTAAAGAGAAATCATTTTACAAGATTTCTTTTTAGATGAAGTCTTGATTGAGTAGAATTACATTCATCATTTGGGTTTTAGTGTACGATCCATAGTAAGAAAGTGGTCATATGAATTTATCTTTAAGTTTATGATTCAGTGGTAAATATTAAAGGACTGGAATATAAACTATACTGAGAGATGAAATCTATCACTAATAACCATCAATTCATAGTACTTTATTGATAAGTTGTCAAAATATTAATCACATTCATTTTTATTTACCATCAGAATGACAATTTTTTGTTTGATTATTTGGTGGCAGTTGCATCTCTTTAGGAATTGCTTAATCTTTTATCATATCCTTATCTTCTGTCTGACATATCTCAACCACCTTGGTTTGTTTTAGTCTGAACATTAATGCTACTGACACTTTCTGACATTACATGAGAGAATATGTCACCACTCCTGGTTTTTATATTACTACAATGATGATGATTATTTTTATTTTTTATTATTATATAATTCAATGACTTTATCATTTGGAAATCTATGAGTGATAAAAATACAAGAATTAGAACCAATTGAGAACTTTATGCTCCTGAATCAGATTCTCCACCACTGTGCTAAATTTTGCAGGATGATGATGATTATTATTATTGTTGTTGTTGTTATAATCATCATCATCATCATCATTATATTATTGTTGTTGCTGCTGTTGTTGCTATTATTATTGTTGTTGTTTTATTATTACTATCATTATTATTATTATTATGAATTGTTTTGACTACTAACTATATGCTTGTCTATATCATTAATTTTATTATCATCTCTCTTTGTAATTTGACATATTTTTTTGCTACACTGGTTTTGTTTTTTAAATATTTTTATTTAAACTGAGAAATTTTGTTTGCATATTTGGGTCAAATCTTTTAGTCAATGTTTAAGTTATTTCTATTGAATGGAAATTTTGTACATATGTTAGATATCAATGACACTACAATATTTCAATGACATCCAGTGACTTATCCATCTACCAGGGTTAATGAATCTAGTTTCAAACTGCATTGATATAGATTCAGTAATTTTCAATGATGTGCAATAAATGGTGATTTTTTTTTTAACTCTTATTAAATTTTATGGTTGATTCACAAAAAAAATGTTTATAATTAATTAAAATAAAAAGTAATAAAGGATGAAATCTTAATTTCTTTTGATTGTTTAACTTAAACTTCCTTTTTTCAAGACATTGCATTCATAAACAAAAACATCTTGTAAATGAGTTTTAATGCACACTATCTTATTTCCAGTATTTCAAATATGGTGACATTGTTTAGAAAATATTTGAATACTAAAAATAATATGTATTTAAAAAATGCTTTTATTTAAATTAATGAATATTATATATAGAACTCACAAAACAAGCTCTTAACAAGCTTTGTAGAATATCCTCAACCTCAAATCATTTTCTGCTACTGGCATCCTCAGTGAGGTGCTAGGATATTCAATCATTATATTAAAAATATCAGGACAAGCCCAGCACTTTATCTAATGTATAACTATTAAGTAGAAAATCTGAAAATTTCAGACATCCATATGTCTTCCAATCCAGCTATCTAACTTAAATAGCCATATGGGACTGAACTATGTTCAGATATCCCATATATTAATAGCCTTAGTAATATAAAATTGCCAAAGCCATCATAGCAAAAAATAAAATTACAAAAAAATCAAGTCAGATGTCACATGATCTAATTTAATAAGCTTGTATTTACAAATGTTATATATATATGAAAAACAAAACAAGTTTTATATACGTAAAAACCTGCTATCGCTTGTATTAATGATCAATAGATGGAGCTTTACCAAGACCTCCAAACAAGCGTATTTGTTTACATAAATGTCAGAGTCAATATTCACTGTCTCTTTCATTTTGCTCCACCCTCAGATCAGCTGATTTCAAGCTGATTTGCTCTCATCAGTGAAGGGATAGGAGTTAGAAACTAGACCTAAATATTAACTCCAAGCGTTTATGCAAAACGTTTCTATCAGTTTGCAAGCATGAATTTTTTAGACACCTAAATGTTTTCAAACTCAGCCTATCAAACTAGATAGCTATATATATATATATTGACTATTTTGAAATGTTACTTTTTGCTATGATGGCTTTGGCAATTTTATATTTCTAAAGCTATTAATATATGGTGTATCTAAACTTAGTTCAGTCCCATATGACTATTTATGTTAGATAGCTGGATTGGAAGACATATGGATGTCTGAAAATTTCAGATTTTCTACTTAATAGTTATGCATTAGATAAAGTGCTGGGCTTGACCTGGTATTTTTATCTAATGATTGAATATCGTAGCACCTCACTGAGGATGTCAGTATCAGAAACCGGTCTGACATTGGGGATATTCTACAAAGCTTGTTAAGAGCTTGTTTTGCGAGCTCTATATATAACATTTGTAAATACAAGCTTGATTTTTTTGTAAATTAACAAATAATAATGCATGAAAAACCAATCAATATTTTTTTTCTCCAATCACAATTTTTGTTGTTATATTTGATTTGTAGAAAAAGGTAGGATTTCTATAAATTAATTAATTTAATTATTATGGATACCCTATGCTTTTATTTCAAGTAAGATATTAAAATCGTGGATTTAAAAAAATTTCTTTAGTTTTTTAAATAAAATATTTAAGATTTAATACGCTTGACATATATAGTGAAATTAAATTCTTAAAAAATTGCAATAATATTTCTTAAGGCTAAGCGCTTTCAGAGCTTTCATCTCCATTTTCAGAGCTTTCATCTCCATTTTCATAGCATTCAAACATGATAATTTATGCAAATCTATGCAAGCTCATTTATATTGTCCATCTCTTTGAAATAGAAAAGCATGTATCCTTCCTGTTTATTGCCTTCATATCTCTTGCTATATACCATGCCTCCTTAATCTTCCTTTTGATGTCATTCCTCTCAGTGGAAATTATTGTAGCACTTGCAGGTTGTATAAATATTTGTGTTGAGCCACTCTATTGTTTATAGTGGCCTGAGTTTCACCATAGTATACTGCTCCACAGTTTGCTTGAGGGCATGTCATCTTGTATATCACATGTGGTGTTGTATGTAGGTTAATTTTGTCCTTGGAATTATTAATCATTCTATTGGTCTTGGGAGGGGTTCGAAAACCTACTATGAATTCATTCTGTAATTTTTTGACTAGTTCTTTTGCAATATTAGGTACGTATGGCAGACTTATATGTTGTTTTTTGTCCTTGCTTGGTTTGGTTATATTTTCATAAAACATTTGATTCTTTTATTGATGGTTGTTAAATCATAACCAACCTTTATTAAATCATTAACATACTGGTTGATGTTTATTCTTCTTTCCTCTTCATATTTACATAAATGATAATTCCTGAACAAAAAGGCAGATAGCCCTGCCAATTTGTGGACTCTTGGAGTTTTAGATTTAGTATGGATGTATCCTCTAATCTGTAATGGTTTAACTTTCATACTGTAATTAAAGCATCTGTGTATTCTCTGTATTTTTAAGTCCAAGTAATTAATTGTGTTTAATTCATTCTCGTCTGTGCAGTTAAATATTAAGTTGGTATGTGCTTGCAATTCATTTTGAATGGCTGTCATGATTAGTTTAGGTGCTGCGATGAAAATGTCATCTACATACCTGCAATAAATTATTCCAGGTGTCTGTTCTTGGAATTTCGATATAATCTGTTTTTCAAAATAACCAATTACAATACTAGATACAATGCCACTTATTGGCAGTCCCATAGGCCATCCACTATTCATTCTATACCATTTGTTCTCAAAAGTCGCGAGTATATTCTCATCTAACCATTTCATAAAGTCAATGATAAATTCCATCTTTTGTTCCGGACAGTGATTATTTTGAAGCTCTTCTTTAATTATTCTAATTGATCCTCTTCTGTTTATTGATCCATAGAGTTCAGATATATCCATGGCTGCTATTTTAAATCTGTCATTAATGGCTGCATCTTTAATTAATTCAACAAACTCAAAAGAAGATTTTATTGTGTGTACTCACCAAATCCTATTAAACCTATTAGCCATGAGTTTATTAATTTTGCTGTGTTTGCATAATGTACGCCTCCAAAGTCAAGCATTAGTCTTAATGGAGTCCCTTGTTTATGCATTTTAGCATTTGCAAACATCAGTGGTTGTGATGTGGCAGATGGATAAATATTATTATATTCGGCTTGATTGATCCCTTATTTTTATGCTTGCGTAAGATCAAAGAGATAAACTTTTCTCTGTTCATTTTATTATTAAATTTAGCTGTTAAATCAAAGCCTAATTTTTGAATTTGTATTCTCATTTTTTTCTTTATATTTCTCTTCATCCATTATTACAAAGCGATTGCCTTTGTTCTCTTTAAGGCAAATAATTTTATTTTCATTAAAGAACTTTTTTGCATTCTTAACTTTAGTATTCCAGCCATTATTTTCAGTATTTAATTTCTTGTCTCTAATGATACTATTAATCTCAGAAATAATATTTTCTCTCATCGGATAATTTATTAGAGCTGCTTCTGTGTCTGCTATTATTTCCATTTTGGGTTGATTGCATCCCCCTCCTACGAATTTCGGTCCAAGATTCAAGATCGATCTAATTTCAGCTGATGGTCTGACGTTAGATAAATTAACATATGGGTCTTCTATTCCTATATTAGTTAAAACAACATTTTGTTTATTAGCCAAAAACTTCAATTTATTTACGAATTTTCTCTCTAATCTTTTTTCAATATTATTACATTTATTTATGATCCATTGCGAATCAGGCGTTATTGACGTTATCTAAGTAGACGACCTTAAGAAATATTATTGCAATTTTTTAAGAATTTAATTTCACTATATACGTCAAGCATATTAAATCTTACATAGTTGTTAATGGTGAAGAAAAATCTGAAATTAAATAAAATATTATATATATACATTGTTTTGTTTTTTTCATTTCATCATTACATTTTCAGAAATTGTTTCTACTTTTAATGATCTGATGTATTTATGTAGTTCACTGAAGTTATTGTTTTTCTGTTAAATTTTTCATGTTTTAATATAAAATACATTTTTACCTCTATTTTTTGCAGTAATACCCCCTGACCCTTTTATTCATATTTTCACTTCAAGAAATATCTCCTAATACTATTTTGAAATTGTTTTTCTTTTCACTATCTGAAATTGTTATTAATTATATTTTCCACCACTGCCTTTTTAATAGTTTAAATTTTGAAGATATAAATATACATTATAATATTCATCATGTACAATTAACTGTTAAATATATTTTTAAAAAATCAAACTTTATTTAAACTTTCTAATACTTCCAACTATTAGTAATAATGCATAAGTTACAATGTAGCACAATGTTTTGAGTAATCTCTTCTTCAGATGCTGCTGGCCGGACAACTGATAAAACTAGCATGGAAATTAAATCTGAGACTTTAGATTTATAAATATTGAATTAAAATGATGCTCTAATCACCAAGGCTATTCTGTCTAAGGCTATTTGGTTATAGAATCACCTTAAATATAATATTCATGAATCTAGAGACCACAGGTTCAATTCCCATCTTAGTACAGTCACTGGTCAGTAAGCAACATTTGAAGAAGAGAGGAAAATAATACCAAATTAAATATTTAAATTCAAATATATTGTCTATATTGAACTTAATATAATTAGAAGGATTTGAATTCAGACTTTCAAGTTCCCTTATCCACTCCATCTTATATACCTGATAGACATGACCACATACACGTGAGAAAGATAAATGATCTCTAATATATGTAACTCAGCATTTATCAGTTCCATCCAGATCATTATCTCCCACACATATATGTAATCAGTGCTCAGTTTATATTAAGCTAGCAGCTCTTCAAACTTTAATGGACAGGTTTCAGTCTACTCTATTCCCCAACTCTTCAGCCATCCATGTCATTAAAATTTCTGAAGATCTAATGATCAGAGCCCTTGTTGATAACGATCTTATTGTCATACCAATATTTGCTTTAAGCTAAGGGGTTTGAGCATTCCATCATCAGATTTTCAATGATAAGGATGACTGAAGAATTAGAGGATGTAGAAGATTGAAGCCTGTCCATTAAAGTTTGAAGATTTTCTAGTTTAATATAAACTGAGCACTTATTATATGAAGATCTGGACCAACTGATGAGTACAAAAATAGCATGAAATATGTATATTGAAGATTTTTTTTTTTTTCACATGCATGTGGTTATGTGTATCTGTTGAATAATATGGAATAAATAGCTATAGGGAATTTGAAAGTCTGATCTTAAATTCCTACTAATTAAATAAAATATTGTGTTATATACTAACCTTTGGGCGATTACTATTAGTTGAATGTATTGAAAATAAGATATTTAACAATTAGTTTTAGATTATGGGAACAATTCAATATATAATTTCAAGTTAAATTCCACCAACACAAACTTTCTGATAAACATTATCTAAATTAAGCTTTAATTAAATTATAGCTCTTTATTACATTCATATCATTATTTTTTTTTAAAGAATTTTAAATATTTTGTTTATTTTACAATTGTCATATCTCACATTACCTTTAAATAATGGACTAGTCCGGATCCTGTCTTATCGAGATCAGATTGAGCATTTGTCATTCAGACCAATACATATAGATAATGGGTATACCAGATAATGCATAGACAAATGGCAAGATTGGACTAAGAGGTAATGATGCTCACTAAATCTGAATGTTTCCTTTAAGGATAGGAATCTGGCAATAAATAGTCAAGTCTTTTGGAGGTAGGGACAGAGAATTACTGCCACAGATTTGAAAGACAGAATCTAAGATGGTTGACGCAATGAGGCAAATCCATATTTAGAACTGGTATGCTAGAACCAAATATGTCACAAGGTAAGATGTCAAGTCCAGTTGGAAGTGTCACCATACCTGTTCATGAGGGAGGGCATCTTAGAAGAGCTGGAAGTGGTCGATAAAATCTATAAGGGCACATGCAGTCCTTTCTTCAGTAGTTTATCCAAGAACTAAGAGATATACCTTGCCATAATAGCGAATATAACCATTGTATATATCATAAATATGCAAATGTGTATTTGTTATCATATTCCATAACTAAACACATCAGCAATGGAGTTAAATATTTATCAATTCTATCAAACCAAATATATATTTGGTTAATCACTTATTTTATTCTTACCCAGCGGACCCATCTTAACTTTTATTAGAGTATGTTAGTAATGAAGGCTATACTTGCAGTTATTATTATAGACTGTCTTACTAACAACAACTATGATTATTTTATTTAAGGGTTATTATGATTTTATTTATAGTTAGAGGAGTCATCTTACCTTCCATTACAGTATGGTAGTAGTCAAAGCTGTACTATGAATTCTTAGGGACTGTCTTTTGTGATTCTTTTACTTAAAGTTATGGTTTTAAATTGGATTATTTTACATTCTTTTAATTTCCCCTCAGTGGCGGAAGAGGGTTATATTTTTTATTTGAGATATTGCTTTATAGAAATTGCTATTGTTATTATTAATTGAAGCAGTCACAATAAAGTCACTTCTTAGTGGCCTTTTTAATTACTTGATAAGAAATGGATTATTTTCACTGAATTATTTAATGATCAATTTAAAAGATGTTTTATTAATAGGAGAGGATGCGTTTGAAAATTAACTTTCTTTTCTTTTTTTACATTTATTTGTAATTAAAATGTAAAATGCTTTTGTAAAGAAGTTGATATTAAAACAATTTTTAATTCGACTTTTTTTTTTTTTTTTTGAAAACCTTATCGCAATCTTTAAAAATGTATCATCTGGTAAAAAAATAATCAAAATTTTTCTTTTTTTAACTCAACAACTGATAAGACGATTTTATTTTTTAACCATTTGATATCTAATTCTTCAAGCAGTTTAACGTAAAAACAAAATCTGCAACACTTAAGTCAAAATATTAAATATTTTTATAAGTTTTATAAAATTAGAACGGGCAATGTCATTTTTAAAATATTTAAACAAACTTTTGCAAGTTATTCATGTAAAATAAATTATCCTTGATATACAAATTCTTGTTATTTTTTTCGTAGAAAATGTGATTTGATGTGATATGACTACTCCTTTATCAAAGCCAGGAATCGCTCAGCCACTTTGCCCCCCCAAAAAACTTGTTAGCCATCTTACCTTCTTTTTCCATTCCCAACCCTAAATTTTTCCTATATTCTCCTCTATCCTGCTCTATCCTATTTCTACAATATCATCTTTGTCCACTCCATGACTTTCTATCTAAATCCTCCTGATCTTTTTTCAAACCCAGCATAAAAACCAAGAACCCATTTTTTATATAATCATTTAGTTTATATTTATTCTCCTACATCTTCTTTATTTCTGCCCTTTCTGCTTGTAGGCATTTACATTCAATTAACAGATTCCTAATATTTTCTATGCCTTTCTTACATAATTTTCAGACTAAATCATCCATATTTTCTTTCCTTGCTATTATCATAAATTAACTCACACCCGATATTCTATTTACTTCTATATATAATTAGACACGTTTTACTCTCCATACTAGTACTCCATCTCTCCAGCTTTCTATTTTTTTATTAATGCATCTTTTCTTCTATCCCATTCTTTGCCACTTTAGCACTCAGCAATTCTCCTAACACAATCACCCCACTTTTTGTACAAGTATACTTATAAAATCTTTATCCAAATCTTCTGCATACTGTACTATCTTTCTCACCCATCTTATTGCCTGTTCTTTACTCATAACTTAATTGGGCTATTCTCTTACTATCCATAAATTGCAATCTACTAAACATTTTCATTTTACTTTTTGCATCTCTCATATAAAAAGTTGACCATCCCATTTCTCCTTGAATTGCTTTCTTTACTGCCCACACACCTGAATCTAATGCATGTCTTCCTACTTCTCTTTGTACTTTTTCTAAGTAATTTAACACCCTTTACTAACACATAACTAATTTAACACCCTTTACTAATACGTAACACATTATTACCCTAAGTTAACTCTGTTACTGCCACTCCCTTCCATACAATTCTTGCTACATCATATTTATTATATGAACACACTATTAATTTCATTATCATTCCCGTTTTTTTTTTTTTTGCTTCATTTATCAATTTTTTTCTCCCATTCATCCAAGCTATTTCTCTGATTACTCAAGGCAATTTCCAAATAGTTATATTTATTCACCACATTTAACTTTTTATCTGCCAAGAAAAATTCTCCCTCTTCTCTTTCCCCAGCATTTATCTATCATTACTTATGGATTTTTTTCACTAAATTTGATCCCCATCTCTTTACCCACTCATGCACAAGTCTTCAGCACAACTTTCATATCTTCTTTAATCTCTATGCACAAGAAAATTCATCAGTAAATAAATGATAATGTATATACTCCCTTGCCATGTATTAATGGTATCTCTAACGCTCTTTCTAATCTTTCTATTGTCCTCTTCATTTTTTTCAAATATAACAAAAGCAAAATAAATGACATAGGGATCTTTGCCTTAGTTCCACCCCATTTTAAACTCTGATTCTATATTTCCTAATTGATACTTATTGTAATTATTTTCATACAATCTCTTGATAAGATCCATTAAAGCTCCATTCATTCCCAAATTTACCAAACTTACTCATAATCTATTTCTATTTACACTATCATATGCATTCTCTATACTTATAAAGACCATATACAACTGCCTACCCGTATTCCTACTCATATCCATAAGTTGTATGACTACAAATAAACTATCTCCTATATGCTTATCCATTCTAAAATCTCCTTGCATTTCTCCCACTATATTATTTTCTTCCATCCATTTTGCCACCCTTCCAGCCACCATATATACAAAAACTTTATATAACACCAGTGTTACTGTTACCAGTCTTTCATTTAAATAGTAGCCTCACTTTTGTATTATTCCAGTTATCTGGAAATTCTGTCTTCTGTGCCATCCTATTAAAACATGTTAATAGATTTAATTTTGTCCTATTTCTCAAATTTATCACAATCTCTGCTGCCCAACCATCTAAACCTCTTGCCTTTCCACTTTTCAACTTCTCCCCCACCTCATTCAATTCATTTTCTATAGAACTAATATATTGATTACTATGTGCTTTTATGTTTGTTATCACTCTATCCTTCACATTTAACATCTTTTCTATATCCATTACATACTTATTTAAGATTGTCTTTAATTCTTCTCTAGAGCTACACTCTTTCTCCTCACCATTTAGTAATACTATTTCTCTTCTTTCTCCCCTACATTTATTCTTTTAATATATTTCCAAAACTTTTTACTTCCATTTCTTCCACTTTTATTAATATCCTCCAACAATTTACTATTTAATTTTATTCTCTCTATATAATTATCTATTTTAGCCAAATTCTTTTTATTTAAATAATTTTCCCATTTGATATTAATATCTTTTTCACTTTCTTTGTTTTTAATAACACATTTATATTCTCTTTTACACTTTTACTAATTCTCACTTTTCTATTATTTTTATTCTTCTGAATATTCTCACCCCTAAAACCCTATCTGCCACTTTTTCTATTTTACTACATCAGTCCTTATATTCATCCCCAACAAACTTTTCTACAATTTCTTTTTTTATTTTATATTTTTCTAAATTATTCTTATCATTCATTCTCCATCCACATCATTCACTATCCTTTCTAATTTTATTATTATTTTCCATCACATTACTAAACTATTTCTATTATAAAAAAATTATGATAACCATTACATATTCTCTCTTCATTATCAAACACTTTAATTTTCCATACTTTATTTATTCTCTCTTTATCTACTAATACATAATCTATTGTATGAAATATATTATTTCTAGACCATGTATATGGCCCCTCATTTATAAATTTCCAATGCTCAAATTTATTCTCTGACAAAAAAAGTTCAAAAGCTGCCCATTCTTGTTATCCAAATAATCAATTTCTTCAATATGCCCATTTATATCCTCTATAACCATTATTTTCTTCTCCTTTTTTTGAAACTATGTATATCCTTAAATAGGAATTCATATATGCTACTGTTACACTCTATTATAGTTTGACTATCTCCAGTGGCCATATAAACTATAGCCACAATTCATTCCTAACCCTATCTCAAACCACAAATGTTCTTGATACTTTACCGTATTTAAATATTTTTTTGACATAACTCCTATACCCCCATTTTTCTACTTATACTCTGCCATATCAACTTTTCCAATGTAGATTCTTCTCTTAAATGTGTTTCCACTGCTGCTAATACCTCAAACCCTTCATTTTTAACTGCTTCATTTAATTTCAACAGTTTTCTGTTCTTTTACTACCTTGCATATTCAAATATCTAATTTTAACAATTTCTTTCTTTCTTACTACCCTTTTGTAAATTCTTTTGACTCTTCCCTTGCTATTGTATTTGTAATTAGTTTATTTATTATTAATTTTACAGGCTCATTTCCTCTCCACATCTACATTTATATCTGGATCAGCTATCCTTTGTTTACTTCTTAAATCCCATTTAATCTTAACCTTCTTTTTGACAATACTGTAAATTTTAAAACCTACCCTTCTTTATAAATTTCCTGAATTTTAATATTTTTCATAAATCATCCCCCCCCCCCTAATGTTTCACTTTCTTGTTTTTCTAAATGCAATCCATCTTTACTATATAACTCCCTCTTACTAATAAAAAAATTCCACACAGTTACAAACACAACATTATTTCTGTCCCATATTTTTTTAAATTTCTCATTTATATAATTTACCCCATCTAATATATACCAATTGTCAAATCCTGGTAGTAATACTACTACTCTTATTCTTCCTTTACCCTTATTCAAACTACTAATCAATTCTTTATACTCATCCATTACTCTGTCTGATGGCTCTGATAAATTATTTGTCCTCATCATAATATAAACTTCTCTACTCCCCTATTTATTACCTTATCTGTAATATCTCTAATTCTAACTCCAGGCAAACGTACTCTTATATATCTATTTCTATTTCCCCTTGCAATTACATCTCCGCATCTTGTAATTAGTGAGTCCCCTATCAAGACTGTATCATAGTTTACTTACCCTAATTCATCTGTAACACTTTCTCCAACCTTCTGAACTTTCTTATCTATTTCTTCCTTATTGTTTCAATCAATTAATTCCTTGATCTGCTCACAAGTGCATGTCTAACATTTTAATTTTACTTCTACATCTTTTACCTCTTCCTCTATCTTACTTATTCTTTACCTAGCTATTCCCATTTACACTAATTTTGTCATTCATATCTCTTGTCACTCTACTAAATATATACTCCATTCTATCATCCTTATCTACATTTGTGACTTTCTCTTTAAACTATTTACATTTAAATACCATTTTTTCACCTCTTTTATCACATTTATACATGATCTACACAACCATGCACCTTTGATATCCTTCCTAGTCTTATTTAAGCACTTCAGATAAAAAAAAACCATATCACATAGTGTATACATTACCAAGGTATGCCTAATTTTCTTCTGACCATCCTACATACATTTTGGGATTCAAATGCAATCCATATTTCCTTATTTTTCAATTCTTCTATTCTATATTTAAATTTGTGATTTTTTTACCACTCTTCAAATCTCTTGATACAAAAGAGAAAAAAAAAACATTTTTTAAAAAAAATGGTGATCAATACACTTGTACGTCCCCAAACTTACACCACAAATGTTACCCTCTTTCTCAAATAAATCACTCACTTAAATTGAATTTTTTTTTAATAGCAAACCTCCTAAAAATCTAATTAATCTTATGTATGACTTAGTTTTAAAGCCTCCTTGCAGTAAACACACACACATACACAATTTTTTTTTCTTTTATATTTAAAATGTCAGTATATCGAATCACTTTTCAAATATTAGCAATATTTTTCTCGATCTTTTCAAATCCAATTAAATCTATCTCTCTGCACTCCAACTCTCTATTTTCATCCTCTCACTAAGCAAATATTCTGTAGCAACAGATTTTTATCCAAATGTTGTTAAATATATATAAAACTTTAACTTATCTTGCAGAGCAAAAATCAACTATGCCAGCACAGCCTGGTAGTCAAGAATTAATATTCTTTTACTACAATTCTACCACCTAGTGTGAGTTTGAGTAATCAATACATGCCAAATGGTAGTGGTTAATAAAATCCCATCTAATGTCTTATCCACAAACCTGACTTTTCTAGCTTATAGGTTCATTAGTGATGAGTTTTAGATCAGGATCTAGTGCACTTTATATTTTTTTGAATTTAATATATCTATCAATATTAAATATTCAGCCTGAAATTTAAAAACATCTTAATGTTTTGAATCTAAATCAACTTTCTTGCATATATATGTAGATCTGATATTGATTATCTATATATTTTATTATCCTTCATTTTTTATTAATTAGAGACATCTATATTCTTTGGCTAAAATTGTTATAACACCAACAAAACATCATGTGATCATTGCCTGTACAAAATTTTCAAGCAGTGAATCAATTTCTTTTACTCCAGTTCTTCTCCTTTGGCTAGGTTTGAATAATCAATAGATACCAAATGGTAATGCTTAAAAATCCTGATTCAGTGCTATTTTGTCTATACCTCCAAATTAGTTTCTAGATTATGGCTTTCATTAGTAAGAATTTTAGGATTAGGATTTTAGTACCCATGGATTTTTTAAACTTAAAGCACTTCTAATAAACATTAATTATTCCATTTTTTATTATCAAACTATCAGTCTAAAATTAAAAAGAAAATCATATTTTGAATCTAAGCTAAATTGTTTACATAGTTATATAGATTCGACATCAGTTAAGTATCTGTATTTTAGTGTCTTCATTTCTTTAATAACTATTAGCATCTATTCCTTAGCTAGGGTTTGTTATAACATCAACAAAATATCAAATGCTTTCGGCCTACACAATACTATGCAAATTATTTCTTCTAAAAATTAATCTGAAGATTTGGATAGGATGATACCGGATAATATTAAGTTAGCATTTGCCACTAGGTGGCAGAACTGGAATAGCAGAAATAAAATTTGCCACTTAAAAATTAATATGTAAGTGGGTGGGAGTCGAATAATATTTTGTTGGTATTTTAATTTTATTTTTTATGTTAAAAGAAAAAAATATTTTACTGAAAAAATTTAGAGAATAAATGAATTGGATTTTTCTAGGTGTTTTTATTTTTTAAAAAATATTTTTTTGAGTGCTTTTATTTAACATAGGCATTCTATGTCTTTGTTTACTTATTTGGATCAATCTTGTAACTGATTTTTAAATGAAATACAGAGAGCGTACCAATAGCTCAAACAAGCTATTAACTGATAAGTATGGTAAGAGAAAATATTTAAAATCTCTATCTGAAATACTCTTATCCCCAGACCAATTGGTTTCAAGCTTATGACTCACCTCAGTGAGGACCTAGAATAGTCAGACACTAGATCAAAAATATCAACTCAAAACCCAGCACTTATTTTGTGCATAATATTTAAGTAGAAACTGAAGTTTTTGGACATGAAAATGTCTTTTACTCCAGCTATCTAACTTAAATTGCTATATGGGACTGAACTAAATTATATTAATAGCCTCAGCAAGATAAAATTATAATTATCAATGAAGCAAGTCATATATAATGTGACATTGCTTTTACAAGCTTGTATTTACAAAAATGAAATACAGATAGCGTACCAATAGCTCAAACAAGCTCTCATTTGATAATTGCGATAAAAGAAAATATTTAAAATCTTTATCCAAAATACTCTTATCCCCAGACCAATTGGTTTCAAGCTTAAGGCTGAGGCTCAGTCCCATATAGCTATTTAAGTTAGATAGCTGGAGTAAAAAACATTTTCATGCCCGAAAACTTCAGAGTTTATACTTAAATATTATGTATAAAATAAGAGCCAGGTTTTGAGTTGATATTTTAGATCTGGTGTCTAAATATTTTAGCTTTTTACTGAAGTGAGCCATAAACTCGAAAACAATTGGTCTGTAAATAAAAGTATTTTGTATAGAGATTTTAAATATTTTCTCTTACCACACTTATCAATTAAGAGCTTGTTTGAGCTATTGGTACAATCTCTGTATTTCATTTTTGTAAATACAAGCTTATAAAAGCAATGGTCACATTATATATGACTTGCTTTATTGATAATTTTGATTTTTAAAATACTTCTATAAAACATTTTTTTTTTTCAAATTTTGTATGCATGTTAGGTATTGATGACAATGCAATATTTTAGGGTTGTCCATTTGGTTTCCAGTCTAATAGTGTTGGAAGATGGCATTTCAAAATGCATTGAAATCATTTTAAGAAGTTTACAATCATGCACAATAGATGATATATATTTTTAAAAATATGTTTTAATTTAATTTCATGACTAATTCACTAAAAAAAAGTAAAGTTAATTTTAAAAAATAGATAAAACATGAAATCTTGATTCCTCTTGATTTTTTAATTAAAACTTTCATTTATAAACACAAAAATCTTATAAATGATTTTTAATGTGTGTGAAATTCGTTTCAAATATCGGAAACATGATAATATTCTTTAGATTCTCAGTTTTTAAATTTGTATATGAATAATTACAAAAAATAAATTGCAAAATACTCAAATACTAACAAATAGTATATAAAAAAAATATTTTATATACTTTTTTAAAATTTAATTTGATGAGTAATAAACTAAAAACTCAAACATTTTTTGCTTCAACTACAATTTTGGTTGTTAAACGTAACTTCAAATAAATGTGTGGGGTGATCATAAATTAATGAATTCAGTTATTGAAACTAAATTAGTGATTAAATTAATTAATTTATAAATTCACCACACTTTTATTTCACATTATATACAACAACCAAAATTATAGTCAGGATGTTACTTTTCTTTTTTGGCTTTTAATGCATTACTTATTAAAGTAAATAAAAGCATTTTATAAATAAAATATTTATATATATATAAGTATAATAATGCTCAAAGCTAAATGGGTTTATAATTAATTATTAAAAACCACTCAACACTTAGACAATTCCAAATATTCATAACAATCAACAACTTCAAATTGTTGTCAAGGCAAGCTCCTCATTAACAATTAACAACTTCAAACTGTTGTCAAGGCAACTTCCTTTGTTAAAAGGAGGTTGCCTTAACAACAATTTGAAGTTGTTAATTGTTATTGATATTTGGAATTGTCTAAGTGTTGACTGGTTTTTAATGATTATATATATATTATTGTTATATATTGAAGCAGTCGGATCTGAGTTCGATCCTAGCTTCATGTTATTTACCCTAATACTAACCTTAAATTTCCGATGCAATGGGGCTTTATACGTTCAATCCACGCTAATTTCCATAATGAATAACTTATTTCAAATGCGTAGCAAAATTAATTAGTTTAGTTTAAAATTGATCAATTCTCTAAATAAATTCATGATAAAATATTCATGAATTTATATATATTAAATTGCGTGGATTGTCGTATATATATTTGTAAATATTAAATATATATAATTGTTCGAAAGTTTCATTGCGTCGGGAATACTTGTGTTTTTTTCACCTTTAAATAATTTGTAAAGTTTCGGTGATTAAAAGCTACTTCCTTCGATAAGCTTTAAAATTCTTAAAAACAATAGTAAAGCTTTATGAATTGGAAAAGATAAGGATTCATTTTTCTAATTAAATCATTTTCAGATTTTAAGAATTCATTTTCAATTAGAGAAGGAATTCAAGCTAATTAGTTTGAAAGCCTTATCGAGGGAATGTATTTGAAAACAACTAATTATAAAAAAACACATTGATAATAAAATGAGCGCTACGGAGCATCAGTGAACAGTATATATAGCCCTGAAAAGTCAGGAAAAAGGCTAGCTTTTGTTGTCGAGTAGTGCAGTAACTCTGTGCGTATAAATTGTATTTCATCATGATAGAGGGCTAAAACATCAGGAATCTGGCTACGGTTCCTAAAGTCCCAAAATCTTCAAGGGGCTTCTGAATCTTTTCCGACCGATCATGCTGCTAAAATTATGAAAAGCTATTAAAATGCTGTTCCAGTAATCAATCAGTGGTGCCTGTGTTTTGACAACCTGGAGGTGTAAATTAAGGACTCAGCAGGAAGGGTAATATATTTCTAAATGAACGTTAAACTTTCTGGCCAGTTCGAACTTTATTCTGCTCTCCTCCTATTTAAGAGCTCTTTATTCTTCAATGTAAAATATTTATAAAATGCTACTGTAAATTATAGCGTAATTCTTTCAATCTCTAGTCTTTAAACTTTTTCTTTTCTTACCTGGCGGTTCATTTAATATATATATATATTTGTGTGCTTTAATGTCGTATTTAAAATTATATGCCAATAATCTCTCGACTCGATGAGCTCCTTTGATCTATTTGCCTCACGCAAATAATATATTAATTTTAAATAGTAATTCTCGCCCATTAGAACTAAATTTATAAGTTCTATCAATCATCGAGTCGAAAGAAATATTACATGTTTACTATTTTTATAATTGGCTAATAATAAATTATTAGCTCCGTTTTTCACCTATGTCCCCAGCTCTTAAGTTGCAAGTGTTTTTTATACTCACATAAGGTTAAAATATTGATTTCTTGTTCCACTAATATATATTTATTTAAATATAATCTTTGAATATTTTTATTGCAAAAGGGGTTATAAGGGGTTAACTATATTTTAATTCCACTTTGTTATTTTCTTTAGCTTCAGGAAGAGCACATTGTTAGGGCATAATTAATATAGTTTCCAAATACTTTCAAATAAGTTTTCTTAAAAGCCCGCTTGACTTTAATTAATTGGTCAAGTCATCACGTAGAGCATTCTACTGGGTTTTATTTTTCAATGATGACCATCAAGTCATCATCATCGAATGTTGCTGACGCAGGGCAATCTTCCGCTCCGTTAGGCTGGTCGGTGATCATATTCTCTTATTTAAATTTCTCAAGGAAGAAAGTACCTCCTTTCGTATTCATTAGTCAAAGGGCGTAAGACTTGTTAGATGCAAGCCGCCATAGGACTTCAATCATCGACTAGCGATCATATTTCAATTTTACTCTCTGCCTCGTAAGCTGCCAGTACCGTTGCATCTCTGTTCCGGTAAAACCCGCTCCATGCTCGTAATTCGTGATGAAGTGATTTAAATTAAAGTCGAACAAATTCTCAAATATATTATTAATTCAATAAGTTTCAAATTAATTTTAACGTTATGCCCTAAAATACGTTTTGCTCTTCATGAATAGATTTCCGAACGTGAAAATAAATCTCACATTCCACCGTAATAAAATTAGAACAATCATTTCCGTTCTTAATGAATACCTTTATCCGCCTTTATATTTCTCGTTGGGGGCATAGACATAGAATTCTATGTTGTGTAATAATTGTTGGCATATGATAAGGACCGCCACTCTTATTATATTTGTAAATTCTCTTAAAGACTAGAGGTAATTAATGCATTCTATGTTTTATGGAAACGAAACAAATTATTCTTATTAAATATTTTCTAACATACTTGGTTTCTCAGTTCATCATTCTTTTATAATTATTTAAATGTTAATACTCGCTGTCTGTGTTGGCAACCCGAACATACATATGATTCGATTTAAAAGTAGTCAAAGTTAATTGATATTCGTGTCAGTAAAAGGGTCTCTAGTCCTCACCAACCGTTGAGCTAGTTCTTGGCGCATGGCACTGTGCCGTCGATTTCTGCTATCTGAGCTGTTGAGTTGGGTTTGAATTCAGTTTTGGTTAAGCTGAGTTTGAATCAGATCCGACTTGCGGTGGTGGTGGGTTTCGACTGGTACAATATATATATATATCTTTTATGTGATGACTTTCTACAATTAGGAATCTTTTAATAATCTAGGAATGTAGTAAATGTTAAAATTTAATGCATTTTTAATATGTATATATTAAGATTTCACTTTGTTTGTATTTATAATTTGATTGTGAAACATTTTTAATGTCTGTGACATGAAATGGTTTTTTTTTTCCTTTTGTCGATTCACCAGATTCTGGTGGACATCATTGAAAATGCATTCAGCTCTGTCTAAGTATGAAAAGGAAGAAAAAAACCCATTTTGTGTTGCAAACATGAAAAACATTTTGCACTCAAATTATATATATATATATTTCTCATTTCTTTAATAAAAAAATTCTATGACAACAACATATGTTATTATTTTTATAGATTATTATCTGCATTAAAAATCTGTTTCAGAAGCAATTAATTTATTATATAGTAAGGTATGCAATGATCAATTAATTTTAGTAGCATTGGAACAGGAATATCCTTGCATTTAACATCATTGATTTAATATTATACAATATGACGGAATTGAGGATAGATTATTACTTTATAAATAAAATTAAATAATAAAGTATATTTGAAATATAGTTTTATTTTAAATGGTATTTAAATACAGTATTATTAGGAACCTATATGCCTACATGGTTAAGCATAGTAGCAGAGTGGCAAGTTCTGGATCATAAATTTTTTTCCTGTTCTGGAACTTGAATTTCTTATGAACTCGCAAGCAATAAATCCATCCAATTATTTATTATGAACTTATATACTTAACCAATAGATTTTTATACAAATATAAAACAGGAAGAGCAAATTTTAATTATGTTTACAATAAAACACACAACAAAGCAAAAAACTAATTAAAATCATGAGTAAATTAAAAATTGGAAGTCTATTGTTCTCAAGTAGACCTACATTTAAATGAGCCTTACTCTACTTGGGAAAATAAATTATTCAGGATTGCAAACTTTTCTGTAATGGAAGACAGATAATTGAGTGAATTATTTATTAGAATAAGATAGAAAACAAAACAATAATTGCTTAGAAATAATAAATCAAAAATGAAAAGAGCTAAACTATTTTAGATTTTGTTATATTTTTAAAAGTATCATGAAACTGTGATATATGCTGTAGTAATATACTTTCCTCCAATTATATATACTATGTAAGAAAAAATTTAAATAGACAAAAAAAAATGTAAATAGAGAAAAAAATAAAAACTTTAAAATTTGTAAATTTAATAAATTTTACAATAACATAACAGCCATTTTTTCATTTCAGAGTGACATACATAATCACATTTCTTAATAACATTATTTCATCAGATTATATGGAAAACATGCATTTATATTCTTTATTTTTTCCAAATTTTGATGTTAGTACAATATGTTGTATAATAAAATGTTTTTTAATTCTAATAAGAGTTATTTTTCTTATGCACTTGGAGGCATGAGTTAAGAAAAGCTTGAAAATTGTTTACTGGAAAATGAGATATATCAACTCCCTCAGGGTGGGATATTTATACATTAAATGTAATCCAGGAAGCAAGCTTTCAGTATCTTGTATGCAGTACCATAATCACAGTGATGTGTCTATGGTGATGACATTGCCATGCTTAGTGGATTACATTGAGTATATAAATATCCCATCCTAAGGGAGTTTGTATATCTCACTTCTAGTGAACAATTTTCAAGCTTTTCTTGATTCACACATTCAAACACATATCTAAAATAAAATGTTTTCTAAATGGAAAATTAAAAGTTTTACAAAACATAAAAAAAAATTGTAAAATAATTTTCTTACATAATGCAATAAATTTTATCGATTTAGTCATGGCAAAAAGCTTAAAATTAGAAAAATTTAACTAAGAATTGAAAATTAGATACAGCAAATAGAGATGACAGTATAGATTCCAAAATTAGTACAAGCTTAAAAACATTAAATGAATTAGAAAGGTCATAATCTGCTGATAATGAGATTAATATGCTTCCATAAGAAAAAGTTATTGAAGACAAAGGATATAGTCCAGAGCATGTTAATTATGATAAAAGACTGATACCTTGCTATTCATTTTATTAAAAAAAAATGTAATAAGGTTTTAATTTTTTGAATGAATGTTATATTCAAATAAGTGGAAGATACAGAGTGAATAAATGTGTAACTATTAATAACTTCATTGTTATTTTTTAAATTTAATTTATAATATTATGAGGAATTAAGGGTCACCATCATCACAAGAATGGCAAATACCTATATAAGCATGCAAAAAATAATCACGAACATAAATCCATCTTCTAAGAGCATGAGCAATAATTCAGTCACAACCTCAATTCAAAGCATGTCAACTTAATTTGCATGAAATGAGACAACAGAAAGAGAAAAGTTAAGGAGTTGTGATTTATTGTGAACCACAATCACATCATCAATAAGAAAGAAAACTATTCAACTTTCAACCAAATGGAATGTGTAAAATCTAATTTAAATAATTACCATAATTATTTTTCAATAAGTAGGGTAGCACATGTATCTAATCAGTGAGAGCTATGACTCTGGTGGACCACACCAAAAGCATGCCCAGCTATTTCTAAGAAAAAAAAAACCTAATTCACACAAAGAAAATAAAACATTTTCTGTTGTGGATGTTAATATATATATATATATACACTCATAAAAAATATCTGTGTTAGATATGTGCAGTTTGAAAATTACTAAACATTTGCTATTTTGTAAACAAAACATTCCCTTGTAATCAAAGCTTATCAACAAATCATGAATACATGATGCATGATTTATATAAAAAGGGGATTGAAACCAAATATAGCATATACCATGCCTCCACTGTATATAATAAAAAGTATAAATAAAATTAGTTAATTTAATTTCCACCAACTTTCATTTTTCTGTTTTCAGATAATACATTTCAAAACAATTTTGGATTTGTAAATGAGTTTAGTCAGTCTTAATTTTGTATGTGTGAAAAAATTAAGTTCACTGTAATTGTTCTATATTTTTATAATGTTTTATTGGTAAGTATGTAATAAATTTGTAGTAATATTGTATTTAAATATGCTATAAAAATAAGGTACACTTTTAATTTAATTACACTTTATGAAAATAATATTTTTTTATAGAAAAATAATTTTTTTAACCATTAAAATTTTTTTCTGCAGTTTAGTTTATTTTTGCTTGTAAGTAAACAAAAAATTATTTTAAGATTGAATGTTCCTGAAAAAAAAAAGTTATTAAAATATATAAACAAGTTCATGCTGAACCAAATATTATTTTATAAAATATAAATTATAAAAAAACAATTTGAAAATAAAATCAGTTGCCACTGAACACAAACATGGGGTGAGGATTGTTGAAAACTTGCCAAGATGGATGGATTCACCACTTTTGAATTTTAGAAGCATCTAACTGAAGTAGTATGATTTGTCTGGCATCCCGTTTCACCTACTATATTCCATAATAGTATTCTTTCCTTAATTCAAGCCCATCCAAGTCCACATATATTATCATATATTAACAGATAATAATGTAAAAATATATTTGCATATATTTATATATTTGTGTACATAGATATTAATGTCTGTATGCATATAGTTATAATATGTATACTCAACTATAAATTAAAATAATAAATTTAAGTTGTGTAAACATTGTTGCATATGTAGGAGAGCATATATATATATATATATGCAAACAAACCTGCAATGTAAAAAGCTTCAGAAAAATTGCAACAGTATTTGAATTATTTATCTTTAAGATATTATAAAATAAGAATATAAATTTATTTCTATATCATTTAAATTCATGTATAAATTTCAATTCCAAAGGTGACAAGATTGCATGTATAGCAGAATGTTTACAGAACTTAAATATTTTAAAAGGATTGTCTGTTTCTTGAAAAATCTCATATCACATGCACCTGGTTTAATTTGTGTGAGAACCAAGAGCAGAATTTAAAATAATTTTAAAAATAAATTGTAAGACAAAGGAAAAGCAATCAAGCTGCACTATTTTATGAATAACTTAGGCTTCCCCTTTTTTTTTTCTAAAGTTAACAAAACTATGTTAAAACTTAAGATTAAAAACTAATAATTGTAAACTAGTTCATGGCTTTTGCAGAGGAAAGTCCAGGAGTTAATATAAAAAAAACAAAATTAAGCAATAAAGTTCACTCTCTTAAATCTTAAAACATATTGCTGTCAGGGCTACACTCATTTAAACAATGGGACAAGTAAAGGTTTTAAATTTATCATCTTCCTTTGGAAGATTGGTCCAGGACAATGGAGAAGTTCAAGATTAACAGCCTGCCAAGAAGACCTTGGAGACAAGCCAGCCCAGCAGACCATATCAGTGTCAGATGTCTTGAAGGATGCCTCAACAGTAACATTTCTACCTGCAGACCTCTCTAAAATAAACCTTAAATTAAAGCAATTTAGTAATTCTCTTAAGTTAGCTATAATGTTGAACTTTCATAAATAATGTTTATAATTTCTTGATAAATATGCTCTACAATAAGTTTAATATAACTGTAATAAATTTTCTAATGTAACTTTCGATTTAATAATAATATTTGTAAGAATCTTGCCTCTATGTTAAATAAGTAAATATAGATTAATAATTTTTCTAAACATAATAATTGTATCCAGTTATTATATTTATACTATCTTAATCTGTGATCATGCCTATCCTATTTTATTTTATTTGTTTAATTCATTGATTTATGATATACCATAATTTAAAATGGAGATTATTAATATTAATAATTGCAAGAGATGATTAGAAGCTCTCACATAATGGGCTTATGCTGCTCTTCAGCACACAAATAAATCTCCATTTTGATACCTCTTATATATATGTATTATTATTATTATTATTATTATTATTATTATTATTATTATTATTATTGTTGTTATTATTATTATTATTATTATTATTATTATTACTATTATTATTATTATTATTATTATTATTATTATTATTATTATTATTATTATTATTATTATTATTGTTGTTATTATTATTATTATTATTATTATTATTATTACTATTTGCAGGATATTATGTGTAGTGAAAAAGCTAAATGCTGACGTTTCAGTACAATATCAACTAACTTCCTCAGAGCATCCTCTTTCTCAAATCATAAGAATATATATATATATTTGGTTAAGCCACTATGTTTTAGCTTACCATAATTAAGGTTTGCATATTAGTAAATTATGTCTAGTTAACTAATAAGCAAGAATGATATTATAAAGCATATTTAACTAATAAGCAAGAATAATATTATAAAAGATATTATAAATAATTAACTAAGTTACAAATATGCTTTTTTTGTATTTAATTTGTAAACTAGATCACTTTAATTAACCCTTTTTAGCATGTTTTATCTATACTAATCCACAAACTGGCATATAGTAATTTCACAGATCAAAACTACAGATTTAGCACTTTATTAATTTTAATATTAATATTACTTCAGAAAGCATTATGAATGTGTCCTATAAAGCACACATGTGCAATATGCCTTGCTATGTATATTTTCGCTATAAAAATGAGCTTTTGGTTTAAGACCATCCCATTAGTATTAGTTCAGACATCTCTTTCTAGAATTGGAACAAGAGGCTCCAGAACCATATTTTAAACTACTCTGATCACCCAAAATACATGTTCTTTATATTTTGTGATAGCAAGTAATACAGTCCATGGGAGCCAAGTACTATGTACTGAATCCTATGAGTAATTACACATTTGGGTCACAACTGTTATTTAGTTTATATAGCCTCATAGTCTCTGATGCTATGCTGAAAATCACCCATTTGCCCTTCTTAATATTATTCAGTTCTGCATTGATCTGAGCACCCGATCTAGTTTATATCAAACAATCTGCATAGGGAGCACATTATTGATCATTATGTAATTTTAATAAATACGTTATATTTATTATTGTCATTCTTGTAAACTTAACTCTTGGCAAACCTCATAGCAATGGCATAGCATAATTCAGGGATAAGAATGATAAAGATATTAATTTGTAATAATTTAAAATTAAATGATTTAAAGTGCATAAAAGATGAGATCTTGTATTTAACACTTCTCATTATTGTAAAAACACATGTGAGTGTAAATCCCAATGCACTTCCATTTGTACTTATGATTTAATAATTAAATATCTTAAAATTTATAAATGTTTAGTGTGTTATTTGCAACCCATCTTAAATCTTATCCAAACCTAGTTTTATTTTAATTAATTATTATATGTATTATCTAATCTTCCATATATGTGTATGTTTAATTAGTTAATTATTAGTTAATTATTAATTTATTGATAAATTATGAATTTCATACTTCACCCTTTGCTAATGCTGACATGCAAACTAAAAGAGACCAAGTGTAACCTCATATCTGTCATCCATAAGGTAGTAAATCACATAATGTTGGTGAAGGAACTGAGGTGCGATATGATTCGAGGTCTCAATCCCTCATCTAGATCAGATTTAAGATAATTTGCCAAAATTCTGGATTTTGTTGCATGAATGTACAAATACAACTGTTACATAGGTGAAAGAACTGAGGGGTGATATTATTCAAAATCTCGATCCCTCATCTAGATCAGATTTGGGATAATTTCCCAAAACTCTGAAATTTTGTTGCTTAAATGTACAAATATGACCGTTATATAACATTACTTATAAATTGTCTTTTTATTTATTTACAATTACTGATACAAGAGAGAAACTTAAATTTTTCTTTTCTATCTGATTGAATATAATGATATCTGTTTTTAAGATGACAAAATAAGTTAATGATTGAATTCGTATTATGATTGGATGGCTCCACTTTTACATAATGTGAGGTTATTTTTCCAATTGTAGATATTATTTCAAATGTCTTTTTGACATTTTCTATTACCAACTGATCCAGAAAAAAAATCTTTCTCCATCCTAACTATGTCATTTCAATGATTATGCCATGCATGTTCTAGTTTTTGCTTAATTTTCACAAATGAGTAAAAACATAGATGGTTCATTTAATCGGTTACAGTTCACCCATCCATCCACATCCTGTTTTATCAAGGTGTATTTAAATAATTATAGTAATTCTAGAGTTTGATTGACATCTATTAGTTGAGCATGCATGACCTTTCAAATTTCATCCACCTGATAGCAATAGATAATTCTAAGAAGCATAAAGTTAAAAGAAAAGTTAAGCAATGTAATGTTATTGTATTAGGAACTAAAAATATTAAATAGCAACTATATTGCAAAACTAGTTGATAAATTAGCTTAAAAAATGGGGATGGGAAGAATACTTAACTTTTTACTCCAACTTTTTTGTAAAATATTTTATTAACTTACTGTAATTGCCTTTTCATATGCTGATGTTTGAAAAAGGAAAATACTTTAATGTTTTGAAGTAATATATACCCACATTAATTTAACTTGGTTCTTTTAATTGTATATTTATTTATTCATATGGTGAATTACCCACAAGATCATATGATATTTGAGACCCGTAGTAGTAAATTGCAAAATTAATTAATAATTCTATTCATTTAGCCCAAGTTAAATGCATTAAAGTTATTCAGTTCAGAATTATCCTTTTTCATTAACTATGAATCATTATCACTAAATATTACATTGAACAAAATAAATACCTTATTTTTTGAGAGACTTTTTCTGTTTTTACTGTAAGGAACATCAGCCAACTTAACCTACCCCCAATTCTGTGTTAGAGTCATTATTGTAGTTTATCAAATACAAAACATAGCAATATTGAAAATTGACATTACACTGCATTGTTACAAATAATGACAATGATTTTAATTTTCTTCTGAATTTCCAAAAAGCTGGAAGCATTTATTTGCACTGTTTATACACATGGGTCTCGTTTTATGCGGTAGATAGGTTCTGCAGAAAACCCACATTAAAAAAAGTCTCATAAAAAGAAAGTTAACTTACCTTAAAAAATGGGAGATAGGTTCTGTAATTTTCAGAAATCGCATAAAAGCAAAGCAACAAGGAAAAATTACTTTAAAATTCGCATAAAAAAATAAGGAAATAAAATATGACTAATAAAAAATTTCAAATATTCGAAAAAAATTGATACAAGACAAACTTTTTTTACTTTTTTTATTAACTACAGTATTTAATTTTACATTTTTCATACATATTTTAATCATTATCACTATTCGACAATATGCGGTTCATTTGTGAACTAGTAAAACAGATTCATCACAAGAGGAAGTACAACTAGTGACACCTTCAGTCTTGAGCTGTGTTAATGATTTTCTGTCAACAATGTAATCAGTGATTAAACTTTGAGATGATGATTTTACTAATTGTTTATAAAGCTTGCGATATCCAGACTTACAACTATTTAGCTCTTGTTGGAATTTAAGAGATTGTTCATTGCAGCAAACTCTCTCAGATTTCAGCATTTTCTAATGTTTTTCTTTGCCTCACACATCAACATAAAATCTATGATTAAATGATTTTTACTTATCAGAAAATAATAAATTTGTCTTCATTTGATAGATATTTGTGTTTACTACTAAAATAAATTTTAAATATTCACATTTTGTTTCTATATTTAAAAAATGAGATTGCAATCAAAACAAAAACATTATACATTATCATTAGAAAGATTATTTTCAGTTTACAAAATCAACAAAATCTTCATTATTTCTGATTATTTTTAAAAATTTAAAAGAATATTTATTTCTGTTATATCTAACAAAATATGTTTAAAAAGTTTAAAATTTTTGAATATTTATTGTGATATTTTAATACTCATAAGTATAAATCTAATATTATTATTTACTCATAATTATAAGTAGGTTATTTACATAGAAGCTAAGATTCCAAATAGTTTCAGGTCATATTCACATTAGCTGCTAATATAATGTTATATTTTTGGAAAAAATAGTATTTCAAGTCAAAATAAGTTATTAATAATTTAAATTTCTTGATATCTAATAAATATAGTGAAATATGATCTTCTTTATTGCATAAAACAAAACCCATAAAAAGATATTATGAAGAAACATGAATCGCATAACTTCAATATCGCATTAAAAAAATCCGCATAAAATGAGATTCAGGTGTATTTAGAAACTTTTTACTGTATTGCAATAATAATATTTTAATTAACCATAAAACAATGTAATAATTTATTTTTCTAAAAAATTAAGAAAATAAATGTGTAAATGTACATGTAATAGCTTAAAATCTGTAAAATTTTATTTTAACAATACAATATTTTAAAATTACTATTAGATGTGATATGTTGGACTATTTATCATCTATGAGTGAATATTAAATGTATAGAAAATTTTAAACTTTATTTAAACTTTTTAAATACAAACAACATGTTAGTAATAACATACAAATAGGCAACATAGGTTAGTGGTAATGTAACATTTTGAGTAATATTACTTTCAACTCTTTTTCAGGTGTTGCTGGCCTGTCAGAATAGCTTTGTTGGTTAGAGATTTTGCCTTAAATTCGATATTCTAGACTCTAAAGATGCAAGTTCAATTTCTATGTGAATACTGTCACTGTGCATATCAGACCAGCAACATCTGAAGAAGAATGAAGAATAATACTACTCAAAATGTTGTGTAATTACTAACCTATGTTGTCTAATTGTGTGTTATTACTAACAAGTTGTTTGTATTTGAAAAGTTTAATAAAGTTTTAAATTTTCTATACCTTCAACATTCACTCATAGATGATGGAAATAATATACCATCATCACAAACTTTCAGGTTAAATTACTATATTTATTATTTAAAAATTCCCCCAATATTCTTCAATTAATCATAGATTTGAGAGTCATTAATTGTGTAGTTTATGATTTATGTCGTCCATATCTGCATAGGTAAATGGTTATTAAATTATATTTATGAAGCATATGAGCACAATGATCATGGAATACCTTGAATTTGATGATGAGACTCCATTTGTGTCTAAGGATTTCAAGTTTAGCTGGCTTTAGTGTTGGATTTGGTAAAATAAATTTATTTGGAATCTTGTATGAAGTTATGCCAGAATTCTTTTCTTTAATTGTATATTCTTAGTTGAACATTTAGAAATGGGATCTTAATTTCAGATGAGATTTAAGTGTGAAATTATATCTTGAATTTTTGATAAGTCTGATCTTTTTAGCACTTCTTTATACATTTTCTTTAAGACAATTTCTCTTTTAATATTTGATGGAAGAATGGGTGAAGAAATGGAAGTGACTACAAATGAATAGACTTTAGTGCAATATTTTTCAAGATATTGAGAAGTCAATAGTTTAGGGTAGGAATTTTTTCTCCAGATAGGTGAACAGTATTCACCAATGGATTGCACTGGTGCTAAGAATGCTGTCAATGAACCTATTGCATAACAACCTCAAGTAATGTCAGCTATTTTATTGAGGAACTTATTTCTATAAATTATTTTAAATCAAATCTTAAATAAATTAGAAAATAAGTTAGTTTATACAGCAGGACTCCTAAATATCCTAAATATCATGTGTTTTAATTTATTACAATAAAATTGCTACAGTATTGTTATATACACATCATAAACCTGTACTGTGCAATACATTTATCTACTCTCTGATTGGAGAATTCTGTTGAAGTATTTTGCATCTAATCATTTAGACTTATATTTTTTTTTATTCAAGAAATTTTTATTTACCTATAATAGCTGGCAGTAACCATGTCAATATTGTATATGTGATACTAAAGTATTTTATAATCACTAAAGTAAATGATTTAATAAATATTTATTTTTTAAATCTTGCCTTTTGATTTTGTTACTCTTGTCGATTTACTTGTAAGGAATTTTATAAGAAAATATCCTTAAATTGATTAGCTCTGTTATTTAATCTGGCTTGAGCTTGAAACTCAACTCTTACTTTTATACTTATTAAAGAAATCAAGCCATATTTAATTAAATCCAGGGCTAGAGCAAAGTATGGTGCCATTTTCTAACAATAAAATGTAAAATTAAAAGCGTGCTAATAGCTCTAAACAAGCTTTTTTTTTTATTTATGATAAATGCGAATATATACATTTATATTTTCACAGCCCATGGAAGTTAAGTCAGCTTTCTTTTATTTAGACATATTTTAGCAATATGTTTATTAAAATATTTACAATTATTTAACATATACAACCAATACATATGACCACATACCTGTGAAAAAGATAAATGATCTCCAATATACATTTTTTATGCTGAACCAGCACTCATCAGTTGATGCAGATCATCATCTTCCACACATATATACAATCAGTGCTCAGTTTATATTAGTTTCAAATAACAACTTTATTCACACTAAGAAGATACATATGGATATCATTTAACCTCCTTCTTATTGTAGGTTACATGCTTACAATGTACTGTGGCTGTACACGAAAACAATAAATAAGAAAACTAATGGTAATAAATAAAAAAAATTACATAAAAATAAGCTACTTAGGAATTATTTGGGTCAATTTGTTGACCCCCAAATTCAGAGTTTTAACAATAAATAACAATTAAATGAAAGGGCTGGATTATATTAATGTGATAACTTTTAGACTCTGCATAGGAGTCATTATGTCCAGTTTGTTAATTTTGCCATGACAGTTTTATAAGTACCTAAGTGTTTTGATCTTCAGATCTCCAGTTGGTCCCATGTCTGACTGGCTAACCAGTGCTGGCATACGTTCCAATCGTATTCTTTGGCCTCACGAAGTAACTTGAGAAAAAGCTCTTCTGGATTATTATTCAATCCATTGTCAAAGATCAGTTTATATTATGATAGCAAATCCTCAAACTTTAATGGTCAGGCTTCAATCCTCTGCATTCACCAATTTTTCAATAATTTATATCACTGAAAATCTGATAAATGGCATGTTCAAAGCTGTTGTTTGTCAATTTTGTTGTATCATATCCATGTTGACCATAAGTCAATCTGACTCAAGGGCTTTGAACATGCAATCATCAGATTTTCAATGATATGGATGGCTGAAAAGTTAGAGAGTAGAGAGAATTGAAACCTGTTCATTAAAGTTTGAGGATTTGCTATCTTAATATTAAGTGAGCACTAATTGCATATATGTGCAGAAGATGATGATCTGGACCAAATGATAAGTCTGGTTTAGCATGAAATGCATATATTTGAGATCATTTATTTTTTTCACATGTATGTGATCATGTGTATCGGTTGCATAAGATGAAGTGAATGACTAAAGAAAGTTCGAAAGTCTGTGTTCAAATCGCCTCTAATTACATCTAGCTTAAAGTATAATTACTATACATGAATTAAAAATATTAATTATTAATTAATTTATTAATTGCAACTGCTTATAAAATGAGAGGATGTCTCTTACTGGTGTGTTTTCAAGTATGACTTTAAACTATTATTTCTGCAATCTAATCTGTCATTTGTTTGTAACAATTCTTGTTGATTGCATTGTAATATCCAAACTTATGCCTCTTGAATTGTCTTGAGGTACAAATAAAGGCAATTGGAAGTAATCTGTCTTGGGTTTAAAATTCAACTTTATTGTCAAAGTTTGGAAAAAAAATCAAGCAATATCTAAATCCCAGATTTACAATAAAGTAATGAACTATTTTAATCTCGAATTTCTGACGATAAAATGCGGATGGATACAATTTCGGATAGATACATTTATATGTTCACAGGCAATAAAAGTTGATAAATTTTCTTTCGTTTGCATATATAACGTGTAAATAAATATGGACTTTAAAAAAAAAGTAAAACAAATTTAACATACATCATAAGTAATAAACATTCTAAATTTAAAAGCAAATGCGTGTATTTAATAAACCCAATTATTTAAAAGATGACTTAAAACAAGTTATTCTTATAATTATTTAGAATAAGTGTTTAAATATATTTATCTAAAACAAATAAAAGGACTACAGTGGAATATATTTAAAGAAAAAATTATATATACTTTTGTGAATATTTGGCAAAGTTTGATAACATATTTTAGTGATCTCATCTCGATTAGAATAATTTTTATGATAATCACCGTCTACTTCCCATACAATCCATTAGAAACATGTCATGTGATGTGATGCACTATGATTTCTCCTTATATGGAGTCAAAAATCTCTCAGCAATTATGCCCAGAGAAACCTGTTAGCCACTTTGACTTCCCTTCCCATTCCCCATCCCAAGTTTTCCCATATTCTTCTCTATCCTGCTCCATCCCACTTCCACAACATAATCTTTGTCAACCCCATGGTCTTTATATCTAAAATCCCTTATCTTTTCCCAAAATCAGCATAAAAACCAATAAGCCCACTTTCTGTATAATCATTTTGTTCATATTTATTCTTCCACAACTTCATTATTTGTAACCTTTCTGCTTTCAGACATTTACATTCAATTTGTTTGTACAACCACAGTAGTGCCACGCAGTGCAAGTCTTAGTAATCAATAAATGTAAAAGAATTTGTGCATAAAATAGCTAATCTATCTAGTCCCTATCCCCACTACACAGATTTCATGCACAAACCTTTTTGTATCCATTGATTACTAAGGCTTCCACTGGGTGACACTACTATATGGAGAGTCTTGGCTCTGTGTAAACAATTTGTGTAAGCCTAGAAAATGTGATCATGTGATGTTTTAGTGTTTTTATACCAATCCTACCTATAGTATGATGATTGTTTTTTTTAAAAAAAACAAAGACACCAAAATGTATAGATACTATACTGGGTTCAGATATATATGATTATACATACAAATGAGCTTGGATTAAAAACATTATTGTATTTTCATCTTGGAATCATAGCTTTACCATTAACTAAATAAATAAAAGGTGGCTTCTGGAGGGTTGCATTAAATCCTAAGATCTAACTACAGTGCTCTCAGATCCAAGGCTCCTGATAAAAGTCACAAGTCAGAAAACAATCATTGATTATTAAAGCTTACACTGGGTGGCACTACTGTATGGAGAGTTTGCTACTGTTTTAACAGCTTGTGTAAGCATAGGAAATTGTGTTCATGTGATGAAACATTGTTTTTAAAACACCACATAACACATAAATGAAAGAAAAGTTATCACTAGTTTAGTAAGAGATTTCTATATAATGATGATAATGATGTTTTAAAAATATATATCCAAAAATATGACAATGTATTTGGACATTCATTATTGCCTCCAGGGCTCTCTCTCATATTATTTTTGCAAACCACTTGAAAACATTTATGTATCTTGTAGCTTCACTACTATGTAGTCTGAATCATTTCAAACATTTCATTGGCTATTACTCCTAATTTAAAACAAATTTAAGCATTAGCATACTGTTTCATAGTGGATCAAGTTATGAAAGCAGTGTTGCATTTCATGTCATAACTTGTAATTCATACAAGCTAGTGCCTTAACATTTTTGTGGTGAATGGCTCAAACTTATCAATGTGCACATGTTGATTAAGAGAGAGTGATATAGAATGAGTTACCAGTCATCTTTTCACTGAAATGGGCTATATAAATATACACATACACATGTGCAAGATTAAAATAAAAGCAATTCTCTCCAATACAATAGTGCTACCTAGTGTAAACTATAGTAATCAATACAGGCCTGAAGATTATGCATTTAAATCCCTAGCTAGTGCCTATCCATTCAATATGAAGAGAGCTGATACTATTTTAATAGCAAGTGCAAGGAAAGGGCATGTGATGTTTTAATGGTTTATGCATATGATATATGTAAAGTATGGACAATCTTCAGTTTTTGTATCTACATTTTTTAAGCCTTCTGGATGAAAGCAAATTAAGCAATCGAGAATTACAATGTTCTATCACCTCAAACTTAGAAATATTTTATAGAATGATGAAATCTCTATCATTCTTATCACCCTAACTACCACTCAAAGAAAAACAAATGTTAATTGAACTTCTATTTCAATAAGAATCTGATTTAGCAAATATAATAAATTAGATTACTTTGCTCTACACTCCTGTGTGAGACTGTTAATTCCCCTCCAGTCACAAGACTGTTACTGTCCTTCTATGAAACATTTAAAAGACCTGCATAGTCTAATGCATTTGTAGAGTTTCAGATTCTAGAATTCCTTTTTCTATGCAACATGTCTCTGTTCCATTACTTTTCATACTCAAAAATTTGTATGTACTCGGCTCCATTCCATCAGATCCCATGTTCAAACTCCTTTGAACTTCGGATTAACAATAATACTTCTTTATTTATTTTTGAGTTATTTGATCTTCATTTTATTGTTAATCATATTATTTTTTAGACCTTTCTTTAATTTCTCTAACTTTTTGGTTATTCAGTACATTTAATATTTTGTGAAGTCAATAAATTCTTCTGAATTGATGAATCCAGTTGACAACTTGATCCATTAAGACTTTACCACAAAATGTGAAAAAGATAGAATGGTGAAGAAGTTAAGACAGTGAAGAAGGATATAAAAAATAATTAAATATAATATGATTAACAATAAATTGAATATCAGATATCTCACAAAATTAAAAAGTGCCAAATTCTTTTTTCTACATATCCCCTAAGCAATACATTTTAGAATATCTTATAGTTATCCTGAAATTACATTGGTATATATAAATCAAGCTCGGTGTATAAATAAGTTTATAGATAAAATACTTATATACGATCTAAGCTAAAGTATAAGTGAACTTCGCTTTTACAGACGGTTAGTTTTCATATAGCTTGCTGAGGGCTTCAACACTTCTGCATTATTATAACAACATTCGAACTATCGAAAAGTTATATTTACATTTATTATCTAAAGATTAATTTAATGTTTAGAGACTTTTAAATATGAGGTCCATCCTTGTCCTCTTATTCATCATCATCATTGTCAACCATTATCGATCGACTGCAAAATGAAGGTCTCTCCAAGTTCAATCTATCTTTTCCAATCTGTAGCCTTTCTTCTTCACATCACCCCTGTGCACTTTCTTATTTCATCCATCCAACTCACATGTGATCACTTTCTGGGTCTTTACAATCGTTTTGAATACAGTTTAAGATTGCAAATGTCCATCTATTATCATATTTTCTAGCAATATGTCCAGCCCAACTCCACTTCAGCCTTTTAATTCTTTCAACAATGTCAGTAGCACCTGTTTGTTCTCTCAGTCATATATTGCATTTTCAATCTCTTCTTGTTACTCCTAACATGCATCCCTTCATACTTTTTTGAGTGGTCTGAAGTCTCTGTATTGCTCTTTTATTAAGTATCCAAGTCTCAGATCCATAAGTAAGAACTGATAAAACACATTTATTAAAAACCTCCCTTTTCAAACACAGACATACTTCCTTTTAGTATTAAGTTACTTCCATCAAAAGCGTACCAATCAAATTTTAATTCTATGATTAATTTCATCCCCCCTTTTTTTTTTTTAGTTATAGTGATTTTAGAATAGTTAGTTTATAGTTGGTCTAAAATTACATTACTATACATAAATAATGCTCTTATGTAACTATGTCTATAGAAGATATTCTTACATACAATCCAAGCTAAAGCATAAATGGGATCATTCTATACATGCATTTATAGATGGTCAGTTTAAATGTAGATCGCTAGAGGTTTCCTATACTTGGGCATTATTGCAGATATTCTCTATAAAAACATTAATTAATATTATAATATACTAATATAATTTTTTATTTTAAATAATTTATAGGGCCTGCTAGTTCAGGCACTAAGAAACAAAAATCAATACAAATAATGACTTTTTGCTAAACACACATGTTTAAATGATAAAGAGATGTATGAGATTAACAAAGCAATATGTTGATAATATATTAAATTTGTATTTTTAGAAGGTTAAGCATCTATGAATCATAGAAGTTAACGAAAAGAAAGCAAATATATGACAAATATGTTTATCTAATATTGACAACTGTATTTGTTTTGATTTTTTTAAATGTGAGGCTGGAATGAGTTTTATCAACAAATCACACACATAATATTTCACATTTTTTAAATTAAAAGATTCCATGACATTACAAAATATAAATATTTTAATGATAAAGTAATTATTCTTTATATATATTTATTAATGTTTGCTAATTTTAACAGTTATAATGATGAATGGTTTTTAATCGCAGAGCTCAGTAGAAACGATATCTTGAAAGAGTGCGAAGGATGCTGATAATTTTCTATAGAGAAAATAATTAGTAGCTATGTAGAATATAAGTAATATATATGCTATATATAAATAACATATATATATAGTGATGTTATGAATGATATAAATGTGCAGTAATACAAAGTGATGTAAATGTTATACATATTCAATACATATATAAGAGAAAATGTGATATGAATTATATAAATGTGTTGTACATATACAGTATATATATGAGAATTTTGTAACATCACAAATGACATAAATGTGCTGTACATATGCAATATGTAAAAAAAGATTTAAAATGATGAATGACATAAATATGTACTGTTTTAAAATTCAAATAGTAAAGTTTCCACATAGTACCTCTTCCTAGTAACCATCTGCTCTTAAAATTCAGGGAAACTTAACTGAAAGACATTCTTAACATTTGTCCAGAATTAGTACAAAGCAACAAAACATCATATGACATTAGTTTACCCATAGTTATTTATTAGTGAATTCTTCTATGGTTATTATTTTTATTTTTATGCTGCTATAGGAAAGATTAATTATATATTCAAAAGGTCAAAGACCACTGTCCAAAAATTCCAAAAAGCTCCTTACTAATGAAAATCTAGTTGGCTTTGATAGGATAGCATTGGATTGGAATTTATTAAGCAATACCATCTGTCATCTATTGATTGCTAAAGCTTACAATAGGTGGAGCTGGAGCCTAGTCTAGAGATGCTAAATTATTTAGAAAAAGTACAAAGTGAAGTAGGGAGACATGCATTAGATGCAGATGTGTGGATGGCAAAGGAGGCAATTCAAGGAGAAATGGTATGGTCAAGTTTTGATATGAGAGATGCAAAAAGTAAAATGTTTCATGTTTGGTAAATTACAATTCATGTATCATAAGAGAATAGCCAAAATAGTATTTAATTGGGTTATGAGTAAAGGGCAGGCAACAAGATGGATGAGAAAAGTAGTACAGTATGTAGAAGATTTGAATAAGACTTTATGGAGTATACTTGTACAATTAGTGAGATGATTGTATTAAGAGACTTGTTGAGGGTTATAGTGGCAAAGACTAAAATAGATTGCTGGAGAGATGGAGAACTAGTATGGAGAGTAAAAAGAGCTTAAATATATATAGAAGTAAAGAGCATATTGGATGTGAGTTAATTTAAGATAATAGCAGGGAAAATAGTTTACTATTTAAGTCTCAAATAGGATGTCTAGCAGCAAGAGAATATACACATAAATGGAGAAATGTGAGTGATTTAGTCTGCAGGTTATGTAATGAAGACATGAAAAATATTAGGCATTTCCTAATAGAATGTAAATGCTAACAAGCAGAAAGGGTATAAATAATAAAGTTGTGGGAGAATAAATATAGACCAAGTGATTATATAGAAAGTGGATTATTGATCTTTATGCTGGGATTGGAAAAAGATAAGACGGATATAGATATAAAGACCATGGAATGGATAAAGATGTTGTTGTGGAAATAAGATAGAGCAGGATAGAGAAGAATATAGGAAAACATAGGATGGGGAATGGAAAGTGAAAGTAAGGTAGCTAACAGGTTTTTCTTGGACATATTGGCTGAGAGATTCCTGACTTTGATAAAGGAGTAGTCATATAACATTTCATACTAATAGAATAGCAAATGATATAAATTTACTAAATACTACCATATGTCATCTGTTGATTACTAAAACTTACAATTGGTGGAGCTACTCTGGAGATAATAATAAAATAGCACTGGATATGTATCAATCTTTCATCTAGTGATTGCTAAAGCGTACAATAGGTAAAGCTAGAAACTAATTGGGAGATATACTAATACTACCATCTAAGCATAGAATAGTTGGAGCTAGAAACTAGTCTGGAGATACTAATAGAATAGTACTGGATAGAAATTTATTAAGCACTACCATCTATCATCTGTTGACTGCTAATGCTTACAATAGGTGGATCAATAACTAGTCTGGGGATACTAATGGAATAGCATTGGTGAGGAATTTATTAAACACTACTATTTCCCATCTATTCTTGCTAAAACTTGCCCTTGATGGTATAAAGGCAATAAGAATAGAAAAAATTGCTAATAATTTTTTGTCCAATTGTATAAATGATGTTGATTTAACAAGAATAGATGGGAAATAGTAGTGCTTAATAAACTCCTATTCAAAGTTATTCCATTAGTATCTCTAGACTAGTTTTTAGATCCACCTATTGTAAGCATTAGCAGTCATCAGATGATAGATGGTAGTGCTTATGTCCAATTATATAAATGATGTTGATTATATATATATATATAATTGTAGGGGCTTTGAACCCAAACTTTCAAGCTCACTTTAGCTATCTACTCTATTTCATACAATCGGTACACATGACCCCACATGTGATATAGATCAATCATCTCCAATATATGTATGTTTGTGCTGACCCAGGACTTATCAGTTGGTCCAGATCATCATCTCCCTCACACACACACACACATATATATATAAAATCAGTGCTCAGTTTATATTAAAATAGCAAATCATCAAACTTTAATTAACAGGCTTCATTGTACCCCATCCTCAAACTCTTCAGTCATCTATACCATTGAAAATCTGATGATGAAATGCCCAAATCCCTTGTTGATGCCAATATTATTGTCATGCCCACATACACATTTCACTGAATCGAAAGAACTCAAAGTTTGTGAAATACATCTACATTGTAGAAGTTTCAGTATATGTATTAAAAGTTGGAAAACAGCAATGGAAAAACAGTACTGATGATGATCAACTATTATCATCTGACTGACTGTCACTCCAATCTGACATAGAACTTAATTCATCAAACATGCATCATACAATTTTGAGACAAATAGCTTTAAGAGTTATAATTTTTATAGTAAGTGAATATTGTAGTGTCTGGCTTTTTTTGGTTTATTTTATTGTGAAATCAGCACTAGACTGGAAATATCTGGACAAATTTGGTCGAGCCATTCAATTATATCTACATGTAGAATGCATCTATCATTTTTTAAACATATGCTAGTGTATATGTTTAAGATTTTGGTAAACATAGTAAATCTTGCAATTACGAGATCACACTTGATTAGTAGGCAAGCGATATTACTAATATTAAACATAGTAACTCTCAATTTTCTTGTATTCTACTATTCAAGTTTAAGAGTATCAATAACCTAAGTTTTAATTTCAAACCAACACTACATATTCCAATAAACTTGGTTAGAAAAATATAGCAGTTACTCTTGACCTGCCATCAGAAAGAAAATAAAGACCAAATTGAGCATTGCATGATTTCTTTTTAATTTCCAATAAAGCAGCAATGACCAGTTAAACCTTAAGGTCTTTATGAAAAATGGACAGTTTTTTAAAGTTCTCATTACAGAAGCTAATTCTAACACTTTACTTATCTGTTTTTTGAAAGAAATTCTGGTAAAAATAAGTGGAAGAATCCAAAAATATAATGTTTTTATTGTTGCCAGAAAGCTTTCTCATCACATTAAAATGACTTTTTTTGTTAACTTTAAGAGTGATGCTGTCAGAGAATACAACCTAGAGACATTTGATACTGTTGACAGCTAATGATTGTAGGATTTATGAACTCCTCAGAATCATCTGCATTGGAAATTCACACCCTCTAGGAATACCTTTATGCTATTGTTTAAGACTTCAGAATTCATCCAGATCTAATCATATTGGTATATATACCTTTTTAAGTTATCAGTATGGTGAAGAAATAAGACCAAAGGTCATACTATTGAATGCATATATAGTGATGAAATCAAGCCAAAAGTCATAATATGGAATGCATGTATGATGCTGAAATTAGGACAAAAGTCATAATATTGAATGCATGTATGGTGATGAAATCAGTCCATAAGTTATAATATGGAATGCATGCATGATGATGAAATTAGGCCAAAAGTCATAATATTGAATGAATGTATGGTGATGAAATCAGACCAAAAGTCATGTGTGGTGATAAAATCAAAGTCATATAGAATGCATGTATGGTGATAAAATTGGGCCAAAATCCATAATGTGGAATGCATGTATGTGAGGGTTACTGCTTCAATGCTTAGCAAATTTGAGACAAAAAGATGACATTATTCATATTAATCACTGTTATAGTAAGTTTTTTGAGTGATAAGATGGAGAACATCCAGACTTATGACATTATTTAAGCCAAATAAGCATCGATATATATATATATCTCATGCTCTGGATAGAGAGTATTTCATTTACTTAGTAAGCCAGTGTTGGGGTGTTAATCTACTGTATTACATAGTACTAACTGCTAGGAAAATTATATATATATATAATTGGATTAAAGGATTCATCCATCTGGTCACTCTGAAAATCCTTATGAAAAATCCTCAATTGTAGTGGATGGAGTAATTAAAATAAGTTGATTAACAAACAACATCAGTATTTAGAAAGTTAAAATCTATCTATATCTAGTGCCATTAAGTCTGTTATAATTGACTTTAAGCACTTTTTGCATTCTGTTTGACCATTTTAAGATTACTTTTTTCAGGTAATCACTTGTTATCATTCTATTCTTTTGAATCCTTTTTACTATTTTAAGATTACCTTTTTCAGGTAATAATTTGCTATCCTATTCTTTGTCAAGATTGTCTTTGTAGATCTTCAAATAGATCTTGGGGAAGTTTGGTGAAAGATGAAGTTTTATCTTTTATTTTTTATTCTAGACAATCTGCTTATTATTCAAAGTATTGTATCACTAAGATATCATATATTACATTTTGCTAAATGGGTTGCTAAGTTTTCTCTATTTGTTCTCATAAATTATTTACTCTGACAGCAAACACTTTATTTCATAGTGTAAAGAACCAGTTACATTTCTAAACAGAACAGTTCTATTTATTTTAAATGTTATAGAGTTAGAATAATACTGGATAGAAATATAATAAGTGCTACCACCTAGCATTTATTGATTACTCAAGCTTACACTAGGTAGTCTAAAAATAAGAAGAATAAAAGAATTTGATATTAAATAGCACTCTGTGTAAGCTAAGGTTATGTCTTGTTGTTTATGTGATATATATATAGGTTTTATCTATAATTATTTGTATATGAAGTCTATACATCTGTTGCTTAATAATCAACTTACATAGATGTTTGCATTAGCTGTGTGTGGTTTATCTACTGTTTTAATAAATGAATGTATATAGTCTGGCCAGAGGGGTTTAAACTCTCATTTCAATGTTTGACCATTAAATTATATACGATATGTCTGTGGTTGTTTTAAAAGACATCTGTTATCTTCACTATAAAAAATCACATTCCATCTGAATGAGTTCATAATCATTTATTTAAAATTATGGTTTCATTTCTTAATTTATTTCAAAGTAAACTGAAGATAAGAAGAATTTTCTAATCCTTCTGTAATGGAAGACCTCTGGCCTGGCAGATTAAAAAATGTTAGCAGTCTTAAAATTAACGCATTTAAAAAAGAAAGTTGTCAATCTCAGATAAATGGTTCATTTTGCTTCACACTTTACATGTTGCTGTTAGAGGTAAATTTACTTAATTTCATTAAGCATTCCTTAGCCATTTACAATACTCATGATATAAGCCCTCTAGCTGTACATTCAACAGAAATAATTTGCTTATAAAATTACATTTTTGACATAACTGTTAATACTTGCTCATTTGAACTTTAATTTTTTTTAAAAAAAAAGAAGAAAAATAATGTTTGACACTCAAACATTAGCTTGAATAGCTCATTAAGGAATAATGACTTTTGGATAAACTGTATTTAAGATTAACCAAAGCTGGTACACCATTTAATTGCCACTACTGTTTACTAACCATTAATTTTTCATGCATACAGATCATTACAGACAAATGCAGTTTAATTTCAGTATTATTGCCTACTAGCCATTAATTTCTCATGCATGCAGGTGGAGTAATATGAATGGTTACAGCCAAATGCAGTTTAATTTACTCATCATTTTTGTTTACTAGCTATGAATTTCTTGTGCATGCAGATGGAGCAGAAGATTGTTATTGCCAAATGCAATTTAATTTATTCAGCAATAAGCCATCTATCCATTAATTTTTTATGCATACAGATTGAGCAGAATAACGTATATTGTTACTGCCAAATGCAGTTTAATTTATTTGCCATTATATCTACTAGAGATTAATTTCTCGTAGGTATTAGTAGTGCAAAATAATATGGATTGTTACTGCTAAATGCAGTTTAATTTATTCAGCAATTATTGTCTACTATTTATTTAATTTCTCATGCATGAAGGTGGAGTAGAGTAACATGCATTGTTACTGCCAAATGTAGTTTAATATATATATTAAAAATAGTCAAGTAGTTTGTTGCTTGTTGAATGTCAGAAGTGAAAGAGGTAAGAAATGTTCTGTGGATCTTGATCTCTGGAGTCAAAGACCTTGAGTTCTTCAGTGGAAGTGTCAGGATAAAGGTTTGTTCCATGGATCTTATTTACAATGATCCAGGGTCCTTCAGTGGAAGTGTCAGGATAAAGGTTTGTTCCATGGATCTTATTTACAATGATCCAGGGTCCACTGTCCTATCATAGTACTAAAGCACGCACAAAATAATGGTTTGTTTAGATGTAATGCATGTTATAAACATATTCCTCTCTCCCCCAAACACTCATACAAATAAACGTAATTATCATTTTTAAATTATATTTCATCAGCAGGAAAAGCAATTAACATTATTTTGGTTTTACTAAAATATATTTTAAACCTAATCCAATGTATGAAAAATTGAATGATAAAGAATTACAGTAAAGGAGTATTTGCCATTTTTCACTACATATAAAATCTAACTAAGTTGCATTTAATGAGTAACACACTGTGTGTTTTCAGGATGTTTTGTATCTGCTCCGATTAACTTGGTGCAAAATTTGCAATTTGACAAAAACCAAATTCTAATATGGAAAAACTAGTTTTAATTTCTTTTAGAAAGGGGTTTAGATATGTAATAAAGCAGAGGGTGGCCAAAAGATCCTTGAGAGATGGATTGGTGGGGTCTAAAGCCATTGAACAGCTTGCCATCTAATGAGGTGAAGATTGAGCAGTTAAGAAGCAGATTTCCAATTATCTGGATATATACATGTGGAACTTGGTAATCTGAAAGGGTCTGAAGCAGGAATGATGGCACAACCATGTCGAATGCATTTGAGAAGTCAAGTTGAATAACTATTGGTTTTGAATGATTGGTTTAATCTGATGTGCTGAACAGCATCAGTTGTGGAGAATTCACATGAATGATGTCTTAATATTTCTTTCAAAAAAATTTCATCTGCTGACACTCCTACAAATTATAGACAAATATGCTGGGAAACTAAGCCTACAAGTCAACCTCTCTAAATTTTCCATATGGCAAATCAAATCAGGAAAAATAATCCCCTTAATCTTCACAGCAGAACCACAACTGTTATTAGGCTTTCCCATTCCTAAATCCCATCTCTCAATGACCAAGGAAATCCAAAACTCCAAATTAGAAAAGACAAGAAAGGTGGTCAGCTCACTATCCATGATTTCACTTTATCTTTCTGGAAAGACTACCTTACTGAACATGCTCGTTCATCCAAAGCTCAACTACTATTTACCCATTATCAAATACACAAAAACCTTTGAAAGGGCCATTAACTCATTATGTGCCAAGTTATTGTGGAATGGCAAAACTGTAGCCATTAGAATAGCTAATGCATAGATGCCCGGGAAACTCAACAGTCTGCGACTTCACTCCATCTTCACACTCTTTTTTATAGAAATCACTAGGTTTACTACACTCTCCTGCTTTGAACTGTATAAATCAAACTTGTCATTAATGGTCAACCCAACTGACACCCCCCCAACCTATAAGTAGTAAGTGGATGTCTAGTATACTGACCCAAGTTAGCAGCTCAATAAATTTGACACAACTTTACAAACTAAAACATCATGAACAGAATGCACTTCAAAAACAACTCGGACTGAATAACAAAGCATTAATTGCCACAGCCAAGAAATGGTACTTAGAATAAAAATATATCAATTTTTTAATAAAGTTAAGCTTCATCACTTGACCCACTAACCACTTTTTGGTATGGTGGTGTGGATATGTGAAGCTAAACTCTCAATGCCAACTAAAGATGAAACCGCATGATATCTACTGTATTCCTGATCCTTCCTTAGTCCAATCAGATCTTTCATCTGTGAAAAGGAAACACTGGACATTAGAGATGCCTTAATCATCCAAGATGCAATCAAGAAGGGCACCTTCTCCAACACAAGGATGTCCATTTTTTTGGCCTTTTTACTTTGGCTAACTTGATGCAAGTTCATCTTTGGCCATGTTCATTCTAGTGCCTACAAAACCTTCATCGATATTCTGAAACATACTCACAACAAAGATCATCTGCTAACTCCAGTGGCTTTATCGTGAAACTTGGGCCAGAGTAACACTGGTGGGTGGAAAAGTGTCCATCATGCTAGTGGTGTCTAGTGTCTACTGCAGTATCTTCCTAAATCGTCCTTCATGATTCTGTAAATATTTAGTCTTGTATAAATAATTGTCTCAATTGTTTAAATAATTTTTTTAATAAAAAAAAATATGGAAAAACTAATATATTACCTTAAAACATCTGAAATAATGACATATTCTAGACAATGAAGATGAATTTGAAAATACTAATTAAAAAAAAGCATTACAACTTAATTCGAGAAAGATTTGAACTTCTATTTACCAATAACGGTAAATATATTTTGTTTAACTATTATCCCGATTAAAGTAGAACTTATAATAAATAATTAAAAAAATAATATACAACAGCTATATATATATATATTAAAAATAATTATACATTAAAAGCCTTTTTTGGCACATGATTTCATGCCCTTTTCAAGTATCAAACATATCTATTTTAATGTTATGTGATGTGATGTACTGTAACTTCTCCTTATATGGAGTCAGAAATCTCTCAGCAACTATGCCCAGAGAAATCTGTTAGCCACTTTACTCCCCTCCCCTTTCCATTTCCACCCTAAGTTTTCCTATATCCTGCTCCATTCCATTTCCACAACATAATCTTTGTTAACTCCATGATGTTTATATCTAATTTCTCCATATCTTTTCCCAAACCCAGCATAAAAACCAATAACCCATTTTCTGTATAATCACTTAGTTTATATTTATTCTTCCACAACTTCATTATTTGTACCCTTTCTGCTTTCAGGAATTTACATTCAATTAACAGATGCCTAATATTTTCTATGCCTTCCTTATGCAACTTGCATACTAAATCACCCACATTTTTCCATTTTATGTGTATATTCCCTTGTTGCTAAAGAATCTATTCATGCCTTACACAGTAAACTGCTTTCCTTGCTACTATCATAAATTAACTCGCACCCAATATTCCATTTACTTCTATATATATTTAAAACCATTTTATTCCCCATACTAGCTCTCCATCTCTCCAATTCCCTATTCTTTATTAATGCATCCATTCTTTTATCCCATTCCCTATCACTACAACACTCAACAATTCTTCTAACACAATCATCCCATCTTTTGTATAAGTATATTGACTAAATTCTTTATCCAAATCTTTTGCATACCACATTATCTTTCTCACCCATCTTGTTGCCTGCCCTTTATTTATAACCCAATTAAATATTATTTTGGCTATTCTTTTATTATTTATAAGCTGCAATCAGACAAACATTTCCATTTTGCTTTTTGCATCTCTTATATAAAAACTTCACCATCCCATTTCTCCTTGAAATGCCTCCTTTGCTATCCACACATCTACATCTAATGCCATCTAATGCATGTCTTCCTACTTCTCTTTATACTTTTTTTAAGTAATATAATACCCTTTTACTAATATGTAACACATTGTTATTATATGTTAACCCTGCTACTGCCACTTCCTTCTATACAATTCTAGCTACATTATATTTATTATATGAAAACACTGTTAATTTCTTTATCAATCCCTTTCTTTTCTTTGCTTCATTTATCAATTTTTTCTCCCATTTATTCAAGCAATTTCTCTGATTACTTAAGATGATTCCCAAATAGTTATATCTATTTACCACACTTAACTTTATATCCCCCAAATAAAAATTCTTTGTTTTCTCTTTCCCTAGTATTAATCATCATTACTTTTGATTTTCCTTCACTAAATTGAAGCCCCATCTCTTTACCCATCATTGGGCATGTCCACAGCATAACTTCCACATCTTCCATTCTTTCTGCACACAAAAAGACATCATCTGCAAATAAAAGATCCGACAATGTATATAGTCCCTTAGTACCCTTGCCACCTATTAATGGTATTTCTATCCCTCTTTCTAGTCTTTCTATTACTCTCTTCATTTCTCTCAAATACAACAAAAACAAAATAGGTGACATAGAGCATCCTTGTCTTAGACCCACCCCATTTTAACTTTAACTGATTCTATATTTCCTAATTAATATGCATAGTAATTATTTTTCATATATTTTTTTAATAATATCCATCAAAGCCCCATCCATTACCAAATTTACTATTTACTCTGTCAATGTTTACATATTTGTTTATAGTCTTCAATATTGTTGTCATCTCAGATAGCAGCAGGAATTTAAAAAGATTGGAGGAAAAGAAGTGTTAAAAAATAGTATTTCAGAAGCTCAAATTCAAAAAGTGAAATACCGATTACTTTAGAATACATGATTACATTTTACAGGAAAGGAGGTGGGAAGTTGTGAAAATCCAGGATTTGATTGAAGGATGATTTTAAATCAGATACAAGAGATTTCTTATGCAATTCGATTTCTTATGCAATTCAATAGCTATAGAATACATAAACAAGTAGATGTTTTTGAAAATAATCAAAGAAGAATAGAAGGTTGTCAGTGATGTACTAAATTCTGATAAAGGATCTACTAAATCATAAAAAAAGGAATTCAGGTGATTGGAATGGTATTTGGCTGTCACCCACAGATTGAATATTACTAAGTGCCATTTTCTTAATAGATAAAGTATATTGATCTTCAGTTTATTAAGAGTTGTGTTCACATTTCATTCTTTTTGTGTAAATCCTTTTTGTATTTTTTTATTGTTGTTATATCATATTTGATATAAGTACTCCAGTATATTTATTACTTTTTATATTGTATTATAAAAGTATATAATTTGTCTAACATCTCTTTTAAATATCCTGTTGTAAATAAATAAATAACAAATGATTTTATTGCTCAAGAGTTCTTAAGAAATTCAACTGCTAGAAATACCAAAACTGAAATCAATTCAAGATCCTTATGCTCCCCAGTCTGACATTCTATCACTACTTAAACCACATAGATCATGTTATTTTTATTGTCTTATATAATTATACTCACTGTTTATTTGTATTTACCTGATTAATTCCTTATGCTTCTAAAAGTACACAGAGGCAAAATTCTCCATACAGTAATGTCATTCAGTGCAAGCCAGAGTAATCAATGGTTACAGGAGTGTGTGCATAAAACCCCTATCTAGTGTCTTTTTATTCAAGATCCCCAGACTAGTTTCTCTAGTTTGTAGTTTCTAGCTTCTAAAAGTAATTATTGTCTTCCACTTACTTTTATTCAACATCTTATTATGATTACCCCAGCACATATATAGTTTTCTTCAGACATGTTTTATGCTTCTAGATTTTAGAATTCATTATATGGTTATTTTAGTTATATATATATATATATATATATATATATATTTTATATATATATATATATATATATATATATATATAATATGCCATCTTTCCATGTTAATGTTAACTATTGTCTAAATAGATTTTTTTCTCACTTATTCTTTTTTTAAAGATAGGTTCGTCCTATTGCGAGTTTTTTTTCACCAGTAAAAATAAATAAACAAGCAAGTGGATAGATATGTAAATAATTTTTAGATTGATATTATTACCATTAAATATACTTTGTGTAGTTTGATTCAGTTTATAAAATATCCAATTTGGGATCGGAATGTTTCACCATAGATTCTGGCACCCACAGTTCTGATATTCGAACTTCTTATGAACTCCTGAGCAATAAGACCATTTTACCCTGTTCAGTTTATCCCAATTGGTATAGTAGCTGACTTGGGATAAGAAGGTCTCAGGATTGATTTTGGTGTTTGAACTTCTTATGAACTCCTAAACAATAAAGTCATTAGCATTTTGGTATTTATTTTAAATACAAGTATATTTTATATAGCTGGAGTCTAGATGTAATATAGGGGATTTGAACACAGACTTTCAAGTTCCCTTCAGTCATCCATTCTATCTCATACAATGGATACACATAACATGCACATGTGAAAAAGATAAATAATCTCCAATATATGTATTTTGTGCTGAACCAGCTCTCACAGTTGGTCCAGATCAACATCTCCCCCACACATATATAATCAGTGCTTGGTTCATATAAGATAGCAATTCTTCAAACTAGTTTCAATCTATTCCACTCTCCAACCATCCATATCATTGAAAATCTGATAATGGGGTGCCCAAATTCCTTATTAATGCCAATATTTTTGTCATGCCCATGTTGGTTTTAAGTCATTTTGACCCCTCATGTACAGGATCTTGTTTATTTAAATATAAGCCAAGCATTGATTATATATGTGTGTGTGTGGTAGATGATGATTTGGACCCATCGATGAGTGTTGGTTCAGTACAAAATACATATATTGGAGTTCATTTATCTTTTTTCACATGTGTGTGATTATGTGTGTCAGTTGTATGAGATAGAGTGGATAGCTAAAAGAAGCTTGAAAGGCTGTGTTCAAATTCCCTATATTATATCTAGACTTCAGGTATATAAAATATACTTTTATTTAAAACATTACAAATTCCGTCTGTAACCTGTCCATCCCTCTTCTATGTATTTAAATGGACGAGGTCCTATATAGGAGGGATCAGAATGACTTAAAGTCAACACAGAAATGACAATAATATTAGCATTAACAAGGGATCTGGGTGTCCTATCATATTTTCAATAATATGGATGACTGAAGAGTTGGAAAATAGAGTAGATTGAAACCTGTCCATTAAAATGTGAAAATTTGCTTTCTTAATGTAAACCGAGTGCTGATTATATATGGGAAATGATGATCTGAATAAGTTGATGAGTGCTGGTTCAGCACGAAATACATATATTGGAGATTATTTACCCTTTTCACGGTATCGGTTGCACGAGATAGAGTGGATGGCTGAAGGGAGTTTGAAAGTCTGTGTTTAAATCCTCTATATTACATTAGATTTATTGTTAGAAAAAAGTATTGCACATTTGTAATATGCTTACTGTTAGTTGTGCTTTTAACTACAGAAATGTGATTCAGTTTGAAATAGTATGTGGTAGTGAGAGAATTATCATTGTTTCTTCCTCCTTGGAATAGGTTAATAGTTCATTAAACACTGACTTTTCAATCAAAGTACCATACTCAGGAAGCTTGTTTAAATTAATTTGCTTTATTATAACTAGAAAATGGCCTTTGAAAAACTTAGGATGGAATCAATATCCTGTTTTACTCTTCTTCAATATAATTCAGACAGGAAGGTATTAAAAAGAGTAAATAGATAATTAATTATAGTGATGCAGTTGAAGTATCTCCAACTCCACACAGATTTATATTAAATTTTATAAAAACAAAACGCTTTACATTAATGTTTTATAATTAAAAAAAGAAAGAAACGTAAGTAACACTTGTCATATAATTTTTAACGAGTGGAGAAGAATAACTTTCGAAAAGAACCTAAAGAATTAAGTGTTTTTAATAGCAGTTAGTGTGTGTCTCTGAACTTCTTTATCTTATCATGCTTTTGTCTTGATGTTGGCGCTGACTAAAATTTTAGAATTCATTTATTTCATTATATTTAATTTTTTAAACCTTTTCAGTTAAGATTTTAAAAATGTTGATATCTTAGTTTTTAAAAATGTTTAATATACCAATAACGGTAATATTTCTTGATGTATCATATGATGCTTGAGGGTCAAAGGTGACATATTGACCTTTAATCCATTGCAATGGGATGTATCATATTTCAGAAGCGTATGAGAAAATTGACTCTTTTTATTTTAAAAGTTATAGTGAACTGAAACAACTTTTTACAAAATGTAGATACACTACAGGTAAATTTCTAAGACATTCATACTCTGTATAGTCATGAATATTTCACCCCAATTGTATAATCATGGATATTTCATATTTTCTGTGTAATTAAAAATAGTGCATATCGTACTTTCTGTGTAGTCATAGGTCTGTCATGCTTTTTGTATAGTAATAGTAAATAGTGAAAAATTTAATTTCCTAATTAAGATTCTCCTGAAAATAATGTTTCAATTAGTAATGACAATTGTTTTATGATTGTGTTTAGGAGGATTGTTGAGTGTTATAGTGGTAAGAAATGGGATAGAAGAATAGATGCATTAATAAAGAATAGGAAGTTGGAAAGATTGAGAACTAGTACGGAGAGTAAAAGGAGTTTAAATATATATATATAGATGTAAATGGAATATTGGGGGTGAGTTAATTTATGATAATAGCAAGGAAAATAGTTTACTGTTTAAGGTTCAAACGGGATCGTTAGCAACAAGGGAATAACATGAAAATGGAAAAATGTTGGTGATTTAGTCTGCAAGTTGTGTAAGGAAGGCATAGAAAATATTAGGCATCTGTTAATTGAATGCAAATACTTGAAAGCAGAAAGGGTACAAATAATGAAGTTATGGAAGACTAAATATAAACAAAGTGATTATATAGAAAGTGGGTTATTGTTTTTTATAGTGAGTTATTGGTTTTTATGATGGGTTTGGGAAAAGATAAAGGGGATTTAGATATGAAAGCCATGGAGTTGACAAAGATTATGTTGTGGAAAAGGGATGGAGCAGGATATGATAAAACATAGAGTGGGGAATGGAAAGGGAAGTTAAAGTGGCTAACAGGTTTTTCTGGGCATAGTTGCTGAGAGATATCTGACTCCGTATAAGAAGAAGTCACAATGCATCACATCACATAGTGTTAAGGTTATAATCTTAATATATATTACTTATGTAATGAGTATGCATTTAACAAATTATTAATTAAACATATATAGTAATCTTTAACTCAGATTTAAAGTTTATATCTGGACTAGAGATAATCTCTAGTTTAATAAATGATTAATGATAATCTTTAATGTATTTATCTAGAATGGATCATGTCAAACTTATGGCTGGAATAAATTTGATACTTATAAATCAAAATGTAACAATTTATAAAAGTAATAAAGGCAAATTCTTTAAACAAGGACAAATGACAGATGATAATCATTGTTTTTTATCTAGAAAAGATTGTAAGCAAGGCCTGGCAGATCAATTTTGGCACTTGTGACAAACCTTAAAATTGTACATTTAAAAATTGTTGAAATAATTTGTTTAAAATGGTCAAGAGAACAAAGCAACTGATGTAATAGAAAAATATATATTGCATAAAAATAAACATATTTTATTAAATATGTATATTCAAATATAATATCTCATTTTAATGCCTACTTCAGTTCAATACCTGATGCAGTTTTGTCTCTGATTGTAAGCGTAAAGTATAGTGCATTTTAAATCCACTAATTAGCTTTTATTGTAAATAAAAACATCGCCATCATAAATCCATAACTGAAATTAAATTAATTTTTTTAAAAAAAGCCTTAATTCAATAGATATAGAAAATAATAATTATATTCATGGCCTTAAATATCACTTGAATATTTTGGCCCAAACAGATCTGCATTAGAGAGTAGTGTCCTCTATATTCGGCATTAGAAAATGGTGCCCATTTTATTCCTATTGTAGAATCAAATCTGCATTAGAAAATAGTCTCTTTATGCATTAGAGAATGGTGACTTCTGTATTACTGTTTTAAGAGTCAAATCTGCATTAGAAAATATATTCTATTTATCACCATTTTAAAATCAATTATGCATTCTTTTGGTGCCCTCTATATTATTATTCTAGAATTAACTTTACAATAGAGATTGATGCCCTCTATTATCATTCTAGAATCAATGTACCATAGAATGGATCCCTGTTTATTACTATTCTGGAACAAGTCTGCATTAAAGAAGGATTCCTTCCATATTATTATTCTAGATTCAACTATACAGCTCTTGATTTATTCAATGGAAGTTCAATGCCTTCTTCTGTGAAAAGAGAGTGATTAACTCAGAAATTGATTATAAAAATAAATTGGAGTTACCATGATAAAAGCTTCATAAACTTACTCAGTAATTATATGTTTGTTTCAGAATGGAGCCACACTATAGTATTTAATCTCCATAATAGCTCATATGGTTAATTTGGCCACATACAGAAAACATTCTTTACTATTGATTTTAACTTTAGATAATTTTAAGACTAAACAGAAACCATCTGGTGCTTTTATAATAATTAAATAAAGTCTCGGTATTTCTACTGATAGAAAGCATGGATAAAGTCCACTATTGATCTTATTTCATGCAAATGTTATATGAACTATATAAAACACTGAAGTATCTTTTATAAAATAGATAAAAATAAGAACTAAATGTATAGGGCAGCTTACCAATTGAAAAGCAAATTACAAAAAACAAAGACATGCAGTACTTGGAGTGAATAATATGCCTTTAATATTATCAATCATAACACAGAAACAATTAATGTATAAAACAGATAATGTGAACAGTACCCTCCCCCAATATCTACACTTTCAACACCTGTTGTTTCACTTATCTATAAATGAAAAGAAAAGTAAATAAAATGTATATAAAAATGAAATTAATAAACAAATAAGTTTAAATTTTCTACATTTGAATTTTTTGTTCACAGTGCATATTAAGTATATATATATTTCTATAAAAATGTTTTGTATATATTTTCAACATGTATATACATATGTACATATGCCAATATGTGTTTGCATGATAAAATTGCATATTACAATATGGTTTGCACTTATCCACAAGCTTTGATATCATAAACATGATTTGGAATTAAATATCACAAATAGAGAAATGAACAAGTTTTTTTTTAAAATATATAAAAAAGTATATACTTTCAATTATTAAATCATTTGCTTTTTTATATCCTCAAGCAAGCAAATATATATACATTGTGAGATAATATTTTATACAAACATTTATTTAATTTGTATTTTTATTTATAAACATAAAATTAGAACTGTGATATAAAGTTATCACATTTGTAATAAATTTCAGATCTATTTGTCTATACTACTACTGCTGCTACTACTATTACTACTACTACTGCTACTACTAGTACTACTCATACTCCTCCTACTCCTACTACTGCTGCTACTACTACTATTGTTATTATTATAATTTTTCACAGACTTTATAGATATAAATTTTTATGTTAGAGCTCATCCAGGATATATATATAACCAAGTAAGCAAGGAAAGAATTAAGAAGTGAATTGGAAAATGTAATCACATCATCCATCAACAGTATTTCTATCTTTAAAGATCCCTAAGAGCAACAAGATTTTTTTAAAGATTTATACTTGTGATTTGGACCAAAAGATTGTTCAACATGAGTTAAGAAATAAATATACTTTACTGATTTCATAAAATATCATATAAACGGTATAATGAACCTATATATTGTAAACCTATAAATGTCACATTTATGGGTCACAGACTCTTTCTTCTCCTTTTTCTTGTCATCCTCCTCCTTTTTCTTTTTTTTTCACCATCTTCTTCTCCTTCTCTTTTTATCCTTTTTCTTCTTTTTCTTTTCTTTTTTGAAGTTGGACTGGTTTTACTTATTTGCAAATGCATATCCTGCTGATGATGGAAAAAAGATTTTCCATCTGAAAATTAACAAATAATTGACTTTTTATTTCAGAAAGCAATTGGTCATACTTATTCTGCTATCGTGACCTTTCTTGAAGATAATAATCAGAAACTAATTTGTTTTTTTAATAAAACTGCAGCTAACTCCTATAAATCATTTATCTGAACTTATTCTATTTTGGACAATCATTCTAAGCATGTAATTTAAAAACACCCACTTAACATTAATTCAAGTAAACCAATAAATTAGTTTGTCTTAAATTTTTTTTTAAAATTCGTTTGATGACATCAGCTTATAGAATAACATGATACCTATTTGTCATAGATATATAAAGTATCTTCTCAATTAGAACCATCTTTACAAAAAGCTCATAATGCACACCTTAATAGGACATTACATGGGTGGCTTCCTTTACCTCTCTGCTTTTTGCTTTATATAATTGTGAAACTATGATATAAATATATAATGTAGGACTGAGTTTTATTAATTAGGGTCTTTTTTTCCAATTACTTTATAGGTACTGATTTAGTCAATAACCACTAGATGGCAGTCAGGGTTAGAAATTATTGTATAGCAAGTCAAAGAATGAAGTCATGTAATACTTAGTATTGTAACAGTCAGAAACGTGTGATTCGTTAACATAGTGCAGAATTCGACCACCACACAGAACGGCAGCACCATCTAGGTAGTGAAGCCACCCATAGTACTGAGTTTGAACATAGTTTATCGGTTCCACAATACAATCTATGAAACAACGCATCTGATGCCATGTTAGTAAATATTTTTTTAGGCACTGTGATCAGGGAGATGCACGAGAATCAAGAATTTTATTTCGAGTTAGCCAATCATAACATTAATCTTAAACATTTATCTTTACAGAATCGAGGAAATATTATATGGAATGGGTATCGAATAAATAAATAAAGAAGTAACAGCAGACGTATAGTTTGACATTATTTATTGAAACATTTTAATAATAAATCATTTACTAATAATATTTGGTAAGATTTAAAATTTAGTAACGGGATTTTCCGATACTGTTAGATATCAAAGAGATACATTTATTTATATAGCTGACATAATCTAGCTACCTAAAATTCTCGAGCAAATATTTCTAGGGCATGCCTTTAGGGATTTATACTTTTGCAATACAAGAGTCTAAAGTAAGATTTATAATAGTAGTGGTGGACATATATTTATTTAATTAAAGATATTTACTAATAACTAGGGGCAAACATTTATTTGAGGGTGAATTATGTCACTGATGCAGGGATGGAGTTATACATAGAATAATAAAGTTAATAAAAGAAACACGTGGTACATCTAGAAAGGCGATAGGAAGTGGTAGTATATTGAAACTGCAAAGCCGTGAATGAGTTTAGAACAATGGGCTGGCATTTGCCGTAGGCCCAAAGAGGTAAGGTATCACATAAGCAAAACCAGGGGCAAGTGGTTTGTGCCATGATTGCCTGCTGGCTGCATGCCTTTCGTCAAGCCCTACGAGAGCATTTATTATGTCCACTTGTATAGAGCGACTGGGATTAATTTCAATCCTAAAGAATCCGAAGTATTCAAGGCTTGTAATGGGTCATCATGTTTCTAAAACGTAACACATGTATAACGTACAAACGATTCTGTTAAGATTTAAATATATTTTATAACTCGGCCCTACATTATTAACATTTAATAAAGAACATTTGCAACTCTCAAAGAAATGCGATTTATGGAATTATTAATTAAAATTTAATAAAATATAAAACAATATGTAAACTGGGTGAGTATTATAATTAATATGTCAGCCATTTGCTATGCAGTAGATCCCTGCATTACAATAAATGAAGCATTGAATGTGTGTCAATTTATATGAAAATATTAAGTAATTTATGAAGGTAAATATTAATGAAGATTTGACACGCATCCACTGTTTCAAGCAATCATAGATTTATACTTAGAAAATCATAAGCATGCTATAATTATATAATAAAATGTAGATTTTAGAAATACATACCCAAGAAAGAGTTAGGCAAGCTAGATTATTAGAGAAATTTACTGGAGGAATTAATAATTAAATTTATAGTTTTACAAATGAGGAATTTTACAGTTTATAGTTTATAAGTTATATAAAGAATAAGCTATAGCGTGATATTAGTAGAGTACTCTAAAACTTGGGTATTACAGGTACCTGTTTTATGAGAAGTTTTCCGAATCAGTGGTCAATAGCAAATTGTTCATGATTCCAAGCAGTAGCAGTTCTTTCCAGCATTTAGGTGATTTAGTTATTTGAATAGTAGCAGCAGATTTCTGATTGTGGGCAGCAGATCCTTTTGGTTGATTTTATGGAGGGCAATGGGAAGGTTTGGCATATGATAGGCCATCTCTGGAAGGAGAATAGTCTGGGTAATTTCTACTCGACCACATTATGGCAGGTAAAATTAATTTAAGATCTTGGAGACTCTCAACTGATCGAGAGCACAGCTAAAGTTAAAACTCAAAATTCCTAGAAAGTTTAAAATGTCCTCCTTTCTTGATCTTATCTTTTACTTTTTGTTATATTTATTTTTGGATTCAATCATTTGCCCCGAGGATAATCAATACATTCTTATACATTTAATTTATGTAGAAAGCTGCTTTACTATTGTTTACATTTAATTTTACATTTACATTTTTGGTAATTAGATTTGAGGGAATTTTTCTTTTTAATTAATCTATTATCTCTCACCGACCATTACTTTTAAAATTTCAAATACAAAAGGGAACATACGATTATTTTTACTTTTAATTAAATATTACAATCTATTTCTAAGATTATTACTAAATGAAATTTAAACAAAGCAATAAATAATGAACTTTATAATTTAAAATAAATGGTTAAAATTATATATTTTTATATACTAAAAAAAATACAAATTACATTAATTATTTTATCTATTGCCTTAAATTTGTTATCGAAATGTGTGTTTGTTTATGGTGGATTTTACATACATTTATACATTTTTAATATGGCTACACACACAATTCAATACCAAAAAAGTTTAAATTTGGGTAGGATAGAGTGGTGGGTGAGAGACGATAGAAAAGGTGAAACTTAAGATTCGAATACGAATCTTACTGTTTCAGTATGGATGCAATTATTATCTAAAAACCTAAAAAATATTTCAAGACTACAGCTTATGTTGTTATTTTTCAAGTAATTATATAATTCAGTGTTTAAAAACTTTACGGTATTCCAGTTTATTAAATACATTCATATTGCATTCCAGTTTATCATGCATATTTAGAGCACATTATAGTTTAGCATACAAACTAGAAATGCATTGCACTTCATTATATACCCAATCTAGGTTTTTAAGTATGCTGACATTGCTTTCTAATTCATTACATTGCATTTCAGTTTAGCACATATACCAATATTGCATTCCAGTTTATGATATATACCAACACTACACACCAATGCATCACATATACTTATATTACATTCCATTTTATCATACACAATCACACTGCATTCTAGTTCATCATACAATCACTTTGCAATCCAATTTATCATACATATGTACGCTGCATTCTAGTTGTTCATAAAAACAAACACTGTATTTCAGTTTATTACATATAATGACACTGTTCCTTTTTATATAGTGATACGGTATTTAAGTTTATTGTATACACTGGATTGCATTGTATATACTAATACTGCATTTTAGTTATCATAGTTATTTGCATTGCAGTTTTGTTTATCATCTCTAAGCACATTGTATTCAGGTTTATCAAATGCACTGTGATTACATTACAATCTTTTTTGTATATGTTCACTGCATTTCAGCTTATAATATACATAATACTGTATTCCATTTCATATACACTGGTACTGCATTCCAATTTTTCATGTATATGTATACTATACTCTAGTTTATCAAATACACTGGCATTATATTCCAGTATTTCATGTATATGCACACTGCATTCCAGTTTATCACATATAATATTGCATTCCAGTTCATCATATACACTGGTACTGCATTCCAGTTTATCATGTAGATGGACCTGTATTCCATCTTATTATATCCCCTAATATCACATTCCAGTTTATCAAAATATTCAAAATGCTATTTTGTTTTTTAAAAGATGGAAATGTTATTATGGCTCTTTGTGTAATAAAAATTTATAATTTTATTTAAAATTAATTTTAAATAGAACTGTGGCTTTGATTTGATTGCCGTTTTCTGACTTTACAGTAACTGTGGAATAGATAAGATGGCCAATGACATTGTAGAAAATGAGACTGCAATTCTTACTCTATGCTTATGTTTTATGATCCAAAAATAAGCAAATAAACAATACATAATTACATTTATGTTGCTTATATATTACTAACAAAATTTTTGTCTGTTTGAATGGGTTTTCCTTTGATCCTATACCAAGTTTGGAATTCTGAGTCATATAATATTTTATTTTAAGACCTCATTCTATTTCATTCAATTTTATTAAATCCACCATCTAAAATTCAAAGTACTGTGGCTATTCTAACACAAGTACTAATGTTAATACAAAAGCAATTTTTTATTCTACTGCCAACTAATGTAAAGTTGAGAAATCAGTGATTACGTGATATATGTAGAATTTATTAATATTTAAATCCCCATTCTCAAACCAGTTTCTAGCTTTAATCTTTATTAATGAGATCTGGGTTAAAATTGAAAGGCAAAAGTCAGAAATGCATTTGGAGATAGGGATTTGAATGCTAAAGTTAAGAACTTTATATGCATCTAGTAACTGATATTCCAAGCTTACACTAGATGGCACTAGTCTATAAGAGCAGCTCTTATCTTATATTAGATAAACTGAAAGGTTAAAGATTTATTGTTAAGCATTAAAGGAATTGGCTACATAATTTCTAAAGGTTCAATTTTCAAATCTAATCATATGAAATTTGGAATAAAACTATGAAAAAGTTCACTTATTATTAATAATTTTTTTTTTTTTTTTTTAAATCCAATTTGTAAATGACTTTCATTTGTTTAAAAATTAAAAAAAAATTCAAGTGATCCATGCTCTGGAGGTCATGTGACAGGTTATATCTGAGAATTCCACAACTGCATAAGGTAATGTTTAACTTCAATAATTGAAATAAAAATAGCTATTGGATAGTGACAATGTATTTAATGTGCCCCTAGTGAATATACCAGAAATTACATAGAAATATATTTTGTACCTTCATCTTATATACAATTTATTATCCATATTCAAATAGATGCCTCAGAAATAGAAAAATGGGAGATGGATAATTACTGCAATCAGTAAGCATGTCATGTGACTTTTCATTCTTTGCAGAACAGAAAATTAAATATATATGTTTTTGCTTGCATATATAATAGTAAGACAGAAAGTAAGTAACTAAAAAGTCTAAAAAAAGTTACACTCTAGAAAATTAGTAATGTATATATGATGATTATACAAAAACATGCTAATAAGCAAATTATGCATATTCGGACTAATTACACAGATCAGACAAATTATGCAAATTAAAAATAATTATGCAGAGCAATAAAAACTGCAGAATTAGTCATGTGTGCATGTATGTAGTAATAGCTGAAGTGTTTTATTGGACACTGAAGAGAATTCATATAAAAAGATATGGTAGATTAGAGAATGCAAGATTTTTCTAATTTGTAATTGCTTTTAAGTTTGAACTTTGAACAAACAGCAAGCTAGCTAGTTGTTATAATGAAGAGATATATTTTAGCTATAATATAAATAAAATGTCCGGTAATTAAAACAAAATTGTAATTATAATATAAATAATAATTTTAACGGTAACAAACTATTATAAACAATCCTTAAATCTGCAGAAGTACTTTCGGTTAATTTCTTGAGGCAGGTTTAAGAAATTAACCGAAAGTACTTCTGCGGATTTAAGGATTGTTTATAATAGTTTGTTACCATTAAAATTATTATTTATATTATAATTATATTTTAGTTATATATAGAGAGAGTGCGTTATAATATAGCGGATTTGAACACAGACTTTCAAGCTCCCTTACTTCAAGTATATATATAAATTATAATCGTATTCAAAATATTACAGATTCAGTCTGTATCCTGCCCATCCCTCTTCTGTGTATTTTGTTGGACAAGGTCCTATACATGAGGGATCAGAGTGACTTAAAGTCAACATGAGCATGACAATAATATTAGCATCAACAAGGGATTTGGGCGTTCCATCATCAGATTTCCAATGGTATAGGTGGCTGAAGATTAGGAGGGTGAAATAGATTGAAGCCTATCCATTAAAGTTTGAAGATCTGCTATTAATATAAACCGAATGATGATTATATATGTGAGGGAGATGATGATCTGGACCAACTGATGGGTGCTGGTTCAGCATGAAATTCATATAATGGGAGATCAGTTATCTTTTTCACATGTGTGTGGTCATGTATATTGGTTGTATGAGATAGAGTGGGTAGCTGAAGGAGCTTGAAAGTCTGTGTTCAAATACCCTATATTATATCTAAATTCCAAGTATATATATAAAATTATACATGTATTCAAAATATATAGAGTTGATAAACTCTTGTTGTTAACTTTGTTTTGGTGTTGTTTGTTTAAATCTTGTAGCATATACATTTAGTGGATGTCAACATTACCTCTGTATATTCCAGCAATCTAAAACGTTGTGAGAAATAAACACACAATACGAAAAGAAAACTTAACATGAGTTTATTATTTCTGTATATCTATAACTAAAATACGTATTTTCAGTATAACAAGTTGCTAGGTTGTTTAAATTTCAAACTCAAAAGCAATTATAAATTAGAAACTCTCCTTGCATTCTCTAAACTGTCCTATCTTTCTGTATGGCTTCTCCTCAGTATGCACTAAAACAATTCCACTACTACTGCGCGCGCAATTTGTCTGATCTGCTTAAGTAATCTCAAAATGTATAATTTACTTATTTACTGTATTTTTGTACAATATATGCATTACTAATTTTCTGGAGTGTAACTTAATTTACGATTTTTCTTTATTTATTTTGTGCCTGACTATTATATACACAAGCATAAAAAAATTATTTACACCACTTTTCAAATATATATATACATACACTTTTTATTCGGACATTGCAATTATAAAAATATTATCTCTAAACCAAACTTCCATGAAATTGTTTTCGTTAATCTAAGTTTGAAATTATTTATTTTGTAAACAATTGCTATAATATAGTCAAATAAAAAATAGTCATAGATCACATGACCCCATTCTTTTAAGCTTGTAAGGTATAAACAACGAGCGCTGCTAATTGCTCAACAAGTGCTTTGTGATAAATGCTTAACCAGAGAAAGCATTTAAAATATCTCTGTCAGGACCCCCCCCTCAAATCTCTGACCAATTAGTTTCATGCTTTGGCACTCCTGAGAGAGGCAGTAGGTAGCTTTAGACACTATATCTAAAAATACCAACCCAAAGTTAGCATTCATCTAAAAGTTATCTATTGAGTGGAAAATCAGAAATTTTCAGACACCTACTTGTCTTTAAACCCAGCTATCCAACTCAAATAGCTATATGGAACTGAGAGATCTTTAGCCAAACTATATATTAGTAGTGTTAGCAATATAGTATAATATCGCATAAAACAGAGACTATAAATAGTCATAGATCACATGACCTCATTTTTTTAAGCTTGTAAAATGTAAACAATGAACATTCTCAACAAGCTTTGTGATAAATGTTTACCCAGAGAAAGCATTTAAAATATCTCTTCGGCCCCCCCCCCCTTCCAGGTTTTTTGCCCCCGCGGGGGGGGGCTTAAAAAACAAACCCCCCCACATTTATTGTATGGAAATACCCCCTTCACCACCACCAAGATGGGGGGAATTCAACTTTTTAAAAAAAAAAGAAAAAAAAAAAAAAAAAAAAAAACAAAAAATGGGGTGGGGGGGGGGGGGGGGGGGGGTGGTTTGGGGGGGGGTGGGGGGGGGGGGGGGGGGGGGGGGGGGGGGTGAAAAAAAAAAAAAAAATATTTCTGTAAAAAAAAAGAATGCTCATGTTTTTGTATAATATATATTTTTCCCAAGATAATTACAACTTGTCTACAGAGAACATTGGATTTCCACCAATCAAGAGAACAAGCTGGATTTAAAAGTGGTTTTAGTACAGTAGATCATATCCAGGTATTGAGAGGAGTTATAGAAAGGACAAATGAATATTATTTGCCATTATGTTTTGGATTTGTAGATTATGAAAAGGCATTTGATTCTATAAACATTTCTTCAGTCATTAAAGAAAAAGGTATAGATCCAGGATATTGTCATATTTTAAAGAATATTTATAAAAATGCTACAGCAACAATTAGATTACATAATGATACTAGGAAAGTTAACATTGAGAAGGGTGTAAGACAGGATGACTCCATATCTCCAAAACTTTTTACAGCAGTGCTGCAAGAAGTATTTTGTGGATTAAAATTGGAAGCTAAAGGAGTGAAAGTAAATGGAGATTATTTAAGTCATTTAGATTTTGCAGATGATGTAATTGTTTTTGCAAATAATGCTTTAGATCTGCAGGAAATGTCACAAAAGTTATCAGATGAGAGTCAGACTAAAGATAAATGTTAAAAAGACTAAAGTAATGTTTAATCGATTTGCTCAAAATATGAAAATAAAGATTGATTATGATGAGTTAGAAAAAGTTAACAGTTACAGATATCTTGGTCAGATTATTAATACAGATGGAAACATAATAGATGAAATTAATCATAGAATTAAACTTGGCTGGAGTGCTTTTGGTAGAAATAACTTGATACTAAAAGGAAATATGCCTATATGTTTGAAAAGGAAGATTTTTAACAAATGTGTTTTGCCAGTTCTTACTTATGGATCTGAGACTTCGACACTTAATAGAAGAATAATACAGAGACTTCAGACCACTCAAAGAAGTATGGAGAGATGCATGCTGGGAGTAATAAAATGAGATCGAAAGTGCAATGTATGGGTAAGAGAACAAACAGGTGTTACTGACCTCATTGAAAATAATTAAAAGATTGAAATGAAGTTAGGCTGGATATATTGCTAGAAGAAATGATAATAGATGGACAATTGAAGTCTTAAACTGGATTTCAAGAGATTATAAAAGACTCAGAAAGAGACCACATGTGAGATGGATAAATGAGATGAGAAAGTGTGCAGGGGTGATGTGGAGAAAAGAAGCTAAAGATCGGAGAAGATGGATTAAACTTGGAGAGCCCTTCATCCTGCAGTGATGATGATGATGATATTTTTCTTAATTTCGCGATTTAGCATTGATATATATGACAATTTATAATTTCAACATAAACTAATTTATTCCAAAAGGCTTTCTAGATCTTTTAAAGTTTCAATGAAAATTAAGCAAACGGGGGGGGGGGGGTAAGTCATCTAAATTAAGAAATTGTTTCCATCATCTTAATTTAATTAAAGTTCCATAAATCTCCACTTGAGCGCTTCAGTTCAAATCACATTTATATTCAAAAGTAGAGAAATGATGTCCTGTCAAATTAGACTTTACATTTGAAATACAAGATTCATTTATAATTAAATTTAATGAATTTTCATTAATGATTCAAAGAACCACACTGTTTTATATTTTAAATGTAACTGGTGGAAAAAATTCTACTTAGCGTTTTACCAAATTTAATAAATGTTTTATTATGAGATAATCCTTGATTATTTTTAAAAGAATCAAATATTTTAGCCTGAATGTCTGTACATGTGCTGAATAGATTTGTTTGTTTGTTTTTCTTCAAAATATTTCCACACTTAAATATGTTTCATTTTTTGAAAAAAAAAAAAAGATAATTAAAAATGATAAAAAATGAAACTTTTTTTAATGTTTTAATTAAGTAAAATGTCAAAATATAATCTATATAATAACCTTTATTATAAATCAAAGAGTAATAAATTACAATTCCATTTGTAATAAAACTCATTTTCCAAATAGTTATCAAAATAATGAGTTGGTGGAAGAAAAAAAACAAAATTATATTCTTGACCTTCAGATAAATCTTAAAAAACTTCTTTATTATCCAGCTGGGTCTTAAAAGACGGTTGATTTTCAATACGTTGTGTATCTAATCGCTAATTCTTCATTTAAGTATGTTAATAACATCAAATTAGGGCTTCGTCGAGTTTACTGTTTTATGATAACATTAAGTTCTAATTTTTTCTCTCTTATTTTTAATGAGATTCATTTGATTTAAACTCTGTCTATATAAAAAAAAAAAAAATTAAACACTACATTTGATAACTTCTGCTTTTTAATTAAATTTACAAAATTAGGACAGACAGAAATACAATACAAAGAAATAACAAAGATACAAATTGTAGGTCGTATATATAAAATTATGATTAATAAAATAACTAACTATATATTCACAAAATTCCCATAAAATAAACTATACGGGGTTATTGTTTGTCTGAAAATTTATGAAGGTGGCATTTTACATGTACCAACGAACATAATAAAAAGGAAAAAATTTAAGAAGCTGCTTATACGTTAATGACAAATAACGTTATAAGTCGACCTAATGTGATAAATCTTTAACATTTAGAAACTTCTTATTGCCTTTGGAAAAAAATTGGATAAGAAAATAAATTTAGGCCAACTGACTGGAGTGTCACTCATTGTTACTGTATGCAGCAATTCTGTTTTAGAGTTAAAAAGATTAAAAAATACTTATTTAATATGTTTAGATGCATTTTATAATGTAATATTACATCCATTTTATAATATAAAAGATGGCTTCTGGAAGGTTGATTAGATCATAAGATATTCTTATTATCTAATCAACCTTCCAGAAGCCACCTTTTATATTATAAATTGCATGTAATATTACATTATAAAATGCATCTAAACATATTAAATAAGTATTTCTTATGATCTAATCAACCTTCCAGAAGCCACCTTTTATATTATAAAATGGATGTAATATTACATTATAAAATACATCTAAACATATTAAATAAGTATTTTTTAATCTTTTTAACTCTAAAACAGAATTGCTGCATACAGTAACAATGAGTGACACTCCAGTCAGTTGGCCTAAATTTATTTTCTTGCGGCTATTGTAACATTTTCTAATTTTGCATTCAATTAATGGTAAAAACTGAAGCTAAAATACATATTGATTTACTAATTTTAAAAAAATCGCTAGATGTCAGTATAGTTTAGAGAATTTAATACCAAAGATCTGAGATTGGCAGATTCTTTGTTCACAAAGTAAAAAGAACACTTTCATAATCAGCATAGCTATTTTTACAATTATTATTATTTTTAAAATAAATGTAAGGGGAATTAAAAATTTTAAAATGTAATTTTATTGTTTCCTGTATTCTTTATAAAAATTGATATCGTGATAGAATTGTAACTCAAATTTTATTGTCATCAGTGATGAAGTAACTAACGTTATTGTTCTGCTTATATATTTATTTTACTTTAGTATTTTTTTTACATTTGCAAAGTTGAAATATTATTTTTAAGAATGATTTTTATTTTTATTTTTAAGAAAGAATTTAAAAATTGGAAAATATAAGAAAAAGTAAAGATTTTTTCATTAAATGGAGTGGTTTGAAGCCTGTCCATTAAAGTATGAAGATTGATTATCTTAATATAAAGCTGAGCATTTATTGTATATGTGTGTGGAGATGATAATTTGGACCAACTGAAGAGTGCTAGTTTGGCACAAAATATGTATATTGGTGATTATTTATCTTTTTGGCATTGTGTGTGATCAAGTTTATCAGAAGTATGAGATAGCATGGAGAGTTGAGGGTTGTGTGAGAGTCTGAGTTCAAACCCCCTATATATTACATATAGAAGTGTAGGTATAAAAAAACCTGTACTGTAGAAAAAAAATTCATATTTTTTAAAAAAAGTTAAAAATACAATTTAAATATGCTCTAGTTGACTCTCAAAAAAAGTTAATTGAGTGCTAAATGCAAATTTAAATTTTTTAATATTTAATATTTATGAAATAATTACCATTTCATATGAGTTTGATATGAGCTGTAACAGTCTTGAGTTTGTACAGTGCATTTTTTATATCACATATAGGTATAAGACACATAAAATTAGAAAGAAAAAGGCTTCAACCTTTTTCACATGCATCTTAAACATTTGTATAATAGCCAAAGAATGTAGTTTTTGACTATAGGGGGTTTCTCAAACCTCAACACAAGATAAGGACTTTAGAAAGATAAGAGTGGCCATCTTATCTTTAACTTAAATTCTAATTTATATAAGGCAATCTGGAGCATCTTTATTTGAGAGCATGAAGATGTTACTCTTTTCATATTTAAATCCACTATTTCCTTTCACAAATTAATTTAAGCAAAATCTTGACATTTATAACAGGTTAATATTAAGATCTTTTTAATGAAAATATAAAAACTAATGTAATGTTCTGATTATTTATCAAGTGCGCAGGAGGTCTAATTAGAAAGAGAACATTTACCACATGTTCCTTAAACATTTGTATAATAGCCAAATGATGTAGTTTTTGACTATAGAGGGATCTCTCAAACCTCAACACAAGGTAGGAACTTTTTAAAGATAAGAGAGGCCATCTTATCTTCAACCTAAATTTTTATTTATATAGGCCAATCTGAAGCATTTTGATTTGACAGCTGTGAAAAAGATTAAAGTCTTTCTAATTACAGACTTTCTGTGTGGTTTATAAATAATCAGAATGCAATATAAAATTGTGAACATGGATTAACATATTTGTACTTTAAAATAAAAAAATACTAAACCACTAAACATCACATGATCACCATTTCTTATGCTTGCTCATAACTGTTATTAAAACAGGCAAAACTCTCCATACAGTTGTACCACTCAGTGCAAGCCAGAGTAATCAGTGGAAGCCAGAAGACTCCATTGATTGCTCTGGCTTGCACTAAGTGGCAATACTGTATGGAGAGTTTTGCCTGTTTTAAAAATAAATAGATCATAATAAACTATTTTATATGAAGTTCTGCTATTTTAATATCAATAACAGGTGTTTAAATCTCTCATAATAATTGATGAGAATATGTTATGGCTGAAACATATACTATCAGTTTGTTTTTCTCATATTGGTAGCACTAGTATTAAAGTTTAAAATTTTTATTATAATATGCTTCTCATTTATATAAATAGTTTCAGTGCATTTTTTGAATATTACATATATGTTACAGCAATTCAATTTACAAGTCTGATATAATATAAATGCACTCAGACAATCCCATCTAGGATAAATGTTAAATCTTATTTACTAATAAATTTAATAGGGTATAAATTATTATTCAGCTTAGATATAAACTTTAGATTCAATTAAATTTAATATATCAATTATTAAATCCCACCATAAATATTACCCATTTAATGCCTTTCTATTTTTGCTTTCTTAATTTATAGATAGAGACACACGTAAATAAATAATTTAGTGGTTTATATATATGTAAATCTTGTGGAAGGCAATTAATCTTCAACATACACTATTGGATTGATAAATTAAATTTATACACCATCACCCTCCAATAATAGGTAGTTAAAAATGAGAAGCTTTCTCTTTCCTGCAATGTATAAACTAAATTTGTACAAATAATTTGTCAATTGGAATATCAAGTTCATAATAAGATCAAGTCCTGATTTAAGCCCATCAATAAGGGACAGTTTATATAAGGATAAACTCTAAGGATAAGTGATTCACTTAATCTTTTAAAACACTCTTGACAGGTGAGTGCATATAAATTTAATATATAAATCCAATAATGCATGAGTGAAGATTTATCATTTTCTCCCATAAGATTTACAGATACAGCCATATGTAAAAAAAAAACAAATGATCATAGAGACAAAGACACATGAGAGTCCTGACAAAGTCTAGTTCTTCCAGAAATGGATCTTGTGAATGACTTCCTTTTTGCACGTGTTTATTCATATGCTTTAAGTTTAGAAGTTTTATTATATATTAGTAAAAAAGCCCAGTATTTTTAATTAAAAACACATGCGCACAGACATACACATTCAACAAAAAAAACACAAGCACATTAACATCACAAAAAATATTAAAAAAGGGAAAGTAAAACTAGTAAAGATTTTCATTTCAACTATAAATCAATAGTTTAAAATGGATGCACGTAGATTCTGGTATCTCAGACTTTCTGAACTCCTAATCATTAGTTGGAGATGTACTGGATTAATATCATTTAGATGGGTATACTAGCATGATATATTAAAAAAATTACTGTAAATGCTAATGAATAGATATAATAGCATTATTATTTATCATTTCTATCTGATTTAATGCAAGCTTTAGGAAGTAGTAATAGATGCCAGATGATAGGGTCTATTAATACATATCCTGTGCTATCCTATCCAAGATTCTCAGATTAGTTCCAAGCTTATGGCTTTTATCAATAGGGAGTTTGGGATATGGAACTAATACACCTGGATTTTTAAAACCTAATGTATCATAAAGCAGCCATCTTTTATTTCTCTGTTGTATTATCACATTATCTGCCCAAACTAAAGAATAAGGAAATGTTTTTAATATGTGGCCACTTGCGTGCATAGTCAGACAGACTTGAAAACAGTTCAGTTTCTATATATTATGGTGTCCCCAGGGTTTGGTATAAACTAATGAAAAATCACCTGACACTATCACATGACTTTAGTTTGCATATTGCTGTTATAGCAGCAGCATTTCTCATCATTTCTATGCCACTTACTGTAAGCTTTAGTAAGTAATAATAGATGTCATGTGATAAAGTCAGGTGATGTTTTTTATTGGTTTAATAAATAGATGTTTAAATTTTGCAATTATTAATATCATTAATAACACCAATAACCATTTTGTGGGTATTATTCAAGTTTGTAAGAAATAAAAAGTAATACGATATTAGTATTAAAAAAATAATAACACTTATGAATGTCTATAATAATTGAAATTGGAATAGAATATTAAAACAAAATAAAAGTGACTTATACATTTTTAACTGTGTAGTATATAAAAGAATTAGTGAATATTTTGAATGATACACAAATGTATATATTGAATCAGTAAGATTCGTGTTCGAATCTTAAGTTTCACCTTTTCTATCATTCCTCACCCACCACTCTACGCTACCCAAATTTAAACTTTTTTGGTATCGAATTGTATGTGTAGCAATATTAAAATTGAATAAATATATGTAAAATCTACCATAAACACACACACATTTCGATAACAAATTTAAAGCAATGGATAAAAATAATGTAATTTGTATTTTTTTTTAGTATATAAAAATAAATATAACAAAAGTTAAAAAGATAAGATCAGGAAGGGAGGCCATTTTGAACTTTCTAAGGACTTTCGGTTTAACTTTAGCTGTCTCTGGATCAGTTGAGAGTCTCCAAGATCTTAAATTAATTTTACCTACCACAGTATGGTCGAGTAGAAAGTGCCCAGACTATTCTCCTTCCGGAGATGGCCTATCATATGCTGAACCTTCCCATTGCCCTCCATAAAGTCAACCACAAAGATCTGCTGCCTAAACAATTGGAAAGCTGCTGATAATATTCAAATAACTAAATCATCTAAATGCTTGAAAGAACTGCTACTTCTGGAATCATGAGCAATTTGCTATTGATCACTGATTCGGAAAACTTCTCATAAAACAGGTACCTGTATTACCCAAGCTCTAGAGTACTCTACTAATATCACGTTATAATTCATTCTTTATATAACTTATAAACTGTAAAATTCTCATTTGTAAAACTGAATTTAAATATTAATTCCTTCTGTAAATTTCTTTAATAATCTAGCTTGCCTAATTCTATCTTTCTTGGGTACGTATTTCTAAAATTTACATTTTATTATCTAATTATAGCATGCTCATAATTTTCTTAGTATAAATCTACGATTGCTTGAAACAGTGGATGCATGTCAAATCTTCATTAATATTTACTTCCATAAATAACTTAATATTTTCATATAAATTGACACATATTCAATGCTTCATTTATTGTAATGCAGGGGTCTACTACTTAACAAATGGCTGACATATTAGTCATTAATACTCACCTAGCTTACCCATTGTTTTTATATTTTATTAAATTTTAATTAATAATTCCGTAAATTGCATTTCTTTGAGAGTCATAAACGTTCTTTACTAAATGTTGATAATGTAGGGCCAAGTTATAAAATATATTAAATCTTAGCAGAATAGTCTGTATATTATACATGTGTTATGTTTTAGAGACGCGATGACCCATTAGAAGCCTTGGATACTCCGGATTCTTTAGGATTTAAATATCCCAGTCGTCCTACACAAGCGAACCAATAAATGTTCCATAGGGCTTGACAAATGTCATGCAGCCAAGAAGCAATTGTAACACAAACCACTTGTCCCTGGTTATGCTTATGTGATACCTTATCTCTTTGGGCCTACAGCAAATGCCAGCCCATTGTTCTCAACTCATCCACTGCTTCGCAGTTTCAATATACTGCCACCCTTATATCGCATTTCTAGACATGCCACGTGTTTCTTCGTAGTAACTTTATTATTCAATGTATAACTCCATCTATGCATTAGTGACATAACTCACTCTCAAATAAATGTTTGCCCATAGTAATTTCTAAATATCTTATTTAATCAAATAAATATATGTCCGCCACTGCCATTATAAATCGTAATTTAGACTTTTGCATTGCAAAGATATAAATCCCGAAGGCAGGCTCTTGAAATACTTGCTCAAGAATTTAGGCAGCTAGATTACATCAGCTATATAAATAAATGTATCTCTTTAATATCTAATAGTATCGGAAAATCCCGCTACCGATATTTTAAATCTTACTAAATATTATTAGTTAAATGATTTATTATTAAAATGTTTTAAATAAATAATTTTAAACTATACGTCTGCCGTTACATCTTTATTTATTCGATACCCATTCCATATAATATTTCCTCTTTAAAATATAAATATTTAATATTAGTGTTCTTATTGGCTAACTCGAAATAAAATTTTTGATTCTCTTGCATCTCCCTGATCACCATGCCTAAAGAAGTATTTACTAATGTAGCATCAGCTGCATTGTTTCGTAGATTGTATTGTGGAAACGATAATCTATGTTTGAACTCAGTACTATGGGTAGCTTCGTTATCTAGATGGTGCTGCAGTTCTGTGTGGTGGTCGAATTCTGCACTATGTTAACGAATCACACGTTTCTGACTGTTACATAGTATAATTTTTTTTTAGCGTTTGGTGCTGACAACGTGGAGGCTTTGATACAAAAACCCATATACCTGAGCAAAAATATAACGCATATAAATTTCTTTTAGCGTTCGTTACCTGAGTTAGCTAATTATTCTATATATATGAATTTGTTTTTGAGAAAAATAATGAAAAAAATAAATCGAGTGAGATAATGTGGGTCAAATGGATGGATGCACAGCAGGTGTAATAACAAATTTAAGGAAAGCAGGGATGTGTGTATAATTTAAGAAGAAACAAAAAATACTCGGATCTAGTGAAATGTTTTATATATATGTCAAAGAAAAAGTAGTCAGTCGCTAAGTGAGAAGGCAGTAGCAGTAAATATTTTATTAAAGTACTATTATATATATCATAGATAGCAGTGGTTTATTATACGCATTAGCAGTAGTCTATTATAATATATATGTTAAGTGCAGCAATATAGAAAATATAGAGGTAGGGCAATGTAGAGTAGGTGAGGGCAGTGAAAGAGTGTGATAGGACCAAGATACCGGTGGGAATAGTCTAATGCTAGTAATAAATAAAATAGGTAAATATTATAGAGAAAATGGAAGCAGAAAATATTAGTATAGAGCAAGTAGATTTATCTGAAACTTTGGAGTCGACACCAGAGCGAAGGGAAGCTCCGCAACAATACAGAGGATCAATGGACTTTAATTTAAAGTTCATTGAGGAAATACTCAGACAGAATATGGAGGAAATGAGGAAAATGTATGAGAAAGAAATGAGAAAAAGAAGAGATGAAGAATCAAAAAAGAGACAGGACGAAGAAAAGATAAGAGTTAGAGAGTATCAGGAATTTAAAGAGGCTATGTGGAGAGAGTTAGAAATAATAAGGAAACATTTTGGAATATCCCCAGTTAGTAAAAAGGAAAAAGAGGTTAAAGACATGCAGAATGAAAGGAAGTTAGAAAGATCTGATGAACCTATGATAATGGAAGAGCAGATAGGTAGTGTAATAAATATAAAAAAGTATGATGAGCAAAGAGACATTCCATCCAATGAGGGCCCACAAGAACTGGAGAAGGAAGTCATCATTAAAGAGGAGATGAAAATGGACATTGGACACCAAAGCTACTTAGCAAAAATAATCCACATCAAAATCTTTAGAGGGGAGATAGGAGAAAACCCTCAAACCCACTTAGAGAGCTTACAAAAGTTCTTCCAATTTCATAAGACAGGATCAGATGAGCAGATAGCAATAGCCAGTTACCATCTACAAGGCTCTGCCAAGGACTGGTGGAATATCATGAAATAGAAATGCCTTACAACATTCGCCTTTTTGGATCCACACATCATATAGACCATCCAGCATAGCATGCCGCTAACCATCCAACAATTAATAGCAGGCAGTCGAATAAAAGATATAGGTGAAATGGTTGAATTTCTTACTACATTGGATTTTAACCACTGGGCCAAAGAACCACCTGATAGAAGGCTAAAATTAAAAAACCCAAGGCTGCAGTCATCGACGATGAGAGATAGATATTATCCACCTGATCCGGGGTTATAAAATATTTTAGCCTCTTAGGACGGTCATTACGTGTATATAAAATTTAGTAAAATGAATGTGATATAATGAATTTGGTAGAATGGAACCTACATTAGTTAAATAGGGCTTTAGATAAGATTTTTTTATATATATTATTTTAACTAATATTACTCTAAGAATTTGTTTTATATATATTATCAGCTAACTAATATTACTATTGGATTTCTAATCAGACACGGCCAAATTAGGCCATTTTAAATTAAACTTTAAATTTTAGATCCGGGTATATATAAATTATTCGTTGCTTCATGTAATCTCTGCTTTCTATATTTCTATATATCTGTAAAAAAAAAAAAATTTTTTTACGTATTTAAATTATGTAAATAAATCATTTTTATATAGTGCGATGTTTGTAAACTGTAATATTTAAAACAGCATTACGCTATTGCACATGAGCTTTGAAGATTTTAACTATAAATGAATGAATACTAACACTCAACCACATGATAAAGTCTTTGGAAATGTGAAAATTTTTTTAACTTTCCTTGACACCTTTGTTCTTCCTTAATTGTTCATGGGAAGTAAGAGGAAAAGAAACAGTAAGATTCATATTCGAATCTTAAGTTTCACCTTTTCTATCATCTCTCACCCACCACTCTACCCTACCCAAATTTAAACTTTTTTGATATCGAATTGTGTGTGTAGCAATACTAAAAATGAATAAACATATGTAAAATCCACCATAAACACACACACACATTTCGATAACAAATTTAAAGCAATGGATAAAAATAATGTAATTTGTATTTTTTTAGTATATAAAAATAAATATAACAAAAGTTAAAAATAAGATCAGGAAGGGAGGCCATTTTGAACTTTCTAAGGACTTTCAATTTAACTTTAGCTGTCTCTGGATCAGTTGAGAGTCTCCAAGATCTTAAATTAATTTTACCTGCCACAGTATGGTCAAGTAGAAAGCACCCAGACTATTCTCCTTCTGGAGATGGCCTATCGTATGCCAAACCTTCCCATTGCCCTCCATAAAGTCAACCACAAAGATCTGCTGCCTAAACAATTGGAAAGCTGCTGCTAATATTCAAATAACTAAATCATCTAAATGCTTGAAAGAACTGCTACTGCTGGAATCATGAACAATTTGCTATTGACCACTGATTCGGAAAACTTTTCATAAAATAGGTGCCTGTACTACCCAAGCTCTAGAGTACTCTACTAATATCATGCTATATCTCATTCTTTATATAACTTATAAACTGTAAAATTTTCATTTGTAAAACTGAATTTAAATATTAATTCCTTCTGTAAATTTCTTTAATAATCTAGCTTGCCTAATTCTATCTTTCTTGGGTACGTATTTCTAAAATTTACATTTTATTATCTAATTATAGCATGCTCATAATTTTCTTAGTATAAATCTATGATTGCTTGAAACAGTGGATGCATGTCAAATTTTCATTAATATTTACTTCCATAAATAACTTAATATTTTCATATAAATCGACACATATTCAATGCTTCATTTATTGTAATGCAGGGGTCTACTACTTAACAAATGGCTGACATATTAGTCATTAATACTCACCTAGCTTACTCATTGTTTTTATATTTTATTAAATATTAATTAATAATTCCGTAAATTGCATATCTTTGAGAGTCATAAGCATTTTTTATTAAATGTTGATAATGTAGGGCTGAGTTATAAAATATATTAAATCTTAGCAGAATAGTCTGTATATTATACATGTGTTATGTATAGCATTCTTTATTAAATGTTGATAATGTAGGGCTGAGTTATAAAATATATTAAATCTTAGCAGAATAGTCTGTATATTATACATGTGTTATGTTTTAGAGATGCGATGACCCATTAGAAGCCTTGGATACTCCGGATTCTTTAGGATTTAAATATCCCAGTCATCCTACACAAGCAAACCAATAAATGTTCCATAGGGCTTGGAAAACGTCATGCAGTCAAGAAGCAATCATGGCACAAACCACTTGCCCCTGGTTATGCTTATGTGACCCCTTATCTCTTTGGGCCTATGGCAAATGCCAGCTCGTTGTTCTCAACTCATCCACGGCTTCATAGTTTCAATATACTGCCACCCTTATATCACATTTCTAGACATATCATGTGTTTCTTCATAGTAACTTTATTATTCAATGTATAACTCCAGTTATGCATTAGTGACATAATTCACTCTCAAATAAATGTTTGCCCATAGTAATTTCTAAATATCTTATTTAATCAAATAAATATATGTCCGCCACTGCCATTATAAATTGTAATCTAGACTCTTGCAGTGCAAAGATATAAATCCCAAAGGCATGCTCTTGAAATACTTGCTCGAGAATTTAGGCAGCTAGATTACATCAGCTATATAAATAAATGTATCTTTTTAATATCTAACAGTATCGGAAAATCCCGCTACTGATATTTTAAATCTTACCAAATATTATTAGTTAAATGATTTATTATTAAAATGTTTTAAATAAATAATTTCAAACTATACATCTGCTATTACATCTTTATTTATTCAATACCCATTCTATATAATATTTCCATGAGTCTTTAAAATATAAATATTTAATATTAGTGTTCTTATTGGCTAACTCGAAATAAAATTCTTGATTCTCTTGCATCTCCCTGATCACCGTGCCTAAAGAAGTATTTACTAATGTAGCATCAGCTGCATTGTTTCGTAGATTGTATTGTGGAACCGATAAACTATGTTCAAACTCAGTACTAAGGGTAGCTTCATTATCTAGATGGTGCTGCAGTTCTGTGTGATGGTTGAATTCTGCACTACGTTAACGAATCACATGTTTCTGACTGTTACAATATTTTTATCTAATAAGATTTTATTATTATTTTTAAAAATAGATTATGTAATTTGAATTTTATTTGCATCTTCATGTTAAAACAATAGCAACTCTCTTCACAAAGTAGTGTCACCTAGTGCAAGCCATAGCAATTAGTGGATTCTACAAAGTTCATGATCAAAATCCCAATCTAGTGACTACTCATCCAATATATCCAGAGTAATTTTTCCTTATGGCTTTTGTTAGTGAGGAACTTTGGATTTGAGAGCATGCACCAAGATCTTTGGATATAATTCAACTCTCCAGCAGTCATCTTTTATCTTTTTAGTTAACCATAAAGCTATGAGCTCAAATTGAAAACACAATAAGGTTTTCAATCCAAGATAATTCACTCATATAATCATGCAGATGTGAACTCAGTTTAGTATCTATATATTTTGGTGATATTGTTTGCTTAATAGCTATAGTCACCAACATTCTTTGGCCAGAATTGGTATTAAACTATTAAACATCACATGATCACTATTGATTATGCTTAGCCAATCTGTTAAAATTGCTAGCAACTCTCTCTATATATAATAGTGCTACCCAATGCAAGAAATAGTAATCAATAGATGCTAGAAAGTTCATGCACCAAAATCTCTATCTAGTTCCTATTCATCCAATATCCCCAGACTAGTTTCTAGCTTATGTTCTTCATCAGTAGCAGAGCCTTGGGTCTGAGAACACTGCATATAGACCTTTGGATCAAGTGCAATCTTCCAACAGCTACATTTTACTTTTTAATTAATCATAAAATTATAAGTCCAAACTGAAAACACAATATTTTCAACCCAAGTCAACTGGATTTTAGAAAGCTGCATTTGTTCCAAAGATCAAGATGCAGTGCTCTCAGATCCAGGACTCTCACTAATGAAGGCCACAATATGGAACTAATCTTGGGATTATTGGCTGAGTATGTAGTAGATAGGAATCTTGATACACAAGCTTTCTTGCAACCATTAATTACTATGGTTTGCACTGGATGATGCTACTGAATGGAGAGAGTTTCTGTTGTTTTAACAGATTGGGTAAGCATAAGAAAAGATGGACATGAGATGCCATGCTAATGTTGTAAGAAACGTCAGAAAGTTTATATTTTTACAGATGAAAATAGATGGTTTTTAAATTACCTATTAAAAAAAAGGTTAAAGAATAATAATGGAGAAAATGAAATTATGATTAAATGTGAAGAAAACAGATTATAATGTCAAAAGCAATGGCTGATTGATTTTGGTAGTTTTTGTCTCAGTGGATCATTTATTGGCAATGAAGAATCCCTCAATCAAGATTTCAGCTCATGATAGAGTTGTCATGATTTAGGAAAACATTTTTTAAAAAATGAAGATCATAATTGGTTATGCTAGAGTATTTCATGCAACTGATGAAAAGCAACCAGGAATATGATGTTTTTGAAGAGCATTGTTTGTTAAGGCTTTTTATTATTATCACTATCAGAAAAATGATTTAAATTCTGCTGATCAGACAAGAATTGAACTCTCATCCAAAGCAGAAATGATCAGAATTAGATTATATTTCTTTGGTCATATCATGAGATGATCCATTTGATTAAAAAATGTATAAGCAATAAAAAAGCACATAACTTCTCTTTTTACATTCAATGTATGTTTTTTGAGCAATGATTCATTCTAGTTTTTCTTTAAAGCCATCTGTTGTATGAATGAATAATTAATACTTTATGACAGGGATGGCGAACCTTTTTTATGCCAAGGACCACTTGGATATTTATATCATTCACAGTCCATGCAAAATTATCGACTTAAAAATTAGCTTGCTATATTTGGTCCAAACATTTAATTAATTTATTTCCAATAAATAGGGGTGGACAACTTTTTTAGCTGGCAGACTAATTTCAACTTGCCCTTTTTAAATGAGGGTCATAGCTTTTTGTGAATTAAAAATAAAGTAACACCATTATTATTGATGAATGTTCCACATTTAATGACAATTTTTCCAATTCACTTGAACTATTTTCTCTATGACATATTTATATTCCCAAATTTCTTTTTATGTTCTGAACAGATTAATTTTACAGCAGATAAGGATGCAATCATTTATAAATTCCCCTTCAAAAAATGGTTTCAAAGATTTTGCTTTTTTTGAAATAATGTAATTTGCCTTCAAAGAATTTTCTGACTTGTTTGGGCTTTTTGTGAGATATGTCAGCCACTTGATGAAGCTCTTTTCCAAGTTTTCTATTTTAATACTTCTTTTTTTCCCAACAATTTTGTTGTAATCAAAATGTTTTGATAAATAGGCTTCTTAATATTGTGTTCTTTATTAACTGAAATACTTTCCAGACATATCTGGCATAATGATTTACTATTTCTTTTTATAAAAAAAAATACATTGATCTATTTCTATTGAATATGCAATTTTCTGTGTCAATTTTTTTTATATTACTTAGTTTAGTCTTCCTAATTTTTAAAAAAGCAAAATAATAATAATAAAATAATGTTAAATTCTAATTTTATTTTTGTAAATATACAGTTAGTTTGCAAAAGTCATTACAAAAGCAATCAAAATAGCCTCAGCATTTTAGATTAAATCTGTAGTTAGAAATATCACACAAGATAAATAATTTGTTGAAATATTGCACATCTGATACCATGAACTAAAATTATTATAAAGGTTGCATGCAGTTGAGAAAATAAATATTTTATTCTTAATTCAATATTTAAAATACACACACATTTAAATAGGTTTACACAGGGTCATTTTATATACATTTTTGAAAATATCTGGGGACCACATTGAAAGCTTTTGAAGGCCAGAGGTTCCTCGCCCCAGTTCTATACAGTAGTGCTACATTTATAAATCTAGGCTAGGATTTTTTTTATTAGTCTTCATAAATAAAGAGAGTCTTAAATTCACAATTTAGTATTTAAATCTTTTGAACTAATGAGCTAATAGCTTAATATTTCAAAATATCCTAAGTTTTGAAAATCCAGGACAAACTTTTTACATGCATATACAGATCTGATACTAGGTCAATAGCTATATACTTTAGTAATCTCAGTTTGATGTTAATTGCAGGCATTTTTCATGATTAGAAAGAATATATACCAAGCAACATCATGACCTTTTCTGTTTTCATTCAGCATATATTTTGGGAGCAAAAACTCACTGTATTTTCTTTATTCCTGAGACATCTGTGGTAAGCTTAAGTAATCAATGTATATAATGTATAATTATTGGCCTAGTATCAAATCTGTGTTGTTATATCAGCAAGCTGTCTTGGGCTTACATTCTTGTGGAGAATTTTAATTTTAAGCTATTAGTTTGATGGTATAAAAAGATTAAGCTGAGTTTCTAGTTGTGCAGGTGCAAATAGAAAAGTACTCATTGAGAAACGTTGATAACTGAAACTAATCCGGAGATATGGATATAACACCAGTATTTAATATCTGGTGATAATTCAAGATTATAATAGACACTTATAATATAATGAATAAATTATTGACTTCAAATGCGAAAGTGCTCAATTCTTGGTAAAGTATAGCAACAGAAGAAGGAGGAAATTGCTTCGAGGAGGATTGATTCTATTCCTCCAATAAAAGAATGTGTTTTAGAGTAGCCTAAGAAGCCAAATAATTTGTTATGTTCTATTTATATAATAATCAGTTTATCACATGTCACCTAATAATAATAACCAATGAAAACTCTTCATTTTCGATTTTATCATTTTTAGTTTGAGCAAGAATTTGAAAAAAGGGTGGGGGTTAATACTACTAGCTTTATTTAATTAATATTCCCAAAATTACTAAAAATTAGTTAAGGAATTTAAATTTTTGAAATATATACATTAGATAATTGGCAGTTCAACAAAATCATTAAAATTTTAAATATTTCACGTTTATCTTAAACATTAAAATTTATTTTGTTTCTTACTAGACATTTATTTACATATCTATTTGTTAAACCTTCAAACACGCAGAAGTTTATTGCAGCAAAATAATGTTAAAAGTAGACAGATATTCAAAATATTGTTTTAAAATTATTTGATTTGTCTAAAAAGATTAATAAATTAACTCATGTTTAAGCACATAAATGAATAAATAGTTAACCATCCATATCAATATTTGAAATACAGGAATTCTTCATATACCTGGAGCTTAATTGTAAATATAGGGTTTTTTATTTTATTTTATCAAGAGCTTTATTGTCTTGGTTAAAATCTTTAAACTTACATGCTTACATCTTGTGTTATACAAAGTTTAACTTATGATTCATGTATATGTTGATACATCTATGATAACAGAGAAATTAAAATCACCCTGGATACCAATATCCCTGCTCCCCAGAGAAAGAGAAGAATCAGCCCTGGCACAGATATCCTCATACCCTCATCCCAGAGGCCCTTCCCAAAACCCTGGGAGTTAGGCCCTAGGAACCACCCGGCCCCTCGACCCTCCCCTCCAGGGAGCAAAGATGCACAAACTTGCAGTCTCAATCCAAGGAACTGTTGATTTACATAATGTACTATAGGCCTTCAAAGTGCCATGGCCCATGTCATCTTCACTGCCCAGAAAAAAGATCTATGTTGGTAATGATCCCAGATCAGCTCCTCCCCAGCCCCTGTAGCTGGAGGGCTAGGACTCAGGTAATGAGGACCCTCCCTACCATTAGACTCCCATCTCCAGATAGCAAAGATGAGCTAACCAATGGCAGCCTGAATCAACCAACAATTTACTGTAGCTGTACCTAGATTTTCAATGGCTGGCATATGGTTTTCTCCTTCTTTCTCAAATAAAAATCTTTAGTATATATCCCAGTAATTTCATGTTTGGATTATGTCCTATATACAGATTGTTGCTCAGTTCTAGAAGGTGGATGTTGATTTACAAAGTATATTTCTTTCTGAATCAAGAGCTTAGTATCTGTCTTAGTAATTACTTGTTTTTTATTATGTGCTATATATCCATCAATTTGTAGTTCCACAGTGCAGCTTTTGATATATATAATGTGTTGTAGAGATCAAAATGTCGGATTTTATTTTGTCCATAATATTCTGTTGCATTAATTCATGAGATGATCAAGTGTTGTAAATGTTCCAAAGTTACAATTAAGGATGATTAATAAAGTCTAGAGATCCAATATGAATCACATTTTACAGGTATAATATGAAATTTCCAATTTAGAATTGGTGAGTGAAAACTAAAAAAAAAAAATCTGAATAAAGCATTTGCACAATTCATTGTTAAAGTGAGCCTCTTGGATTAAATCACTTTAGAGCTGGGGGATTAGGTCTCTAGGGATCCTCCCATCAACTAGACCCTCTCACCCAGTCAGTAAAATTAATTAAAACAGATTTTTCTTTAAATCTACAATCTCATATGGAAATTTTTAATAATTTTATGTCTGCCATTTAATTTTCATAGCGTTTTTAAGAAAAAGTTGCAATTATTCTTACTTGTGATCAACCAGTGACATACTTTGTATCTGGAAAGATAGCTAAGAAGCTATTCTTCTAAATAGGACTACTTTCAGGGTAACTCCCTAAACTAGGGAATTTGAAACTAAAACAGGGAGCCAATAACAGTCAACTAGAGTTCTTGGTCCCCTCTAGTGAACTAAATATAGAGGATTTGAACAGACTTTCATGCATTCACACTATCTCATTCTACTGGCACACATGGCCACACACATGTGGAAAGATATATAATCACCAACATATGTATTTCATGCTGAACCAGCACTCATCAGTTAGTCCAGATTATATATATATATGTGTGTGTGTGGGGGAGATGATAATCTGGACCAACTGATGAATGCTGGATCAGCACGAAATACATATATTGGTGACTATTTATCTTTTATATATGTGTGTGGTCATGTGTGTCAGTGGTATGAGAGAGTGGATACTTGAAGGGTGCTTGAAAGTCTGTGTTCAAATCCTTACCCATCCATATTAATAAATAAAAAAACAATCATTTTCTAATTGTACATTTCATCTCAGATAAGAAACCATGTCAAATGATCTGAGAAAAACTGATATTAATTTTCTAGGGTCACTGGATGAGATCTCTGTTTCAGGATGAATTACTGTATAGTGATTAAACAGTTGATGGTTTTGTAATGCATTGATATTAGTGACTACTTATTCATTTTCATGCTTGTGTTTCATCATTTTCATAATATATTCAAGTGTTCTTGACTATGTCTTGAATATATTATTTACATTTAAACCTATGTTTATGATTTAATTTATTGTAAATGAAATTTGATTATACAGTATATTTAATCAATAAGACATCACATGACCTCTGCTTATGTCATTACTATTCAGCAGCAAATTCTTTTTTTTAAAATTACAGTTATGCCATCTAGTGTAAGTTTTTAATAATTTATAGATGCCAAATGGTAATGCTTATTAAATCCCTAACCAATATCTCCATACTAGTTTTTAGCTATGGCTTTCTTAGTGAGGAGTTTTTGATTTGGTTTTATACCAATTCTAGCCAAGGACTAAAAACCTAATGTCATTGTAATATATAAGCACTGAACTATTTTTGGGTCTATGTAACTATACAGGCAAAGTGGCTTGGATTACTGAAAACTTTAACAAGTTTTTCAATTTGAGGTAGTAACTTAATAGTAAAACAAAGAAGTAAAATGGCTGTTAGAAAGATTCAGGTACACTGTCCCAATGTTCAAAACTTCTTACTGATGAAAGTCATAAGTTAGAAACTATTTTGAAGGTATTGGATAGGATAACATTAGATAGAGATTTATTAACTATTACCCTCTGGTGGCTACTGATTACTAAAGCATATACCAAGAGACCAAGATATGATGATTAAAGAAAGGTTATATTGTCATATTTTTAAAGAATATTTATAAAAATGCAACAACAATTAGATTACATAATGATACTGGGAAAGTCAACATTGAGAAGAGTGTAAGACAGGGTGACTCCATATCTCCAAAACTTTTTACAGCAGTGCTGCAAGAAGTATTTTGTGGATTAAAATGGGAAGCTAAAGGAGTGAAAGTAAATGGAGATTATTTAAGTCATTTAGATTTTGCAGATGATGTAGCTGTTTTTGCAAATAATGCTTTAGAGTTACAGGAAATGTTGCAGGAATTATCAGCTGAAAGTATGACTAAAAATAAATGTTAAATAGACTAAAAGTAGGACTAAAAATAAATGTTAAAAAGACTAAAGTAATGTTTAATGGATTTTCTCAAAATATGAAAATAAAGATTGAATATGATGAGTTAGAAGAAGTTAACAGTTACAAATACATTGGTCAGATTATTAATACAGATGGAAACATAATGGATAAAATTAATCATAGAATTAGACTTGGTTGGAGTGCTTTTAGTAGAAATAACTTGATACTAAAAGGAAATATGCCTATGTGTTTGAAAAGGAAGGTTTTTAATAAATGTGTTTTACCAATTCTTACTTATGGATCTGAGACTTGGACACTTAATAGAATAGCAATACAGAGACTTCAGACCATTCAAAGAAGTATGGAGAGATGCATGTGGGGAGTAACAAGAAAAGATTGAAAATGCAATATATGGGTAAGAGAAAAAACAGGTGTTACTGACTCATTGAAAAAATTAAAAGACTGAAGTGGAGTTGGGATGGACATATTGCTAGAAGAGATGATAATATATGGACAATTGAAATCTTAAACTGGATTTCAAGAGATTGTAAAAGACCCAGAAAGATACCATATGTGAGATGGATGGATGAAATAAGAAAGTATGCAGGGGTGATATGGAGAAAAGAAGTAAAGACTGGAGAAGATGGATTGAACTTGGAGAGACCTTCATCCTGCAGTGGATTGATAATGGTTGATGATGATATATTTGATTGATAATAAATAAGTTTTTTTACAGTCAAAGTGTTCCTTTTTTTCTTGCTAATTCAGTTATATTCATTCTTCTTATGAATTTGCATGTATTATTCATTTCAAAATTGACCAGTCTTGATGTAACTATGCTCTAACAACACTTGTAGGAAACTATTGTAAATTTCTTTTTACACCTGTGGTATTTAAAGAGATTTTTTAAAAATGATAATATTTAACATTATATTTATTATTTTTATCTCATTTTTAAATACTTTAGATTGGCTATAAATATAAGTTTAGGTAAAGAAACATAAGGTGGATTCATTCTGATCTTTTCAAAGATACTAGCTTGTGTTTAGAAAGTGAGAGTATTCCTCATCTTTGCAAATTCGTTAGCACATGTGTCAGGGTGATTTTCACATTGACTATTACAAATCTGTTCTTATACATTAAGGCTTTTATAGATTATTTTTAAAATTAGTGCATCTGTATCATCAAAATTAATAAATATTCTAAATATAAAAAAGATAGAAATATCAGCCTTTGCATAAAGATGTTTTAAATTTATATCTTAAAAATTTTCACTATGCTCTTCATTCATAATATACTCTCTCCTCTTTATAGGGAATCTATTTGAAGATATAAAATTACAGGGGGTATCAAAATGACCAATAATCCCTAATGGAGCATTCCTTTATATTTAGTATAAAATTCATCAATTTATAGTTTTTTTGATTGTCAAACTCACAACTAAATGAGGTTTTTTTTATGATCGGAGTGATTGTAAATATTTTAGAATTAGAAGATGTACTTTTGATTCTAAAAACTTTGGGCTGCTGGTTTAGAGATTACATGTTGACTGCACATTTAGAGATTTACATGTTGAATACTGGATTTAGAGATTACATGTTGTCTGCATATTTAGAGATTACATGAGATTGTATGCTGATTGCTAGTTTAGAGATTACACATTGACTGCTGGTTTGAGGATTCACAATTTGTTCTTAAAAATTAGAATGCAGTAATTTTACAAAGGGATTTTATGTCATTCAAAGTGATTTCCAAACCCATTGCAGTTTTCTAAAGCTATTTAACATAAGTATTTACTTATTTCAGTTGATAAAAGACAAATATAGATAGTATTAGTGATAGTTTTCACACAATGATTTGCTTTCTAAAATAGAAAAGGAAAGCCAATCCTTAAAAAAAATTAATCAAGTTCAATATTTGTAAAATTCAGTGAAGTTCAAATGCTAGAATTATCTTATCTCATATCAGTGATAAGTCAATTTACAGAATTTCTTACACAAAAAAGAAAAAGTAGAAGATTCATATGATGAACCAAAAAAGAAAGAGTAAACCATCATAACTCATTCTAGATCATAGCCTTAATGTATGCTTAGTTATTTCTCTAGTCTCTCTTTTCTTTTTATTAGTTTTAATAGATTTTGAGAGAGGTTACTTATTGTAGTATTATTCAGTTATTTTTTTTATTTTCTAAACACACATTTGTATGTGACTTGCACCATTTTTTTTTGCAATTAGATTTTGATCTTGCTTACTAATTTTCAAACCACTAAACATCACATGATCCCATTCTTTATGCTTACACAAGCTATTTACACTGAGGCTAAAATCTCCATAAAATAGTACCACTCAGTGCAAGCCAGAGTAATCAATCAATGCAAGGCTCCTCACTCAGATCCAAGGCTCTTCATTGATAAAAGCCACAAGCTAAAAACTAGTCTGAGAATATTAGATGAGTAGACACTATATAGGTATTTTATGCACAAATTTTTTGCATCCATTGATTACTCTGGCTAGCACTGAGTGGCACTGCTGTATGGAGAGTTTAACCTCTGTGTACTTATTTTCAACATATATCTCAGTCAGTTGTGATGTGATCAAAGTAAAACTTATTTTTGATAAATTAAAATGATAAAAAAGTGATATTTTCTTGACACTTCCTATTGCCAAAACTTTATCTTCATTCCAAAATTGGAAAATAATTACTGAAATGAATGTTAGCTTACATTTACCCAGAAACTTGGTAACGCTATTTGATATTATATGTCACGTGATAAAATTTTAATATGTACGTTTATAAACTAGCATTTATTTATTTACATATGGATTATTATGTTGACACTAATTTTAAAATGAATTTTATATTTGTTTGTATATTTATATGAAGTTAAGTTGTAATATTGTATATGATTTTTATAAAAAAAATTATTTATTATTTTTTAATATGATGAAATTAAAACATCAATCAGGCATGGAAGGGAAAGGGGAAGAAGGAATTCGTTTGATTTAAGTAATAAAAATAGAATGTAATTGAGATTATTAAAAACCTTTCTCTAAACGCTTACGTACTTCTTATGCGCTTATAAAATAATTACAACTTTATAAAAGCCATTATGTAATATTCAGTTATATCATATCAATTGCCTTATTGATAATCTTTTCTTACATTTCTATATTTTGGCAGAGGTATTATTTAAGAGAATAAGAAATTGATGCACTTATATTATTTTTATTGTTTGAAATAAAGGATTGTTGGATTTAAAATTTTAAACTATATTTTTGTTCAATATCTTGCATTTTCTCACTTTGTTAAGATATTATAAATTAAGTAACTATATTGTGCAATATGTGATTGAGTTTTTTGTATCCCAAACTACTTCCAGTGCTGATAGGATTATTACTATCTAATAAGTGAAGGTTTGAACCTGAGATTCTAGATATTCCTCAAATAAATAACAAGGTGTCATCATAATAGGTCTTGATAAAATTTCCCAGAAAGCTCAGGTCTTTTAGACTATATTCACTTTTTAGACAGTTGAATGGATATACTTATCACAAAAGCATATCTATATAAATGATGATGAATAGGAAATATTACTGTTGTTTGGCTGACATTACCAGTAATAAGCATAGAAACTGATAAAACCCTTCAGTATGCTCATTACCAATCTTTGGATTGCGATAAGATTGCAATTCTATTTATAATGTTAATAATGCCAAATTAGAGTTTTATTAAGGTTACTGTTTTATGGTAATATTCAAAACCCCCCCCCCCATTTTAATAAGGTTTATTTAGTTGAAATTTTTTCTACATAAAAAAAAAAAAAAAAAAATTAAATACTGCATTTGATAACTTCTGCTTTTTAATTCAATTTACAAAATTAGGACAGACAGAAATAAAATACAGAGAAATAGCAAAGAGACAAATTGTAAGTCATATAAAAATTATGATCAATAAAATAACTATACATTCATAATATTCTTATAAAGTAAATGGGGGCTGTCTCTTGCCTTGAAGTCTATGATGATGGCAATTTACGTGTATCAACAAGCATCTGTTCAATTGGGAAAAGATAAGAATACTGATGAGAAAAAAAAGAATTAAAGAAACTGCTTACATGATGATGGCACATAACTCTATACATCAACCTAATGTGATAATCCATAACATTTGAAAAGTCCTTTTCAACTTTGCCTTTAAAAAAGACAGAAAAATCAGGAGGATCCTAATAGATAAATATATAAATTTTCTAATGACTGTTATGTTAACCATTGATAGACCAGCTAATTGATTAGAATACCATCATAAATTCAATATGTATCTAAAACTTCCAGGTTTAATTCTCAAACTAATATTGTTGCTTGTCAGACCAGCAACACATGCAAAAGAGAATAATATCACTCAAAAATGAATTTGAAAAGTTTAAATAAAATTTGAATTTTTTTAGACATCCAACAATTTTGCATTTATGAAAATAGTCCAACATCAAACTACATCCAAGTATAGTATATCATTTATAAAAAATGATTAAGAAGTTCTGTGTAAAGTTCACATTAAATGGCTAAAATTTAGATATCAAGCATCATTTCATGACATTTTAAAAGCTCTCATCATTATAAAACAACTATTATCTTCTTTTTAATGACATATTAATTGCTTTATGATAGAGACACTTCTTTATATTTCAGTACTGTTCAGTTCTATCTTTTTATATGGTGTTTAGATAGTAAAGTACAACAGTGATCGATGATTGCTATCTCCTACTCAGTTTTTCACTGATGCAGTTATATAATATACTTAATTAGAGTTCTCTAGTGCAAAATTAAATGTTACTATTAACTGCCATCTAACATAAAACATGAGACTGATTTATTACACTACATATGTTTCAGCTGCGATCTAACCTCATCAGGCATGCTATTAATCAAAATACCTGTTCATCACATCATAATAGTAGTCAGAATTTCATGCATAAATAACACTTTGTGATTTCTTTATTTTTAAAAAGTGAATATGTTATTATATGACAACAATTTTATATTGTATTTAAATTGCTCATAAAATATTAAATATTATGCAAGACAGAAACAATCAGTCTTATTTCAAACCCCACAGAAAGTGTCAGTTAGTATAAATGTTTAAATATTTATGTAATATCATATTATAAAATGTATTTATACCATTTCTTAATCCTCTAAGACAACAATGAGTCTTTATTTATCTATGACTGGAAGCAACCAATTCAGCAAACTTTTAAAGTGCTTTTTTTGACATGGATAACAATGATACTCCATTATAAATATAATGGAAAATTTTCATCTTTTTTACTTTATATATTGGTACAGTAGAAGTATTCTTAAGAACACATGGACCAAACTCATTGACATCATTAGTTTGAGGTTAATACATTATCCCCACACCTTAAAGCTTCTCCAGATATACCATTATAACCATCAGCCTTTCTTTTTCTTTAGATTATAATAATGCCTTTAATATCATCAATATAGATATCTTTCTTCAAATTTAAATCAGCTGATAGAATGGATACAGGATAATATGCAGTAATCTAAAATTTGAATCATTATTCAAAAGATGTTCAACTACCAGTATTATCTACTTATTTAGTAAAACTATTTTTATCAATTTTAAGCTCCATAAACCAATTTCAGTATATCCAAAAGATCTAAAATGACCATAATGAAAAATTGATCATTGTTGAATCTTTTTATCAATATTGGATGACTATCTTTGAATTTCTGTGCTATTATTTATAAGATTGACATTGTTTTATTTTTCAATGAAGTAGAGAATGTTATATGTTTATGTCACATGTTTTCTTTCAATTAAGAAATACTATCAATGTAATTGTGATATATTATTTAGTTGAAATATACATATAAATATATATTATAATGGTATGCAACATATTAGGGCTAAATTATCAAGAGATGGGAACAAAATGGGACATGAAAAACCATCACCACTCCTATACACTAATCAAAAGGAATACATATAAAATGAATGAACATGAAAGATCAGCAAAGAATAAAACTAACTATAGGTTCACCCAGCATTAAACAAAAGCAATCAAATCATTCATTTGTAATGGTACAGATTCAGGATGACCAATGATTGCATGCACTCACAATTGGGTAGCCATTTGTAATGGTACAAAAAAGAGGCAAACATGAGTAAATATAAGGAGATGGGTAACCATCATTATCATCCCCATAAATTAACTAATCAAATTAAATATAAAAGAACTGAGCATGAGTCATCAGCAATGAATAAAACTGTAAGTTCATCTAGCACTAAACAATAGTAATAATAAAATCATTCATTATTATAAACAACCAACAATAAAAATCAACAGTCAACCTTGTGAATGGATTTGAAAAGATCCACTAAAATTAAGAGATACATTATAAACACATTACTTATCCAGGCACTGCCAAACTTGGGCAGATTATATAAACAATAATTTGGATGCACAGACTTAAGTGATAATCCATCAGAATATAACAATAAAAAATAATGGGATATAAAAACATGCTAATTATCATCAATGCTCTAGCAATATAGTATAAAATTATAGTGCATGGATTTTTAAAGGATATATTTTTGTGCCATTCAGGGTTGTGATTTAGATGTCCAAACACTTATTTAAATCCCTAATCTCTATAAGTAACCATTCTGCTGTAATCTATCTCAGGAAGCAAAAATCCTATAAACTATTATTGTGAGCAAGAGGTAAATAAATAAAGATAAAAGCTTATTCTAGATAATTTATAGGTTTAATCTGCGATAATTAAATACCTTTATTATGATAATTTAACAATCCCTAAACTCCAAGATATATTGAAATCAAATCATACACACTGCCTCTTCATGGAACAGATAGTTGGGGAATAAAGACATTAATATTACAAATATTTTTAAACAATTATTTAACAAACTGATTAACAATAAACAAAAATTTAAAAATAAAGTCATGATAATATGAAATTTTAAACATTCATATCAAAAAAATGTATAGTTTCATAAAAAATTATATTAACCAGTTGATTTCTATTTATTAAATTAATTCATTTTTAATTAATTAATTATTTCTTTGAATATCCAAAAGTTGGAAAAACAACATTTTTAAAATCATTGATAGCAATCTTTAAATTAGCCTAACTAATCCTTTATTGAATTTTGGAGGGGAAAAAATGTTTCAAAAAGTAAATTTTAAATTTCCATAAAGTTAAATTTTCCAAAAAACTCTTTTTATAATTTTAAAGAAAAATAAATAAATGAATGATCATGTGATGTTTAGTGGTTTAAAAGTAAATGGATTAAAAAACAATATGTTTCACAATAAAATATGAAATTAATGAAATTATCCAAAAATTGTCAATATTTACTTTTGTAAAATTATTACTTTTATATAAGAAAATCTTTTTAAACTATAAGTGACAATACAATGTGCACATAAAAATACCTTTAAAATAGTTTTATATTTCTTTGAATTCCTTCTTTGTAGTTATAATTTTTCAGTGTCCATATTGATTTTCTTCTTGAGGGCTTCTACATCATGTACATAATTAATTTGTTCTTTTCCTGATGTGTAACATTTCCAGGTTAATAAACAGCAAACTTTTATTCATTTTCTTTCCATTAAGATTTTTAGATGAGACTAATACATAAAGAGACTCATGCTATTGGTTAAAGACAAGGTTTGTTGAAGATTACTACATAGGTAACTTCTTTATATTTTGTTAAAGGCAGGTTACATGGAGAAAGAATAATGTCTTGATTTTAGCTAACTTTACACATGGTTTTCGTTGTAGAAAACATTCTTAACTAAAATCATAATGTTCTAATAGTTAGTTTAAAACTTCTGCTGGAATATGTAACAGTTTGGTTAAGACTTCTGCTTCTTTTTTCTTTAGCAGCTAAATCAGGAATTTCTTTTCTCCTACTGTCTTCTTCAACAGTTGGATCAAGAATTCTTCTCTTATTATTCTCTTCAATAGCTGGTTTAAGACTCTGCTGTCATCTTCAATGGTTATGTTAGGAATGATCTCTTCTTAATAGACACTTAGGTCTCTGACTTATTCATGCCCCTCTTAATTTTGGAACAACCCTGCTCTCCAGCAGGATACAATTAGTAATAACCAATTAGGTCAATTTTTACAAGTATAATGATTCAGTTATTTTCCTCTCTAATTCAAATTTTCTTGCAAAAAAGAAAACAAAATAATCTGATTAATTAAACTGATTTGATAAACACTATTGTTTTGTTTTTTGGAAAGAGATAAGAAAGAAAAAAAACTGTAATTAAAGTAAAATTTTATAAAAATGTTATAATCATATTTTTGCTTCTTTACTTTTTAAAAGTATTATTAAGCATAAAACTTTATTTCTTTTATTTTCTTTCAAAAGTTAAAATCAAACGTTTCAACAAACTTTTCAAAATCAAGACTGGGAAATAGTTAACAATTATTGAAGAGAGGACAAAACAAATTATTTATTTGATTTTATATTTTTAATCTGTCTTTCACAACTACTTATAAATTAGTAAAATAATCATATTATTATTTTTAAAATGTCTAGAATTTTCATATTACTATTTAGAAAGAAAAACATTAAATGAAATACCCATTGTTATAATAAAAAAAACTTATAGAGAATTACATACAATTTCCCTATTAATTGAATCTAAATTTAAACTTAGAAAGCTTATAATATTGGCATGGCTGGTGTCAACAATGTCACAATATATATGTAATAGACTGAACCTTTAATATTATTACATATAATATAATAAGAGTTTATACTTTAATATTTATTTTAGTAATCTAGATTTGCAAAAAAGAAATGATAAAAGATTTGCAAAAAAGAAATGATAAAAAGAGAAAAATCACAGAAACATGATTTATGGTACAACGTGAACATGTGATGAATCATAGAGCCAATCACATTCAAATAAATAAACAATGAGATTTGTATGTGTTGTGTAACAGTGAGATATCATAATGTTGATAATCATAAGCATGATGCTAATAAATTGAAAGTATACTAGGTTCTATAATAAATATTGAATTATGAGCTCTGCCAAAATGTTTTTATATTATATAAATAATGTTCTTTTTTTTTTTTTTTTTACAGAAAATCATCAGCAAAGAAGAGTTGAAATTTATTTAAAAAATTGAGAGTAAAAACATCATGAAACATTTTGGTGCGTAATATTCTATTCTATTTTCATTGCAATATATTTCATTTTTAACTACCTCAAATCAATGCATTTTCTATTGTTACACCTGGTGGAAGTTTTTAAAAATGCTCAACCTTTTATTTCTGTATAAAATCTTTATTTTGTACTAACACTCAATAAATTGAACTTGATTTCTTTTTAATTTATTTTTGCAAATAAAATATATTCTAAAAAATTCTATTTAAATTTTGAAAATATTGAAAAAATGAGTTGAAAATAAGAACAAAGGATATAAAATGGCATACTATGACATGAAAGCAAACAATATTGAAAAAATAAATTTATTTTTTGTTTAAATGTGAATAAATTAATGTGGATTTATGATAAATATGTCAAATTGTGTTTTAAAATCTGATATTTGCTTTCTAATTATTACAATATTTGAACTGACAGGTAAACAATGAGTGTGGTCAAATCTTATTCAATTTTTCTTTATTATTTATTATGGTCAAGTTTATTAACTTTTATTTTTAAAAATAAAATATAAATGAATAAAATAAAAGTGTATATGTGTATTGTTTTTGTTTTAAATAACTATCAGACAATTAGATTGTAAAAATAATCAGAAATAATTAATAAATATGCAAGAAAAAAATTTTTTATTCCAAAAATTTTGCACAAGACCTGTTTTCTTGTGGTTAAAAATACTGACTTCTTCAGATTTTTTTAAATTAATAAATCAATAAAAGCAAAAATTTTAAAAACCTCTTTAAAAATTCTTATATTAATATCAGTTATGATAATGGTAAAACTGTCATCTAAAGCTGCAGAACTACCATGCTATTTTTGAAATACACACCACAGAAAAAAATAATATAGTAAGTTAATGTATTTTTTAAATGACTGAGTTGTAGCTGATAAATGAATACAAGCAGAACTAAGAAAATCACAGAAATATTTGTAAAAACATTTGACAGTGAATAATATATTTGATGTGAAAAGTGAAACCATTGACAAAATATAAAAATTAAAATATTCTTCTCTGCATTTTACATGTAAACAAGTTATTTTACTTTTAAAAAACATATCAAGATCCAATGACCAATTTATAAAGAACTGAAAAAATGTCTGCATATAACAAAAAACATATTTACTAAGAATTTTGCATGAAAATATTTTTGCCAAATTGGAATCAATAAAATCCTTACTTAAAGTCAAAAAGTTTACAAAAAAAGTTGAAATTGAAGTTACAAAAATTTTTAATGCTGAAAAAAAATTTTGGTTTAAACTTCATTAAAATATATATATATTAAAAAGTACATTATAAGTCATTGTAGAGAAGACAAAACATGTATAATATTTAATCATTGGATAATAATCCTAAATCACTGATAGAAACATCATTTTTTTCCATTCAAATTTGTTTGAAATGATGATCATGTGATGTTTAGTGATTAAATCACATTTGTTTGATGAAAGTAAATAAAAATTTTCTCAGAAGTAATAAAAAGTATTGTTAAAAAATTAATTCAACAATTTTTATTTTAAAAAACAAATTTATTAATTAATTACAACAAAAACGTTAAACATACCCACAAGATAATGAAATATAACTTCACAACAGAACATAATACTTTACCAAAAACATTAAGATATCGATAAAGAAAGAGCAAATTGCTTAATACAACATAATTAGCATAAGAAATAAACATATGCATACCATATGTGATCATTCTCTTTCAACTTCAAACTAAACATATCATTTTATTAAAAAAAGTATTTAATTTGTCTTCAAAGTAATAATATACTGTAAAAGAACCGTGGGTGATCTAAAGAAGTTGCCAGGTTTAAAGAAATACTATAAATGCAAATGGAGTGGGATTCATTATACATAAAACTGGAACAATGACATTGCGGAGATTGATGGTATAACCAGAGTGCAAAGATCAGTTATTTAACAGAAGATATAAAATTCTGATCATTTCCAGGTTTAAACAAATATTCTATACAAGGACAAGTGGAGTGAAATTTATTGTAAGTAAAAAATAGAATAACATTGTGGAAACTGATCGTGTGTACGATAGAGTGCTAAGATAGATTAGTTATTTAACTTAATAATATGTAGCAAATGCAGTATTCAGATTTACACCCCAACAAGTTCTTATTGTAATGAAGAAGTAGAAAGCTTTTGTATAGATGTATAAAATATATTTAATTACACTAATTATTTTAAGATTGTCATACAGGATTTGGAAAATCATTGAAAGATGAAAATACAGGAATTTGGGTATGGAACCAATCAATGATTCTGCAGATTTTTAATCACTAAAATGAACTTTTATAATTATTTTAAGTTTTTATGTAGACTAGTTAATAAATATTGATAGCAACTTAGTTACTATTTAGTAAATGCAGTCCTAAAAATGATGCTCAAAATTCCAAAATATTTTGCTGGCTGAATCCCAAATAATAACTGATTCAATAAATTTAAGATAGAATATATATAAAAGTATAAATATCTGTTATAAAAAGAATATCTTTTAAGGTTAAAAATATAAATCTAATCCCTAAAAAAAGTTATAATGAAAATGAGAATTAAAACTATGTTATATAATGAAATAAATCAAATATTTATATTATAAAGTTTATTATTAATTTCCTATAATTAATTAAAACCATCAAACAGTAAGACTTTTATCAATGATTATATCATTATAATTTAATGCCTTATATGATTTGGTAGGGTGACAGAATGTTCAAGCTTCATGGATCATAGTTCCTTTCCATGCATGAATTTTTTATGAACTTCTGAGCAATAAATCATTCATTTATTATTTAATGTTATAAAGAACAGATTTAATATCGCAACTACATTTCAGAATTCATTAAGATTAATGACATAACTCTAAAAAGTAACATTAGAAGAGCTAATGTTAAAAAGGTGGCAGATAAAAATAAAATATCAGCTGTACTGAGAAGGTGTTATTGCTTGCTCATAATATATTATTTGCCTAGGTATTAAACCAACCTTTCGAAAAAACTTTTATATTTCTGCAATCTCGTGTAAGTATTTTTATTCAAATATATTGTTGTGGTTGGCTGCAGATTTCAGACTCAAAACAACAGTAATATCAAAAATATAAACACTCGCTCTTTCATATGTATAATCTATTAAAACAAATATACATACATATTATACAATTAATAAATACAATTTGATGTATTATTTAGCCAATAATGAGCTGGCCATGCTGAATGACTGGACTCATTTCCAATGGTATATTTAGCTTGCCTCATGAGTTCTAGTCTTAACTCTTCTGGCTATACTGGACAGCATGTCTCAAGTTCCATATAGATATATCTCTCTTACCTCCAAAAAGACTGACTATTTATTGCAAATCCCCTACCTTACTTAAAGCAGTCAGATTCAGAGAGCTATGATTTTGTATTCATGTTTACACATTGGCCATACTTGTTTTTACCCTATGACCATGTTTATCCACATGTTCACACATGAGTAGTGGCAATGAGTGCTCAATCCAATCAGATAAGGAAAGAATCTGGACTAGTCCTTTTTTAAAGGCAAGGGCAGATATGACATTTACCTATTAATGCTTACCACATAATTCTAAATATTACAATAGTATAATACATTGCGGTAAAAGAATAACAAATGTTGCCAAACAGATATGCATGATATACATTGTATATTATTTATCATACATACGCTATTGTCTAATAAACCCAACCTGCCTTTGAGCATATAAATTTGACATATATATAATAAATTAAGTTTGATGTCTGTATTCTTTTCAAAATATATGTAATACTCAAATTTATATATATATATTAATTTCAGTAACATTCGTATAATTTAACTTATTTTATTAGAAAGATTTTCGACTTTATTCCCATATATCATCTGTTATATTTGATCATAATAAAACTTGCAAATACGGATTTAAATTTGATTATAAAAATATAAAAATTATACAAATTGAACGTTGCCACAATAAATGTAAAATAAAAGAGGCTATATTAATTTGATGAAATCGTCAAATGTTAAAGAATCATCAAACATTAAAATAACAGAATTGTGAGAGAACTGAATTGAATTATGGGAGTTATAAAATGGTGTCTCCTTCATTTTATTAGAGTCGCAATAAATCATCCCAAGACACTTTTTTAACCAGTTACAGTAAAACATCTTGGAAGAACTGACTGTAAATATAACACTTAGATGTGCCATAGCTTAATAAAAACACTATAATATCTATTTTTAAAAAATAAAAATAATAAATGCTTTTATTTATATAAATGCATTATAAAGTAAAAAATAAATTTTCATCAGCTTTCACAAGCAAACACGTGGGGGCGCTCATGTTTAGAAATCCACGAGTCAGATTTACAAAGCGTCATTTAAGTAAACTTGTAATTAATACCTATTTTCTTATAGTAATAACAATCTAGTCATGTGATATATATATATATGATCTTTTTATCAGATGAATAGATTGACTTTGATACAAGAAAGTGATTGTTAATAGATACCGTTAGCATTATGTTACATATAAAATTAAAAATTAAAATTTTTTATTCATTTTTTGTTAATTTTTTGTAAACTTTAAAAAAATTTATTGTTATCCACGTATTCGAAGTTTAATGTGGCCAGTAATTGGGAAGAATATAAAAATTAAGTAACATGATTTGACTCAGACGTACAGATAAAAAACAGAGTAAGTTAAATAAAAGTGTATAAAAAGTGATTTTGAATTTGCCGCATAATTAAGTAAACTTATCAAGTTATTTTAAATATTATGTATAATTAGAAAAGTAATCAGAAATATTTTCATATCAAAAAATTGAACATCATCCCACCAGACCCATTTTGGCATATACACTAAAGTCAGTTTTACATTTGGTAATAATTCGAATTTAATAATCTTGTGATCAGGAAAATAAACATCATTCTCAATGTTAATTTCAACTGGAATAGTATATGCTATTTTTTCAATTAGTTATGTAAATATTACATTTTGAGTCACCACTATGGAATTTTTATATATATAATAAATAGTAAATTATATAATATTAATATCACCTATGTTTTTTTATCACTTTTTATAGTGCTTTTTTACAATTTACCTGTCTCAGCATTCTTCTTCAGAAATTCTACTTTGGAAATATAAGTAGAAGTTCTGAAGAGCAATCTGCGGCAATCAAAACTGTCAAAGGTTCGGAAATATGAGTAGAAGCTCTGAAGAAGATTGCTGGGGAATCAAAACTGTCAATAATAGATTGTAACAAAGCATTGTAAAAAGTAATAAAGAATATAGATGATATTAATATTATATGGATTTGGCAATGCAATAAGAAAGATAAAGTTATAATACATCATAAATAGCAAATTACATATAGATTTGGTTTTTGAAAAGCTCATTTAGCCAAAGGAAATTACCAGTAATCTGATTTATGTTAATATAAATACTCTATGAGACATTAGTTTATCTTTTTTACATTACTTAGTGACACCGATATAACCTACAGTCATTGATTAATTAATGCTCATATAGTTATAATTGAAAATAGGCATCACTGGTATACATTTAGTAATATATTGTAAGTGAATAAAAAAGAATTATTCATAAATATCTCACTCTGAAGCAATGTCCTCTTCAGCTACCAAAAAAAATTATGTTTCGCCTGAATTCAAATCCAGAGCAATGGGGCACTGTAAGTGGATATTTGCAGTTACAATGCAAAAACATATTTATAAAATAATTTGGATTTTTTTTTGTAATTTTTACAATAATAGTTATGATTTCAATCCTTTATAAATAAAACCAAATAGTTATTTTATTTTGAAAATAATACAAACACATATAATTAAAATGTCACATACCTTTTTTTATACTTATATAAGTTATTAAAACAGTAACAAATATTTTTCTGACAACAATGCCATCTAGTGAAAGGTTTAATAATCAATAGAAAATGAAAATAATATATATATACACACACATTTTTTTTTGCTTCCAACTGACTTTTTATTACATAGTTCAAAATAATAAATTACATAATAAGTAGGAAAATGTCTTTTTATTGGATTTTAAATAAAAAATAATTTGAATTATTTATTACTCAAAAGTTCATATGACGTTTGAGCACTGGACATGATTAACAGTTGAACATAATTCTTGGATCTGAAACTCCATAATCAGCAACTCTAACAATATTTCAAACCATATAGGGTATGACATAGACAATAAAGCCACTTACTTACTCAAGGCTTTAATAGGTTTATAAATGTAGATGATAACAATCTATCTCTAAGCTATCGACAATTTCAACCTGTAGTCAAGGCAACTTCTTTTAACAGGTTGAGATTGTTGATAGCTTAAGGGTTGATTGTCATTATCTACATTTATACACCTATTAAATACCACCTTTATAGTTAAAGTGGGTTGTCTTGATTACAGGATGAGAATGTTGATAGCTTTAGGGTATCACATAAATATATAAAATTAAAAATTTCAAATAAAAACTAATTATGGTAAAACATATGGTTTCTTAATAATTTTATTAGTCATTCATTAGACTAGAGATTATCAAATAATGAATAATATATCTGTAGTGTAATTTTCTTTACCACCCTCACCCAAGATTGAGGACTGTTTTCTTTCTGCTTTTAACACCTTGTGGAGGAATGTTATCATAAACATATGACCAAAGATATGAAAAAGATCTATGATTCCCAAAATGAACATTTCATGCTGAACCAGCACTCATCAATGGGACAGAACACAATCTTTTATGCATATCTTTATCATTCTTCAGTATTAAAACAGGCAAAACTCTCCATACAGTATTGCCACTCAGTGCAAGCCAGAGTAATCAATGGATTACAGAAGACTTGTGCATAAAATCTCCATCTAGTTCCTACTAGATTTTTTCACAAGCCTTCTGGCATCCATTGATCACTCTGGTTTGCACTGAGTGGCAATACTGTATGGAGAGTTTTGCCTGTTTTAATAACAGTTATGAGCAAGCATAAGAAATGGTGATCATGTGATGTTCATTCTTCAGCATATGTATAGATAGCAAATTACTATAGTTTATTTGATAAGTGTCTAATCCCTCACAACTTTGACACAAGGTAGGACTGTACATAAGCATCTGCCTATTACAATTTGTGTTCTCAACATGCAATGAGAAATTCTAGACTTAATGAAGATAAATAAACAAAAGAAAAATAATCAAATGGTTTTATTGCTCATGAGCTCATAAGTAGTTTGAACACCAGAGATATGAGAACTAGAATCAATCTGAGAACCTTAATGTTCCAAACCTGACATTTTATTATTATAATAAATCATGCATTCAGGATTAATGGAATAACAATCATTTATATGGCAATGGCATATATTTTCAGCTTAAAGACATTTTAACTTAGCTATAAAAAATGTTAAAGAACAATGTGGAAAAATGGAATTATGGTTAAATATGAAGTATACAAAGATTATAATGTTAGAAACAATCGTTGATGTTGACAGATTTTGACTCGGAGGATCGTTCATTGGTAATAAAAAATCCATTAGTCAAGATTTATTGCAGACAGGCCCTAACACAATTATATTGAGAGAGATGGAATATGTTTATAGATTGAAGAATACGTGCTTTTAAAAATTAAAATCATAATTGGTTATGTTAGAATATTTCCTGGGACTGATGAAAAATGACCAGAATTTTTATGTTTCTGAATAGCATTGTTTCTTAAGGCTTTGGATTATTATCACTGTTAGAAAAAGGAATCAAATTTCTGCTTAAACAGACAAGAACTGAATTCTCTCCTGAAGCACATGTGATCAAAATGATAGTGTATTTCTTTGGTCATAGTATGAGATGAAGCATTTGAATAAAAATATATATAACCAATAAAATATCACATAGCTTTCTTTTCTTACATCCAATGAATGTTTTTAGAGCAATGAGTTATTCATGTTTCTCCACTTCAGAGTCATCTGTTGGGAAATTGAGCAATCAATAAACATCCAGATCATTGTTTATTATTGATGTTCTTAGGGTGTTGCATGATAGAAATTCAAATCCTGATACCCATAAATAATTACATTTATTAAAGAATTTTTGATATATTATGCACCATGGACTTGTAAATGCAATATATCTTCTATTTATGATCTTCAGTCTGAGTAAGAATTTGAAAGGTGGGTGGCAATATTACTAGTTTTATTTCATTAATACTGCCAAAATTTCTAAAAATTTAATTAAGGAATTTACATTTTTTAAAATACATATATTAAACGTTGGTCGCTTATAACGTCATTAAAACTTAAATATTTCAAATTATTCTTATTTCTAACTAAACAAATTACTTTTTAAAAAAAAATTCTGGTATAGAAAAGTTTATTGCAGGAAAGAATTTTAAAAGTAGCCAGATATTCAAAATATTTACATTAAAATTATTTGATTTGTCTAAATAGATTTATTAATCAAACCACACAGAAGCATATTAATAAATAATAAAAAATGTTAATACTGTATATACATTATATCATCTTAGACAGAACCTCACCAGGTGGCGCTGGGAAATGAACTGATGTTAACTTTAACTTCTTGAATCACTTGATGAGAACTCTATTTCAAGCTGAAATACTGCATAGGAATATAAGAGTTGTTTTTGTTTTATGCATTGCTATGAGTGATTAGGTGTTTATCTATTTATGGACATGTATTTAATTTACATTATTATATAATGTATTTGGCTATGTCATGGATATGTTTTATAATTACAATTTATTGTAAATAAATTTTGCTAACAGTTTATATATTTAACCAATAAGAGATCACATGAACCCTGCTTACGTCATTGCTGTTCAGCAGCAAATTTTTTTAGCACACCTAGTGCCAGTTTTAGTAACTAATAGATGTCAGATGGTAGTACTTATTAGCCCTGTCCAGTGATATTCTATCCAATATTTCCAAACTACTTTCTAGCTTCTGTATCAGCAGTTCTTGGATCTGGTTATGTTTCAATTCTGGTGAAAGAATAAAGGTGACTAGTTATTAAAACATTAAGCTCATCATAATATTTAGATATTGAACTAGTTTTAGATATATGTAACTATACATGCAAAGTCTCATGGATTAAAAACATTGACATGTTTTTCAATTTAAGCTAATATCTCAAAAATAAAACAAAAAAATAAAAGATAGCCACTAGATTAAAATGTTCACTAGATCTAAAAGATATAGATGCACTGCTCTCAACTACAACAGCTAGTCATTGATGAATCTGGTGATATTGGATAACATAGCATTAGATAAGGATTTATTAAGCACTAACATCATGCATCTACGGATTAATAAAGCTTCTAGGTGACAAAAATGTAGTGATAAAAAGTTTATAAATTTGTTAGATCATAATAAATACGTTTTTGTACAGCCAAAGTATTCTTCTTTTTTTTTCTTGCTATTTCAGTTATATTCATTCTTCTTATGAAATTTCACATATTATTCATTTTAAAAATTGATCAGTCTTAATGGAGCCATGTTTCTAACAACACTTGCAGCAGTTTTCTTTAAATTTCTTCTTACATTCAGAGATTATAGATTACTATAATAATATATTTATTATTTCTATAAATATAGGGGATTTGAACTCAGACTTTCAAGCAACTTTCAACTATCCACACTATCTCATACTACTGATACACATGATCATGTAATCACCAATATAATATTTCATGCTGAACCAGCACTCATCAGTTGGTCCAGATCATCAGCTCCCACACATATATATAATCAGCACCCAGTATAAGAATGCCTGTATTTCAAATCTTATTATTTTTATGCAAATTTGTTTTATACAAGATTTTTATGTTCTATTATATTTTTGAAATTAGTACAACTACATCGTCAAAATTTACATATGTTCCAAGTATAAAAAGATGGACACATCAGTCTCTGTGTAAATATATTTTTTAATTTATATATCTTAAAATCTTTATCCATGATAGACTCTGTCCATTTGCAGTGGATCTTTTTGGAAGAGGTAAATATAGTATACCTAAATTACCCTTAATTCCAAGCAGAACATGTCCTCATAATTAGTACAAAAGTTTGTCATTTTACTGTTCATTAATTGCCCAACTCATAATTAAATGTTTTAAATAATTACAGATAAAAATTATTGTAAATATATTAGAATTAGAAGATGTACTTTTGGTTCTGGTAATCTCGAGCTACTGACTTAGGGATTGCATGTGGGTTGCTGGTTTAGAGATTACATGATAAAGTTTTGGGTTAGAGATTACATAATTACTGCTGGATTATAGATTGCATGATAATTGCAGGTTTGTCAGTTCATAATTTAATCCTAAAAATTAAAATGTAGTATTGTTAGAAAGGATTTTCATGTTGTTCAACACATTTTTCAAATCCATTGCAATTTTCTAAAAGTATTTCACATAAATATTGATCTTATTTTCACCTGAAATAAAAACAAACAAATGCAGATACTGTTAGACCATGGCTCCCATACAATGTTTTATTTCACAAAATAGAAAAGGAAAACCAATCCTTAAAAAATAAATCAAGTTCAATATTTATAATGGTTTCTTCATAATTCAAACCTAATTGCTAATGCAATATAAAACTCAAAGGCTAGGCTCATCTTATTTTATATCAGTAATAAATCAGTAAATAGATTTTTACACAAGGAAAGATGAATAGAAGATTCATGTAATAGCTCATAAAAATAGCAATCCATTTTGGATCTTGGCTTTGATGGATTCTTAGATACTTCTCTATAACTCTTTTTCCACTACTTTTTATTAGTTTTGATAGACTTTCAAAGAGTTTACTAATTATTGTGTTAAGTGTTATTGATTTATTATTCTATTTTCTAGATACATATCTGTGTGTATATGATTTATGTCATCTTTTCACAAGTACTTTTCTTATCATATATCTCAGTCAGCTATGATGCAGTCGTCATAACAAATTTTTTAATAAATCAAGATTCTCAAAACTTCTTATTGTCAAAATTTTATCTTGATTTCAAAACCTCTGCATGCCACAATTCTTGTTAAAAAATTTTATTGAACTTCAATACAAAGCAATGCCTTACACCCACATTTAACTTTGATCCCATGTGTGACCTCTGCAACAAGTGTCTAGGTGATGTATTCTACTTATTCCATACTTGAATATATTTTGAACTACTCAGACAATAGTTATAAACAGACAATCTTAAGAAAAATATTTTTTGACTGAACAATGCCACTATTATTCTGCATTTTATCTGAAGAATGGGGACATCACCATGCCATTTTATTTGATGATTAAAAATATGTGCTAAAAACATACTACAATTTTGTCCAGCATGCACATATGTGTGTGAACATGCATGCTTTTAAATTCCCATTTAGAAAATCATAGTCAAAACATAGCTTGTAGGCATCTTCAGTAATTTGGGTGGTTTCTTTTTAATAACTGTGTGATTTCTTAAGCTCCACATATCTCAATCTTTCATATCTGATTTTCATCGATTTTGTATTTTGCATAATGTTTTTTGTTGCTTGAGATTTTCAGTTTTGTCTCTACTGTATATTGTCTATATTTAAAGTAATTATTATAGGATTACTTTGCTGTGGTAAATAATACATTTTTATAAATACTTTATTTTTTTAAATTAAATAAAAAAATTCACAATCATATTTCAGACACTTCGAAAAGAAAGATAAAGTAGTCCTACTGGTTAATTCCCATTCCCAAAATATTTCATTAGCTTCATGGTGCTTAGTGAGAGTACTGGATTAAATAAATAAATAATCAAATCGTTTATTGCTGTGGATTTCATGAGAAATTCAAATAAACTGCTGAATTTAAACTCTAGACTCCGCCACCATAGATGAAGGATCAGAAAGTATGTTGTCTAATAAGCTTATTACTGTTTTTATTTTAAGATTGAGCCAACCAATTTAGCATTATTAATATTTTTTAAATGATTTTTGCAATATTTTTTTTTTCCAAACTAGTCAGAGTTTACTTTTATCAAAATTTATTACAAATGATAAAATATAATTTTTAAGAGTAATAGTAGAAGAATGAAATACTTTTCAAGTATTTTTGATCTCTGAATAGAGTTCAAAATAAATGGTTGATTTTTAATAGTACGGCTCATTTCGTGTTGGCATTTTCCTTCATGATTTCTGAAAAAAAAAATTTTCCTGAATTTGTTATACTTTATATATTTTCACTTTCCAAACTGACAACATTAAGAATAAAGTTATGGTTCATGGTAACCAAAACTAAGGTAAGAACGTTTTAACTCTTGGTTAATAATTTAGAACTCTTACTTGGTAAAATTCAAAATATTTATAATGTGGGGGTGTGATTTTAAAAAAAGAATGAAAGTCAAAAATAGTTATAATTTTCTAAATATAATTCTCTGATTAATTTATACAATATGTTTGAAGGGCCAACTAACAGTTTATAATTTAGATAAAATTCATCTGCTTCTTTTATTATCTGTTAAAATTGTAATATTGATTTAAATGGGAGAATCTGATTTAATTCATTCAGGAAATAAGATAATGCATAATCAATATGTGTTTGTGTGTATTATCTATCGATATCCATGTTAATACTAATTATTCTCCTTTTCCTTATCCTATTTATAATTGCTTTACTTAAACATAAGTAAAGGTTTATTCCGTGTGTTAATTTTTTTAACTGTAGCTGAGTGCAATTTTGGCTGACGTCAAATTCGTAACACGAGGTTGCAGGGTATGTTGTAATATTTAAATTTTCAATGAATATCCCAGGATTAAACACCTCAGATCATGTATTAAATCAAGTGCAGCCATGTCACAAATCTGTATACTATGGGGAATCTAGGGCAAATATATCCACTAGAGTCTCCCAATACAAACATTTGTATAGCGAGCTAAAAATAACTCAGGATATAAATCTGTTTTATTGAAGCATGAGCAAAAATCTGGCTACATTTTTAATCCAATAAATGTTAAAATTGTTTGCATGAAGTGAGATGATAGAAAATGTGAAGTGAAAGAGGCGTAATTTATTGCTAATAATAACAAGGTCGTTAATAAGAAAGAAAATAGAGTCAGGCCATTAATAAAAAAAGAGAATAGAGTCCCAACTCTCCATCAAATGGACTATTCAAATTACTAATTTAAATAAATTAGCATTGTACATTTAGATGCTACAAATATACCCAGCCACTCCATGAGTGCTAGAATCTGGTTGAATCAACCAAAACTCACTCAGCTACAGTTGACAAAATTAACATACGGAATCAACCTATACTTAGCTAATCTAATGTTCAAAACATTTAAGCAAACTAATTATGTCAGTAATAAGTGACGTAAATTGTTAATAAGCTCAATTATATACTATGAGTATTTACATAAGAGTATATATATAGTGTGTTCCAATAAAAATGGTTCTCTATCCAAGCTTTATAAAGTGCCATCTTTTTGTCAACACGTGTTATGTAAATACATAATTTAGCTATTCACCATAAAAATTTTAAGGTAAGCTCTCTTTGCAATCACAAAATTTTGCAAAACACTTGAAAACATTCTTCCATTGGTCATTTTATATAGTTTGAATCATTTCAAACATTTTATTAATTAGCATATTCTATGGAACCCATTTTGATTCAAAGATGGCGCTGCAGGCAGCTTAGGTAGAAATTCAGTTATCGGTCATCTTTCCACTGGGATACATTGCGTACTTTTAAAATTGATTAATATATATCTGCGTGTATCTTTTTTTAGTTTAGACATATTTAAATATAGATGAAAATACATTTCCGGGCATTCTTTCCAGTGGTCAATGAAATATACGAATCAGTATTACGGTTCTGCTCTGAGATTTAGACACTGCAAATTTGTATATGTTGATTTTTCAGCATATATGCATACACATAAGAATCAAAACACATATGTATTAAAGTGAAGTATCCGGATCTGCCTTAAAAAATTCTTACATTAATGTCATTAAAAATTTATTTTTTTTTACAAAAAAATCTGCATACAAATTTTATTTAATTAAAATGATTAATTACAGATGTCTGGATTAAAAAAAAAAAAAACTTAAAAAGATATGATATGAATGAATAATGCGTCTATATATGTATAAAGTTGAAGATCTTAATAATTCAACATATTTCTACAATTCCATTAAAACCGCTCTGATACTATTAACTTCACACATTAGTTTGAGAGTTTAGTCTGACAGATATTAATAACAAAGCAAGTATAAACAGAGAAATGAAATTAAATAACGATATTAACAGGATATCAGATATTAAAAACTCATTAATAAAACAAATGTATTAATTACTTCAATCATCCCGTTGTAGCCTAAAGGATTGAAATTCCCATTAAAACTTTAAAAGTATAAATTGTTTCATTTTAAAAATTGTGTATATTCTAAAATATAAATGGTTTTTTGACTACCGAACTTAGTCAATATTACCTTTTTCTAGAAGAGGAAATATTATGAACTTGTCACAGTAAAAGTATTGTATCAAAGTCTTCAATATGTGCATGTCATGATCAACATTAATATAGCGATTCTATCTGTAAAATGAGGACGATAAGAAATATAAAAAAATAACAAGTTGAGTGTATGATGACTATATTACCATTTGTTGATTCTTTACTCTCTTTACACATCTCAAATATTGTTCTTTTACTTTAACCACAGCTATGCCACCTATTGTAAACTTTAGTAACTAATAGATAGCTGATGATAGTGTTTAATACATGCCTATCCGGTGCTGGCTTATCCAATATTCCAAAATAGTTTCAAGCTTATCAGCGAGGAAACCAATCTGGGGATAAAACATTGCTGAATAGGGATTTATTAAACACTATCATCTGGTATCTATTAGAGATTAAAACTTATAGCAGATGGCATGACTGTGGTAAAAGCAAAAGAATATACTGCTGTAACAGCAATGTGTAAGCTGAAGTCATGTGATATCTTAAATCTTGTCTTTTAATTTGTTCTGAAATAAACTTTTTTTTCCCATAAAGGTTCCAACATATCATCCAATTGTAGTTTGCCACTATATTCTATCATCAGTCATAAATACACACTGAAAGCAATCAATATTATATTTTCTAAAAAATATCTCTCAGATAGTCTTTATAAAATAGAGACTCAAATGCACTATAGAATTTTTTCAGGTTGATAATTACTATTTAATTCACATCACTTTTTTTTTCATATATAATAATGCATTTATAACTTTTATTTTGTCATATATTCTATCATCCATTGGTTACCATGACTTGCCCTAGGTGGCACTACTGTATGGAAAAAGTTGATACTGTTTTAATAGCTTGTGTAAGCATAAAAAATGATGATCATGTGATGTTTTAGTGGTTTAATGTAATGATTAATAATAATTGTTAAGATATTTGGGTTGTCAGGGTTGTGCAATTATATCTCTTTCATGATAAATAATATCGTGTGGTTGAAGTGTTAGTATTCATTCATTTTATATTTAAAATCCAAAGCGCATGTGCAACAGTTTAATGCTGTTTAAATATTATTAATAATTTAATATTATAAATAGTGATCAAAGATTATAAAAATGTGAAAGTTTGTCACTTGGCCCAATTGATAAGTGCTAGTTCAGAATAAAATACATCTTGGGAATCATTTATCCCTTTGTTTATGTCATTAGATTATATGTGATAAAATGAAAGTTATAAGTAAGTATATATTTCTAAGTCATTTTACAATTAGTTTAACTTTTCAATCCTCCCACACCTACTCGAGCAAACTTCAATCGATGATGATGATCACAAGCCTTCTTTTATAAATGTATCCCTAAAGTAAAACCAGTGAAACTAATAATTTTTATTTATAAATCTAAACTTTTAAATCTTTTTAGTATATTCAACCACGAGTGTAAATTCTTGTATCAAAGACTGACAAAAAAATGTGAGTGGGGGGGGGTACAAAAAAGCTATAGCATTATATATTTTCAGAAACACATTTTTTTAAAATAAATGACCTAGTGTTAGTGATTAACTTATTACTATATATTAATTATTATCTTCAAAGAATAAAATTGTATAATGTCAAAAGGCCACATGGTCTCCTATACATCACAGTAGAATAAATTTTAAAATCCTGTTGTTATTAATTTTTTCGATGTTAAAAACTATCATTGGTCAAGCATTGGTGGCCTAGAAGTTAGCATAGTTACCATCCAAGCAGCCAGCCAGGGTTCCTTTCCCGGTCAATGCTTTGACATAAAAATAATAAAACTATCACTGATTTCTGGCCTGAAGTTCATAATATTTGCATAAACCAACCATTTGCCTCCAAAAGTGAAAGGCTTGTAAATTAAGTTTACTAAAATATATAACAACTAGTCAACTATCACATCTATATAAATATAACAGCTTGTCTTTGCAGCATAATTTCATAATAAAATAAATAGTAAAATATGTTTGTTGTGTGTATATATATGTAATTGATAGACTTTATACACCCACACAAAAAGCATAAAAATAGAAATCCGTATTAGGTATATGAATACTCTGTTATCTAGTGTTCATTATAAATTATTTAAGACTGTTATTATCCTTCTATATTTGACAATCATTCTTTCCTATTTTATGCAATGTTATTACACATAAACTCAGTTCACTAATATGGCTTTTCTAAAATATGGTTTATCTCTGAGAGAAATTCTATACATAGTCAAAGTTCCATTTCATAATTCTTGTGCTTAATCTAGTGAGTTGAATCTATGGCAGAAGACCAAAAATCTTGAAACTTATATCATCAGGATTAAAAATAGATATAAAAATGAATGTTTAATATTTATATAATGGTATCCTCTAGATTTTGCTTGTAAGTTGTATCCTTCAAGTAATAGATTCCATTCCTTTTAGTCTGGACTTCCCTAAATAATAAAGATTATTAGTGATTGATTGTCACAATAATAGAATGATGTATTTGAGAGGTAAAAGTTCCAGGATCAAAGCTCAACTAATCACTTCAGGCGTTTGAATGTCACTTGACCTATCATGCTATTTAAGTTTTGATTTTTTTTTGCAGTGATAAATTACTCACACTGCAATGTATAAAATATATTCTAATAAAAATACTTTAAAATGTGAATAATTTTATTTTAAAAAATCTAAAGTGTGAGTGAGAAAGGTTAACTTTTATTACTAAAAAACTATACTTTAAAAAAATAATTCTGCAATTGTTCCAAATTTGGAAACTTTTGGACTTTATAAAGAGGTTATCATCTAATATCTAATCTTTTTAAGATATAGATTTATTTGAAAAAATAGTTAAATGATATCAACTCAAAATATAAATCAGTCTACATAATCTAATGAAATATTTAAGAAAAATCCAAAACTAAAGTTATTTTTGCTTTATATCATTTTCCTCTGGTTAAACCATAGCCCATTTATTACTGATCAGCGACAGGACCCTACCAATGCAGAAATAAAATTAAAAAAAAAAAAAAGATGGTCAATTTTATTTTAATTTATATTCCATTATTCCAACCTTCTCAGAGATGAAAAACCTGAATGACAAATTTCGACTAAAAAAAAGAACTAACTTTAAAATTAGCATTTACAAATTGATATGAAAATCAATCAATGTCCTTAACTCTCAAAATAACAATTTAAAGATATAAAATATTTACAATGAATGTTGACTAATATTAATAATAAAAAATGATGCAATAAATAATGTGTTAAGTGTTACATAATAATGCAATCAAATCCTATTATTTTCTGAAAAATAAACCTATATATATAATCCATGTGAATGTTAGTAATCTATATATATATATAATCCATGTGAATGTTTGTCCATAATACTGTCGTGTGTTTCCTGTGAATGTTAGCTGCAAAGCTATCACATGATCCATAACAATGTTTGTCCATAAGGCTGTCATGTATCAAATTATTACAAAAATATTTTATGCAAAGGAAGTAATTCTACCATTAATAGTTGTTCATAATATTCTGAAATTCACATATCAAATATAACAAGTATATTTAAAAATTTAAATTTAGAGACTTAATTTGATTATGAGCATTTTATTCAAATTCCGCAAAGCAAAAAATAATTGTTAAAACAACCAATTAATAAAAAACTATTATAAAAATGGCAGCCTTTCGTGCTGGCTAGGAAGTAATTCCACCATTAATAAACTGTAACCAGATGTACATTTCTCACATTTATTTATATAATTTTAAATCTTTTGTTTAATTTATATTAAATCTTTAAAAAAAATTGTTAAAGCAACCAATTAAAAAAGACAGACTTTCCAAAGGCTGGGTATTAAATCTTTAACAAAATTTACTAAAACAGCCAATTAAAAAAAACTATTACATTAATAAAAAAATTGCTCAGGTATACTATTTAAATTGAAGATCAAATATAACAGGTATATTTAAAAATTTAAATTTAAATTTAGAGGTTTAATTTGATTGTGAGCATTTTATTCAAAGTAAGTAACTCCCCAAAGTAAAGAAAAATTGTTAAAGCAACCAATTAAAAAAAACAATGACCTTTCCAAAAGGCAGGGTGTATCTGATATATATATATATATATTATAAAACATGTTTTCAAAACAATTGTGTTTAATAAAATAATATTAAAGTAAATATGCAGTTTTGATAAAATATTAGTCTTCAATAAGGTCAAAAAACAGTAATAATCACATGGTTATAGCAGAGACAATTGTATTAGCATAAATTGCATTTATAAACATGATGAAACAATAAAATTTCCAAATATTTGGAAGAGTTTCTTTACTCAAATATAAAAATAGTGCCAAATTTAGGTCAAACTATTCGACAGCCACATGATACATATTGTATCTGTTACAATCATGTGATTATTATTGCTTTTCCACCCTATTGAAGATGAGTGATACCTTGTTGAAATGTTGGTATATTTACTTTAATATTATTTTATAAACATGGTTCCTCCTGAAAACATATTTTATAAAACATCTTTTTCTCATGAGAACATTCATTCCAACATGTGCACACACACATATATATTTAAGTACATGTATATTGTCTATGCTAAGCAACATAATTCGAAGCTTGACCATTAAAGTTTGAAGATTTGTTACCTTAATATAACTGAATACTGATTGTATGTGCATGTGGGAGATGGTGTTCTGGACCAACTGATGAGGGCTGGTCCCACACAAAATATGTATATTGGATATAATTAATCCTTTTTACATGTATGTGGTCATGTGTTTTGGTGTATAAAATGGAATGGATAATTGTAGGGAGCTTGAAAGTCTGAGTTCATGTCCCTTCTAAATAGATAAATATATATAATAAAACAAGTCACAAATTGTGCAACTTGCCTTTAAGCTTGTGCTAAAATGTTCACTAGATGGAGCTTACCACTAGCTCCAAACAACTTTAATTATAAGTGCCAACAGAGAAAGAATTCAAAATCTCTATAGTACTATCCTCATCTCCAGACCAGTTGGGTTGGAGTTTTAGATCTAGTTTCTGAAATCCTAACTCTTCACTGAGGTGAGCCATTAACCTCGAAGCAATTGGTCTGGAGATGAGGGTAGTATGATAGAGGTTTTGAATTCTTTCTCTGTTGGCACTTATAATTAAAGCTTGTTTGCAGCTAGTGGTAAGCTCCATCTAGTGAACATTTTAGCACAAGCTTAAGGGCAAGTTACACAATTTGTGACTTGTTTTATTAATTATTATAAGTGTACCCTTGAAAGCTTTTGTGATGTAATATTGCTTTAACTATTAATATATGGTGAAACTGAACTGAGTTCAGACCCATGTAGCTATCTGGTTTGCAAAGCTAGATTTGAAGAAATTTACATTTCTGAAAAATATGAGTTTTCAAACTGATAGTAATGTATTAAATAAATGCTCTGGGTTGGAGTTTTAGATCTATTTTCTGAAATCCTAACTCTTCACTGAGATGAGCCATTAAGCTTCAAACCAACTGGTCTGGAGATGAGGATAGTACGATAGAGATTTTGAATCCTTTCTCTATTGGCACTTATAATTAAAGCTTGTTTGAAGTTAGTGGTAAGCTCCATCTAGTGAACACACACACATATATATATATATAAGTCCTATGTGACGTTTATTTGCTTCAATTTGTAGAAGCCATACAATGAGTACAAGTATTAAGAATTATAAACAACATAGTCATATCAATGTTCAGATAGAACTTAACATCAAGGTGGATGATTTTATAATACTTTGACAGACAGATACTTCAATGTGATAAAGGAATGCTGATGGATTTGAAAGCATTTCCAAAAGATTTGATTATTGTTCAGATATACATGCCACCTAGTGACTGGTAAAGTTTAGTATAATAATAGTATGGCAGACTCAAAGATTATAGAGTACTAAATCAAAGTTTAACTTGTTGTTTTAGTGTCAATCATCACATGACTTTCTGAGTAATTAACTACTTGGTTATTGCAATGACAGTGGAACAGAAAACAC
>JAQFVV010012936.1:180937-298750 GCA_028023455.1 Epiperipatus broadwayi
GTATCAATCTATTAAAAAAAATTTTAAATTTAAGATATATTTAGCTAGATGATGTTAATTTTATTTATAACAATCTTTTAAAAGTGTAATTAAAGTAATATATGAATATTTGATATGTGAAAATTGTGCTGATGTTTGAGAGAGACGTTTCAATGGGGATGATAATAGTATATGGTTGGGAAAACTGGCCATAATCAATACTGCATTAATAAATTTAATAAATAAATGTTTAAAGTTAAAAGTTTTAAAAAAAAAGACAAGTTAAAATTAAATGCATATATTTATTGTTGATAAAGATTAATATTTAATAAGTGAATATAAATATTTTAATTATTAGTAGTACATAATAGAAGATTAATATTTGATTTTAATAATATCGAATTATTATTTTAAAAATTGTTATAATATATTATTTATTTTAAAAATATTTATTTTTAAAAAATGAAATTGTTAGTTTATTTTTAGATTATTACAAGCGTTTGTAGCTGTGTTGTAAAACAGATGTTAGTTAGACACATACACACATGCTTGGGAGTTTTTTTAGTAAAGTTGCAAAACTATTTTAAAATTCTGTTATAAAATTTATAAATATTATATTGGCTATCACAAAATAAAAAATAAAAATAGTTAATGTGAAATATTAAATCTGATTTTTAAAATACTGCTTAAAAACGTAACGAATAAAAATAGACTTAGTTTGTTTATAAAAATAATCTTATAAAAGTTAAAAGTGAAATAAAGTAAGAAAGTATATTTTAAAAAAATGTTTAATGGATTTAAATAAATGATAAAGATTAATTTAAGAATTTAATAATGTGATAAATAATAAATATTAAATAAGTCATTATTTATTTTTAATTCTGTATTGTTGGTAAAATATGTAAATAAGCTAGCAAGTTGATTGTTTAATTTACCAATCAAGTGGGGAGTTTCTTCCAGTATAAAACCAAGGTTCAATTGTTCAGAGGGGGATTATGATTGTAATTTTTAAAGTAAAGTGTGCTATTAGAGATAGCTAAGTAAAATTATAGACGCTCTCAAAATCGTTTTAAAATTATAAGAGAGTAGTTTTAAATAATTTATAACAAGTTTTACCGTCAAATATGCAGTGCTAATTTTAATTATAATTTCCTATTGATCGTCTCGATCGAAGCTCAATTTACTATCAAATAGTCATGAAAACATCGAATAAGGATAAAATGTATTGGAGACTTTATACTAAAAATTTAACAAATGCTGGATTAACTAGGAGAGTTATTAGATGCATAAAAGTAATACGTTGGACCTTATATAAATTTAAAAGCTGATTGTAATTAATTTTTATAAAACAGATATTTAAAAGAATGAGAAATACTTCTTTATGAAGAAAGTATTTGTAAATTATAAATTTAAGTATATATCTTGGTAAAGATATGATAATTAACAGTAATTGTATAAATACTTGCCTTGTTAAGTCTTTATGGTTTAAAAGACTAAATTTTAACAATTTTAAAAGGCAAATAAATTGGAAATTTAATGGGTAAAGAAATACCTATAAATAAAATTATTATATTAGTAAAGTCTGAACGCTGGTCGTACAGAAGAATCTAAAATTAATCTTACCTAAATATTCGTTAAGGAATGCGCAAATAAAATATACGTGGATATCCAAGTCAATTTTAGAATAATTAAAAGAACTTTATAAACTATTAACTAATACTAAAATAATAACTTTTAAATAATAATATTTTTTCCTTAAAAAGAAGTGAATCCGGATTCCATAAACTATTTTAATTATTATTTTATTCTTATGGTGGAACTGACTTTGACTTTTATTTTATTTTTTAAAAAAAAAGAACGTTTTCATTTTTTTCATAAAAACTTTTAAAAAAACACGTGATGTACCGGAAAAGGAAGTAATGTTTGGTGAAAATTTGTGCCTAGGAAAAAGAACAATTATGGGTGAAAGAAGACACCGTTGGATTTTATGTAATATGTTTTTTTTTATTTATTAACTAACATAAATATTTAATTAATTATTGATTTATTAAAGATAGGAAAGGTACATTTACATTTTTTAAAAAAATAACTAAATATTAATATAACATTTCATTGCATAAAGTTTATTTTTATAATTATACAACACATAATATTTTAAAGAATAATTGTTGAGTGTAAATGTGAAATTATTTTGTAAAACTGTAATCCTGGAGGACATCGTGTGACGGACTGTACATTAAAGTATCATTTATGGTAAAAAATTATGTAATAATAATAATTTGATGTATTTGCTATGTTTTCTTTAGATCAACCAAATATTATTTGATTGTTGAATGAATGTATAAATATTTAAAATAGTATACACGCATAAGATTAGTAATAACAGTTTTATTTTAATATGCATACTTTGAATTTATGATGTGAATTTAATACAACGTAATATGAGAAAACTAGAAACAATTATATGATTCTTTCGTGAATAAATTTCAATGTTTCTGTTACAATATTAGGAATTAGATTTATTATATTCGTATAAGTTATTTATTTTTTTCCTTTTCAAGTTAGCAAGAGGTATAAAAATTTATATTTTATTTTATTTTATTAGATAAGTTAAGTTAATTTTACATAGAAATTTATATTTTGACTGAAGGTTTATCGTATATAGATGATGAGGTATAAGAGAGTTTGGATAATTATTATTTTTTTTTTTAAAATTGGTCATCTGTTTTTCTGAATTTAAATATGGTTAAAATGACATTTGTAGATAGAAATTTTAGGAAGGAATAAGAATAACAAGTAAAGAAAAGTAATGTTTAAATAGAAAAGAATCATAGAATTTTATTTGATATAATACTTTATAAAATTTGAAATTGTTGAATAATTTTAAATATTATTTTAAAAGAACATATACGTATTGCATATTTTGATAAGACATGTAGTATGACATTATATCGGAATGAAATAAATAGTTATAATATAATAATTGTTATTATATTACAAAGTTATATCAGTTTATACATTAATTAATATTTGAGTAATACTGATAGTAAATGTAATACATACTAGTACATTATAATATAAATAGCAGTAAGACTTAAGTGAAGTAGCATTTTAATTATTAAAGTCTGTTTATTTACATATATGCTACATGAATGATATTTCACATAAAACCTTTTCTTGTATTAACTGAGGACAAATGATGTTTATTAAAATTTAAAGTCATAAACTTAATTAAATGTTATTGATAGAACATTTTAAGAAATGTATAAATTATCTATTTATGATTATGGAAATAGTAACAGTGTAAAAATCTTGTATTATTATTTTTCTTATTTTTGTTTTATTTTCTTTAGTTCCATTTGTAATGTAAATAGTGTAAATAAGTTATTTGTTAAAGTTGATGTAAATAAATTTGTTTAAGTTGTTTTAAAAGTGTGTCGAATTCATTATTTTACACCACAGCATTTGACAACAGATAATTTGAATGTACATAATATTTGCACAATATGAATTTATTATTTTATTATTTGAGAAAGAAACACAATATTTTCTTAATATAATTTATAGAAATTGATTGACATTAACATATAATATTACAATGGTCACAAAGTAATTATAATGCACAATATAATAGTATAATATTATTTATTGCCACAGATTGTTAAATTATAAGATTTTAGTATATTTTAAAATTAAGATACTATGTGAAAATGAAAGACATGTATATGATTTACTTATTTTCTTAGTGATTAGTAGTATAATCAAATAGATAAGATTAAGCTATACACTAAAGATTATTATTGTTAATTATTGTTATTAGAATAAGTTAGATGTATTTAGGTTTGATATTAAATCCCTTATCATGCCTATCTGCACGAATTATTATTACTTTAAGATAATTAGAAGAACCTGAGATCGTTTAATTATATTTCCTTAACAAAAGATTGAGATTTATTTATCTATTATTATTAAAGATAGTTCATTTATAAAAGTCATAAGAGTGCTGTAGAGTTAGTAATGAGATAATAAAGAAGTAATAGTATTCTTATGCCATTGAGACAGTGTCTTGGAAAGACATTGATTCAATGTAAATTCAATTACCAATTGTAACTTCACTTCATAGTCTCATGATTTTAGTAAATACTTATTTAATTAGTACATAATATTGAACTATATTAATTTTGGATAAGTTATAATAAATCTAATAAGATATAGTATTATAAAAATATATTAAAGATAGTTATACATATTTTAGCTGAGCATAATGATTTAATTGAGCTAGTCATATTTTAAATTATATCATATATCGAGAAGTGAGGGTACAAACGGTAGTTAGGATTTTGGCGCCCAAACGTTGTAGGCTTAGATATTTAGTTAAGGATTAGGATATACATAATTTCAGGGTTGGTATATGTTAGGGGAATAGAGTGATAGGTATAGATTTGTTAGTAAAAATAGTGTATGGGTTAAAATGTATAATTTAGGAATTAATGATTAATATATTTATTAAATATAAATAGTTTAGTATTTCTATAATAGTAGTTATAAGTGATTAAATGTTAATTATAAAATTAAAATAAAAATCTTATTAGTAAAGTTATTATATTTTCATATGGTATCTATAATATGATTATTTAAAAATTAAATACTAGGTTAATTTTAAATTAATAAGCAAATAAATATGTAAATGATGAAAATGTGGCAAATAATTATTTTGTAATATGACCATGTCAATTCTTAAGATATTTTAAAATGTATATTTAATATAATATATTATGTGCAAATTGTCTGTGGATCATAGGTGTAAAGATAATGACATGACACAATTTTGTTATTTGTAGTTATATAATTAGTTTATAATAAATAGTGTAGAGTTTTCAAAGCTGATGTTTTGTGATTGATTGTAGAAGTGAATTGAGTGGAGATAGAAAGGTTGATAGGGAATTATTATTTTTGAAATATTGATAATAAGTACTGCATACTACTAGAACTGAATTTTAAAAAAAATATAGAAATGAATAACTGGGATAAAGATTTAGAAGTTGAGATGTCTAATTTTATTGTTGAGGATAATAATTGTGAGGAGAGAAAAGAAGGGGAGAAATTAGTAGATTTTGAGACAATATTAGAAAATACTCAAAATATGGATAGTGAAATAGAGGAGGAGAAAGAGATAATTTTTAAAACAGTAGAGAAAGAAGTAATAAAAACTGAGAAAAGTATAGAGATCTTCTCAATGTTTGATTTTATGAAGCATTTTGAATTAATGAGTCAAGGTATTATTAATTCAGTGAAAGAGGAGAGTAATAAAAATAGTATTAGATTTGATGCTATTAAAGAAGAAATGAAAGATTCTTTAAAAGAAGAAATGAAAGAGGAGAGTAATAAAAATAGTCTTAGATTTGATGCTATTAAAGAAGAAATGAAAGAGGAGAGTAATAAAAATAGTCTTAGATTTGATGCTATTAAAGAAGAAATGAAAGAGGAGAGTCATAAAAATAGTATAAGATTTGAGTCTTTTAAAGAAGATATGAATATGAAGTTTGATACTCTTAGAGAGTATATAAATAAGAATAATATAAAAGTAGAATCTCTTGAGGAAAATATTAAAGAAGTTAAAGAAGACTTAAGTAAAGATAGGGAAGAAATCAAATTTTGTATAGACAATATAAATAAAAAGATTGATGATAATTCTGAAATTGTAAAGAATTTTAAAAAAGAAGTGGAAGATAGAATGAATAATCTGGATATAAGATTTAGTAAAAATGAAGAAGTAGTTGAATCTTTAAAGTTAGAAGTAATAAAAATTGATGATAAAAATCAGGAATTGTTAGAAAGAAGATTTTGTGAATTTTCAGAAAGCACGATTAAAAGTTTGAAAGATCAAATAGCAGAATCTATTGATCAATGTAGGATCAATAATAATGATTTAACTTTAAAAATTGATAGCTATAAATTGAAGGTTGATAGTGAGATTTGTGAGGTTAAAAGCCATGTTAATAATGTTAGTGAAGATATTAAAAGTGTTAGGAGTGCAATAGTTCAGACTAAAGGAGATATAAAGGATGAAATAGAGAAGGAACTAATTGAAAAATTTAAGGATCTAGATGTTAAAAGAATCGATGAACATAAATATCGGTCAAAAGAAGGAGAGAATTTAAAACATATGCAAAATGATATAAACAAGCATGCAGGTATGTTAGAACTAAATAATGATAAGTATAAAGAAATATTAGATAAAAATTTGGACGAATTTAGGAAGGAACAGAAAGGGTATGTTAAGCAAGTGCTTGAACAAATGGATTTAGAGGGAAAATTTCAACAGATGTATGACCAAATAGAGATAAAAATGTAAATAATACAAAGACAGAAGAATTAAAAGGGAAAATAAGTGATAAGGCATATGTGGATTATGATAATTCATCACTGAATAAATAAAGTAGAATCGGTAAGAAAGGGTAATAGTAATCAGTCAGAAAATACTGTTGTGAAAGAGATTGATAGTAGACTGAGTAGAGAAGTGGTTAATTGTGAAGGAAATGCAAATAATTCAATGGCTTTACATTTCATGAAAGTCAAACCATTTAAAGGAGAGTATATGGAAAATCCCTCAGAATTTTTAAATAATTTAGACGAATTATTTTCCATATGCTCATTGTCAGAAAAAGAAAAAGTGGCAGTTTGTAGTAATCATTTGTATGGAATTGCCAAAGATTGGTGGCAATCACTGTTTGAGAAACCAATAACTTACGGCGACTTTAAGTGTTTTATTGTTGGAAGTTTTTGGAACTCTGATAAACAAGATTGCATTAGATACCAAATTACTCAAGAAAAATACCATATCAGTAAAGGCAGTTATACAAGCTTTTTCAGAAATCAAGCTGTTCGGTTGAAAACATTGACTGCTTGTCCATTATCAGAAGGACAGATTGTAAGAATCGTAAGGCATAACTTACCTAAAAACGTTGAACAGTTGTTGATAGCTGCTGATCATGGTTCAATAGAAGAAGTATCAGAGGTATTAGATGCTCTTGAGGTAGCTGAATTATCTATGGACAATAGATTTAAAATAAACAAAGATAGAAATAATTATCCGTTAGCAAATATTAATGTTAACACTGGTGTGAGATCTTCTGCAGGGTATAAAAGGAGATTTGAGTACAGAGGTAGAGATAGGATGTCTCCACACTTAAGAAAATTGGTGAGATTTGATACATTTAGGGATAGAAGTAATGATCAAAATAATCAGCCTTCTACTAGTGGTGTGACCACAATTTTAAAAAGACCAGCTAATAAAGCTAGTAGTAAGAAATTAAGTTAAAAGTAGGTGAAAATGCATTTATGTTAACCACACCAGATGGTGAGAAAGGAACTTATAATGCAAGAAGTTTAATTCCATATCCTTCTGAAGTGTGAATTACAATTTTCAAAGGATGTATTGTGGGTAAAGATTTTAGTGTGGTGTTCAGATATTATATTTTTATATAATGAAATAATTTATTATCAAGTCAGTAAATGTTAATTTAGGGAGAAATGAATAATATGATAAGAGTGAGTAGATCTTATAAAAGATCAATTTATGAAAAGAGTTATGGATGAATTTGAGAATTTTCATAAATATTGTAGTAGTGATCATAAAATTAATAAATCTTCAGGGATAAAGTTAATCTCTTTAGATGAAAAGTGTCTAAATTTATTAGATAATGATTCATTAAAAACTGCTAATGAAACTAGCAACAAGTTTGGAAGTAAAATACAAAATGTGATTTAAAAGATAGTGTTAACTATAGAAATATGTATTTATAGTTTAGTTTGTGTAAAAGGTGTTATTTAAAGGAATTTAAACATATGATATTTCATAGTAAGATTAGGGAAATAAAAAATGACCTAATTAAAGATATAAATAAAGGAAAAGTGAGACTTAATTTTATAAAGTAAAAGAAAGTATGATGATTTTATTTAAAATGTTTTCTGGTTGAGATTTTAATGTGATGTTCCAATGCTTTATAAAATTTCATGTTAAAGTGATTTATTATGATATTCAATGATATGAAAAATGAAGATGTTAATTGTAGAATAAAGAAGATGAAGTTAGATGGTTAATTTAAAATTTTTATCCGAAGGAGGAGGATATGTGCCCTTTTGTATGGGTCTCCATAAATTGTTGTATCAATCTATTAAAAAAATTTTAAATTTAAGATATATTTAGCTAGATGATGTTAATTTTATTTATAACAATTTTTTAAAAAGTGTAATTAAAGTAATATATGAATATTTGATATGTGAAAATTGTGCTGATGTTTGAGAGAGACATTTTAATGGGGATGATAATAGTATATGGTTTGGAAAACTGGCCATGATCAATACTGCATTAATAAATTTAATAAATAAATGTTTAAAGTTAAAGTTTTTAAAAAAAGACAAGTTAAAATTAAATGCATATATTTATTGTTGATAAAGATTAATATTTAATAAGTGAATATAAATATTTTAATTATTAGTAGTACATAATAGAAGATTAATATTTGATCGAATTATTATTTTAAAAATTGTTATAATATATTATTTATTTTAAAAATATTTATTTTTAAAAAATGAAATTGTTAGTTTATTTTTAGATTATTACAAGCGTTTGTAGCTGTGTTGTAAAACAGATGTTAGTTAGACACATACACACATGCTTGGGAGTTTTTTTAGTAAAGTTGCAAAACTATTTTAAAATTCTGTTATAAAATTTATAAATATTATATTGGCTATCACGAAATAAAAAAATAAAAATAGTTAATGTGAAATATTAAATCTGATTTTTAAAATACTGCTTAAAAACGTAACGAATAAAAATAGACTTAGTTTGTTTATAAAAATAATCTTATAAAAGTTAAAAGTGAAATAAAGTAAGAAAGTATATTTTAAAAAAAATGTTTAATGGATTTAAATAAATGATAAAGATTAATTTAAGAATTTAATAATGTGATAAATAATAAATATTAAATAAGTCATTATTTATTTTTAATTCTGTATTGTTGGTAAAATATGTAAATAAGCTAGCAAGTTGATTGTTTAATTTACCAATCAAGTGGGGAGTTTCTTCCGGTATAAAACCAAGGTTCAATTGTTCGGAGGGGGATTATGATTGTAATTTTTAAAGTAAAGTGTGCTATTAGAGATAGCTAAGAAAATTATAGACGCTCTCAAAATCGTTTTAAAATTATAAGAGAGTGGTTTTAAATAATTTATAACAAGTTTTACCGTCAAATATGCAGTGCTAATTTTAATTATAATTTCCTATTGATCGTCTCGATCGAAGCTCAATTTACTATCAAATAGTCATGAAAACATCGAATAAGGATAAAATGTATTGGAGACTTTATACTAAAAATTTAACAAATGCTGGATTAACTAGGAGAGTTATTAGATGCATAAAAGTAATACGTTGGACCTTATATAAATTTAAAAGCTGATTGTAATTATTTTTTATAAAACAGATATTTGAAAGTATGAGAAATACTTCTTTATGAAGAAAGTATTTGTAAATTATAAATTTAAGTATATATCTTGGTAAAGATATGATAATTAACAGTAATTGTATAAATACTTGCCTTGTTAAGTCTTTATGGTTTAAAAGACTAAATTTTAACAGTTTTAAAAGGCAAATAAATTGGAAATTTAATGGGTAAAGAAATACCTATAAATAAAATTATTATATTAGTAAAGTCTGAACGCTAGTCGTACAGAAGAATCTAAAATTAATCTTACCTAAATATTCGTTAAGGAATGCGTAAATAAAATATACGTGGATATCCAAGTCAATTTTAGAATAATTAAAAGAACTTTATAAACTATTAACTAATATTAAAATAATAACTTTTAAATAATAATATTTTTCCTTAAAAAGAAGTGAATCCGGATTCCATAAACTATTTTAATTATTATTTTATTTTTGTGGTGGAACTGACTTTGACTTTTATTTTATTTTTAAAAAAAAAAGAACGTTTTCATTTTTTATAAAACTTTTAAAAAAACACGTGATGTACCGGAAAAGGAAGTAATGTTTGGTGAAAATTTGTGCCTAGGAAAAAGAACAATTATGGGTGAAAGAAGACACCGTTGGATTTTATGTAATATGTTTTTTATTTATTAACTAACATAAATATTTAGTTAATTATTAATTTATTAAAGATAGGAAAGGTACACTTACATTTTTTAAAAGATAACTAAATATTAATATAACATTTTATTGCATAAAGTTTATTTTTATAATTATACAACACATAATATTTTAAAGAATAATTGTTGAGTGTAAATGTGAAATTATTTTGTAAAACTGTAATCCTGGAGGAGATCGTGTGATGGACTGTACATTAAAGTATCATTTATGGTAAAAAATTATATAATAATAATAATTTGATGTATTTGCTATGTTTTCTTTAGATCAACCAAATATTATTTGATTGTTGAATGAATGTATTAATATTTAAAATAGTATACACGCATAAGATTAGTAATAACAGTTTTATTTTAATATGCATACTTTGAATTTATGATGTGAATTTAATACAACGTAATATGAGAAAACTAGAAACAATTATATGATTCTTTCGTGAATAAATTTTAATGTTTCTGTTACAATATTAGGAATTAGATTTATTATATTAGTATAAGTTATTTATTTTTTTCCTTTTCAAGTTAGTAAGAGGTATATAAAATCTATATTTTATTTTTATTTTATTAGATAAGTTAAGTTAATTTTACATAGAAATTTATATTTTGATTGAAGGTTTATCGTATATAGATGATGAAGTATAAGAGAGTTTGGATAATTATTATTATTTTTTTTTAAAAATTAGTCATCTGTTTTTTTCTGAAGTTAAATAAGGTTAAAATGACATTTGTAGATAGAAATTTTAGGAAGGAATAAGAATAACAAGTAAAGAAGAGTAATAGTTTAAATAGAAAAGAATCATAGAATTTTATTTAATATAATACTTTATAAAATTTGAAATTGTTGAATAATTTAAAATATTATTTTAAAAGAACATATACGTATTGCATATTTTGATAAGACATGTAGTATAACATTATATCGGAATGAAATAAATAGTTATAATATAATAATTGTTATTATATTACAAAGTTATATCAGTTTATACATTAATTAATATTTGAGTAATACTGATAGTAAATGTAATACATACTAGTACATTATAATATAAATAGCAGTAAGACTTAAGTGAAGTAGCATTTTAATTATTAAAGTCTGTTTATTTACATATATGCTACATGAATGATATTTCACATAAAACCTTTTCTTGTATTAACTGAGGACAAATGATGTTTATTAAAATTTAAAGTCATAAACTTAATTAAATGTTATTGATAGAACATTTTAAGAAATGTATAAATTATCTATTTATGATTATGGAAATAGTAACAGTGTAAAAATCTTGTATTATTATTTTTCTTATTTTTGTTTTATTTTCTTTAGTTCCATTTGTAATGTAAATAGTGTAAATAAGTTATTTGTTAAAGTTGATGTAAATAAATTTGTTTAAGTTGTTTTAAAAGTGTGTCGAATTCATTATTTTACACCACAGCATTTGACAACAGATAATTTGAATGTACATAATATTTGCACAATATGAATTTATTATTTTATTATTTGAGAAAGAAACACAATATTTTCTTAATATAATTTATAGAAATTGATTGACATTAACATATAATATTACAATGGTCACAAAGTAATTATAATACACAATATAAGAGTATAATATTATTTATTGCCACAGATTGTTAAATTATAAGATTTTAGTATATTTTAAAATTAAAGATACTATGTGAAAATGAAAGACATGTATATGATTTACTTATTTTCTTAGTGATTAGTAGTATAATCAAATAGATAAGATTAAGCTATACACTAAAGATTATTATTGTTAATTATTGTTATTAGAATAAGTTAGGTGTATTTAGGTTTGATATTAAATCCCTTATCATTCCTATCTGCACGAATTATTATTACTTTAAGATAATTAGAAGAACCTGAGATCATTTAATTATATTTCCTTAACAAAAGATTGAGATTTATTTATCTATTATTATTAAAGATAGTTCATTTATAAAAGTCATAAGAGTGCTGTAGAGTTAGTAATGAGATAATAAAGAAGTAATAGTATTCTTATGCCATTGAGACAGTGTCTTGGAAAGACATTATAGTAGTAAGGAATGGGATGAATAGATTTATTGATAAAGAATAGGGAGTTAGAGAGATGGAGAAATAGTATGGAGAGTAAAAAGAGTTTAAATATATATAGAAATAAGCTGAATATTAGGTGTGAGTTAATATATGATAATAGTAAGAAAAGTAGTTTATTGTTTAAGGCTCGAACAGGATCTTTATCTACAAGAGAATATACATGTAAATGGAAAAATATGGGTGATTTATTTTGTAAATTATGTAAGGAAGGATAGAAAATATTAGGCATTTGTTAATTGAATGTAAATGCTTGAAAACAGAAAGGGTACATATAATGAAGCTATGGAAGAATAAATATGAAAAAAATGATTATACAGAAAGTGAATTATTGGTTTTTATGCTGGGTTTGGGAAAAGATAAGGGAGATTTAGATATAAAGATTATAGAGTTGACAAAGATTATGTTGTGGAAATGGGATGGAGCAAAATATGGGAAAATTTAGAGTGGGGAATGGAAAATAAAGTGGCTAACGGGTTTATCTGGGCATAATTGCTGAGATATTCTTGTCTTTCTTTAAGGATAAGCCACAATACATCACATCACATCACATGAACAATTTGTTTGCAGTAATCAAGAGTGGATGAGGATGATGGTCTGTGCTGACTAGACCCAGGGAGAGAGCAAGAGCTTGAGAATATTGTTCAAACAATTGAGAAATAAAAGCACTAAGATAAATGTCAGCCAAATTAAGTTTAAACAATTTCAGAATTTTATTAACAGTAATATAAAATGTTAATGTATAGATTTGCACACAAGAAATATGGTTATATCAGGTGTGTACTAGGAAGAATAAAAAGTCAATGCTAGGGCAGACAGACTAACTTTCTAAAAGTGAATTAAAAAAAGAGGGAAAGATTTTCCTTTAGCTGACAATTCAAGGAGCAATTCTAGTTTCCTTATTCAAAAATTCAAAAAGAAAAAGCAATGGAAAGTTTCTTGCATGAATCAACAAACCAACATGGACAAGTGTTCACTAGCTTATTGACGAATGACATCATATTGCCATAGTACTGATGCATGAAAAAATCATGTTTCCTCCGGCATAAATGATTTTAAATTAATAAAATATTAAATTGATGATTTAAAGAAAACAGACATATAATATGGGTGAATCACCAACCAAATGATTCGCCAAAACTAAGCTGAGTACACTAATTAAAGATCTCAGTAGGAGACAGGTAATTATAAAACTAGTTGTGTCTGCCCAAGCATTTCAGAAAGTGGGATAATTAGAATTACAAATAAATTTACAAACTAAACTCCCAGTACATGCTCTGACAAATAAATTTAAAGCAAAAAGATAAAAGGTCAAATAAATCTAGCAAACAAAATATGAACGTTTGGCCTGGATTTTTATAAGTTAATTTATCAAAGAGTGCATATGAGATGAAAATACAAAAACATTAAATGCCTTAGAAGAAAGAAATGTGATATCACTTAGAATTTAAATGAGAATTAAGAGTATCTTCCTGCTAGCAGTTTACTCAAATCAATTTCATTCATTTTATAGAGATTTAGAAAGATGGATGCATGTGGAGAACCAAAGGAACAGCGCAGATGACCTTTTCTTAGTCCGGAAAAGAAACATCAGAACTAAAAATGTCATAATTCTGCAAATGTTTAAACCAGCCAAGGTTAGTCTCACACAAGAAAGGGAAGATTATGAAATCTCTACAAAGAAAAGCAGAACAACAAACATGGTAAACTGTTAGTCAAAAGATTTACAGTTTACCAAAAGCGTAAATACAATAATTTAAATGAATTATGGGAGGATAAAATAGGGACAGGTGATGAAACTAAAATTTACAAAAGACTGCTAAAGCATTTAGAAAGAGTTAGGCATATAAACAGAGATATATTAAGCATAAAAAATATAAACTCACAATAGACTCTCCAATAAACGAAATGGAAAACAACCTTGGAATCTTAAAACTAAGATTCCAAGACACATAAATACAATGATAAGCAAACAATACATGCACTAAATATTTTAAATTTAATAAACAAACAATATAATAAAATATGTTCTTTTAAGATTAAGCTGAGACTTAAAATTCTGCATTGGAAAGAATAAAGGAAACATGTTATCTCACGGTATAAATTTAAAATTAGCTGATGTCTTCCAATGTGGCACATATAGTTCATTCCATGGGGAACTCTGGTGAAGATTTTAGGTTTTCATTTCTACAATAAGGCAATAGGCAATGTTAGGGGACAGTTCCAATTTGAGTTCTTATGGCATGATTTTGCAGGACAATTTGGCTCCGGGATCCATTTTTAAGTTGGCCTAGCCCATCATGGCAAAAATACTATTGAAGAAATTATAACAGCATAGCAATAAAATTGGTGTATTAAAAGTTGCAGAAACACCAACAAGCAGCATCCTCAACAATACCGGGAGAATAATCAGCCTGCAATCCCAGGTCTATTTATAAGAGCTCTTATCTTTCCAAAAACCCATTTTTTTTAATTAGTGGTTTTTTAACAGGGCAACTTTATCTCAGTCTTAATCCTAATTAAAGTTTCTCCCCAGGGTTAACCTTATTTATAATTCAAAAATATTTAAAAACAAGTCTCAGCTTAGTTAAGATAAATTAGAAATTAATTAAAAACAAACAAGAATGCAAATGAAGTTTGCCAGCCTTTAATTAATTTGATTAAAAAAAAGTAAAAACAAGCGGTAAAAGAAAACTATTTTAGCAATCAATTTTTTTTTTAAATAAAAATAAAATGTTATATTTGAAACATAAATGAGTATGTGTGTTAATACACATACTCTTATAAACAGCTTTTAAATAATTTTTAAAAAAAAATTTAATATTAGAAATGTAATAAAACAAAAGGGTTTTATTTTTGGTAATAAAACCATTGAATCAGATTGCACCCGGTTCAATATGTTCAAAATTTGAATATAATCTATTTTATAGAGAGATGTTAAAAATCTGTTATAAGGTTGTAGCTAAACAAACAAGCACATTTTTTATCTTAAATAAACATGTTTAAAAACAAAACCTAAGACAAGAAAGCTATTGATTAATTAAAAAAGAATATTGGAGAAAATTTTTCAGAATTGTTGGACAAAAATGTAAGTGTAAATAAATGAGTGGTGTGAATGGTTGTGATATAAATGATTGCAATTGGTGAAATTGGGATTATAGAAGCACTGATAAAAAAAAAAATGTAAATAATAGTAATGTAATTGAAACAATAATTTTAAATAAAAAATGAAAATTATTCAAAAAAAAATTTTTAAATGTACTTTAGAATTTGTGAGTTATATAAAAAATCTAAGCAAATAAAACAACAATTTGAAATTAATAATGAAATGATGGGATAAAAAATGTGACTTGTGTAGAAGGTATAATATATATGTATATATATTACTGTCAAAATTTCAAAAGCAATATATAAAATGCCTAGGAATTGTATACAATGTCAAAAGTGGGACATCCAAAAATAAAATGCTTAGATTTCCACACCCTTGCAAGGCATTCTATAAAATGCCAAAAGGAAAATCAGCAAGATATGAAATACTCCCAGTATGAATGTTTGAGGTTGCAAAAATAACATCAATATTAAATTTCAGGTGTTAACATGTGATTAGTAAAATTAATAATTGATATTGTTAGTAAATACTATGTGTGCATTTTACAGTTATTTGATAAAAAACAGAAATATAATTGCTTTGAAATTCTTTATCTTCTTGAAGATTTATATAATTTGAAAATCCATTCTTGGAGCTTAATTCAAAATAATGGCATAAAAATTGTCATTATTTCTTTACTGGCTTATTTAATGTTTAGAGAAAAATTGGCATTTTACTATTATCATCGCACACTAACTTGTTAATATTATATTTTCTTATCAGAGAGCTTATCACTAAGAAATGCTAATCATGCTGTACTTGAAATTAAGAAAGTGAAACTCCAGCATAATATCAGAAATTTAACATATAAGTAAACATTTATTATTTACCTCCCCCCCCCCAAACAAAAAACAAAAAAACAACAACAACAACAACATCAGCAACATTATTTTTGATAGTTTATTTCACTCTGGTATTTTCCAAAAAAGTTTAAATATGAAAAAATTCATATTTTTAAATCAGATTTTGTACATTTTTTTCATGAACCTTTTCGTTGAAAGTCTTTTTCATACTTTGCCAAAAATCTTCTTGGCATTCTCTAGAATGCCTAGGTATTCTATACAATGTCTAGGGAAAGTATGTAAAAATTGAAATTAAAAATGAAATTTTCATACTTTGCCCAAAAACGTTGCATTAAAGGAGGAATATAGAAAAAAAGAACAATTACAAAAAAAAACACATATGATTGGATGGGATATACAGGTTCTGTCAGAAGAGAATGGGCAATAATTTTTTTTCAACAATTACGATTCCAATATTTTTCATGCAGTTTCATTAGTCGTTCAGATTCAGATAGATGAATTTTAAATATATTAGACATGTTTTTATTTGTAGAATAGTTTGGATTTATAAAAGGCGGGGAGACAAGAGTGTTAGAATCATTGATGGTAGCTCAAAAGAGATGAAGAAGAAAAGAAGTCAATGTTTGTTTTATTAAATTTGAAAAGATATTTGATAGAATAGAAGATATTTTGTTACATCTACTGAAATATTTTTCAAATACAAGCATAATTGATAGACTTGGAATTTAAATGTAATATAGGGGATTTGAACACCAATTTCAAGCTCCAATTATTCACTCTCTCTCTCTCATACAGCCCATACACATGACCACATGCACATGAAAAAGATAAATGATCTCCAATTTACATATTTCATAATAAACCAGCACTCACCAGTTGGTCAGATTATCATCTCTCACACATATATATAATTAGTGCTTGGTTTATGTAAGACAGCAAATCTTCACACTTTAATGGACAGGCTTCGATCTACTCCACTCTCCAATCTTTAGCCATACATACCACTGAAAATCTGATGGTAGAATGTTCAAATCCCTTGTTAATGCCAATTTTATCATCATGTCCATGTTGACCTTAAACCACTCTGACCACTCATGTATAGGACCTTGTCCATTTATTTACACAGAAAGAGGGATGGACAGAATACAGGCAAAATCTGCAATATTTTTGAAATACAAGCATAATTCACCCTAGCTGTATTTTTATATTGGAATATTTCTATAATCTAATATGTGTGTTGAATGTCTAAATTGATTAGAGAGTTACCTTAAAATTCAATAATCAAGAATCTAAGGACCCAGGTTCGAATCACATGCTAGTACTGTCACTGGTCATGCCAGCAACACCTGAAGAAGAGGGGAGAAAAATATCTCTCAAAATGTTGTGCATATACTAACCTGTTTGCTGTGATGCTGTGATATTACTAGCAATTAAATATATTTGAAATATTTAAATAAAATTAAACTTTTCTAAAGACATTCAACACACATATTAGATGATGGAAATAGTCCAATATAGAAATACAGCTAGAACACGATCATCACAAACCTTCAGGAAAACAATTCATCCTACTTCATGCAGCTGATATTCATGACCACACATGTGAAAAAAATAAATGATCTCCAATGTCTGTATTTTGTGCTGAACCAGCACTCAGTAGTTGGTCCAGTTCATCATCTCCCACACATATTTATATTGGAAGAAAAGATATTTAGAGAAATGTATATATGACTCAGATAATACCCAATGTGTCCTAGTAAATTGGTGAATGGTTCTCCATGCTATCTGAAATGCCATTTCTCAATCAAACCATGCATTAATTTATGGTATAGTTTAGCTGTATTATATACAAAAAGTTTAAGGCACTAGTATATTTGGATCACAAGTTATGACATGAAATATGACCATGTGCTTCATATCTTAACTCAAGATAGAAAAAAATGCTAACATTAAATGGTTTAAACTGAGAAAACTGCTACTGGAATATTCACAATACTGTATAGTAGTGAAGTAATGGATCACAAGAAGGTTTTCAAGTGGTTTGCAAGATTTTGTGGGGGCAGGGAGAGCATTGAAGATGATCCATGAAAATACAAAACATACTCTCACATTTCATATCATGATCTAGTCATCTTTTTGTAGCATATAAATAAACTATCTTGTTACATAATGCATGTATTGATTCAGAGATGGCACTGCAAGCAACAGAGAAAGAGACTGAGAAAGAACTAATCTTTTTATTGATATCACTTGCTTTTTCACTGAAATATAACATTAAACAATCTTTTATAAAAAAGATAGATAAATGAAAACATTTAAGACAGGAGCATTATTTATCTCATTGAGATTAATACTCCAACACTGGTCTATTAAGTAAATGAAATACTATCAATACAAAGCACAAGATATCTTGTGATTTGGATTGAGAGTATTTCATTTACTTATAGAGCAGTTAATCTCAATGTATTATATAATATTAACTACTGGGAGATGTTAAATGAATGTTTTGTTAAGGATATTAAATTGGAATAAAAGGATTAACTTCCTAAGATTTGCAGTAGTAATCCATAGTAGTTTGAATTAAATAAAATATATAGAACTGAAAGTGAAAACAGATGGAGAGAAGAAATTATAACAATAAGTATTAGATAAGAAGGTATTACATAATAGATCTTTTTAAATATTTGGGAAATTGGATAAATGATGATGGAAGTATTGAAAAGGAAATACAGGTGAGGATTGCAGTAATGTTTTCTTCAGTGGATAACTTTTGGGCAAAACCATAGTTAAGAAAAGTTATAAAAAATTGAGGCTTTAGAAACAGTAGATTTGGAGAATGAAAATAAGAAAAGAAGATAAGATGGAAAGATAGAATAATTGAAAAAATAAATATTTTTTTAGTAATGTATAAAAGAATGACACAGAGGCAAAACTCTCCACACAGTAGTGTCAGTAATCAATGGATGCAGGAAGATTTGTGCATAAATTCCAATCTAGTACCTACTCATCCAATATCCCCAGACTACTTTCTAGCTTGTGGATTTCATCATAAACCTTCCTTCATCCACTGATTAATCTGGCTTGCGCTGAGTGGCACTGCAGTGTGGAAAGTTTTGCCTCTATGTAAATGGCTTGTGTAAGCATGAAGAATGGTGATCATGTGATATTTATAAGAGAATGAGAAATTTAATTGGTCATCTATGTAATAGTAGGGAAGGTTTGAAAGATGTAATGTATTGTAGAAGATATATATATAAAAAAAGAGTTCAGAGAAAAACTAAGTTGACTGGTGATGTTAGAAAAGGAAATCGCTATGGGTAATTGAAATATAAAGCAAAAGATAGAAAAGGCTGGAGAACTTGATCTGGTCTGATTGGTAAGATCTAACTTTTTCCAGATGATTAGTAGTTATGAATAAATAAAATTAAAATAATAAAAAGACTGTGTACAGAGAAATTTGAAAATTATATAAATATTAATGCTAGCACACTCCATCATCTCTTATTCTGGTTGTTGATTGATCATTTCTCTTCTGAATTCCATTGGCACTCTTTATTCTGAAACCATCAAGTTTTATACTTTCAATATCCAGAGCCTTGTTTATATTATCCTACCAATCTTGTTTAAGATATCTCCATTTATTTTTCTCACATAGTATACTCTTTAATATTTTTTATGAAAGTGTTTAACCACCATTTATTTGATTTGTCCAAATTATCCAATCTGATTTTGCATATAATCTACCTTATTTTCATCCACCATCATTTTCTTATTTAATTATCTCATTCCTTGTTTTATTTTTTTTATACCTATTTTTATTTTGATAGATTTTGTTTCTTTTACTAATATCCTACATATCTTTTCATTACAGAATTATAATCAGAACCATATCTAAGTATTTTCTTGTTTGTTTTTAGTCTTATTTGCTTATCTCTTTAAATGCAGTTCAGAGTTTTTATAATACTTCATTCACTTTTATTTATATTAATTTTGAGAGATCTCATTTTCTCTACCTGTTTATTCTCTTGTTTTCCATTATAAGATTCTTAATTCTCATTTTCTGCTTTCAAATAATGGTAATTGGTCATGTTCATTTTAAAATCCTTCTTATAGTATTCTTATCGTAATTTGTTAATCCTAAAACTTACATCTTTCTCATCTTTTGCCACTAAAGTATTATCATCCGTGTACTATAATATAAACATGTTGTGTCACTAATGTATATAAATCACATCATCACAACTGATATTTAAAATGAACCAATAGAATATCATCAGTATGCATTGAATTTTTTTTTATATTTGGATGGTTATAAGTAGTAAGATAAAAATTGACATAGAAAATCATGCATTTCAAAAGAAATAGACTATCACTTTTTTTTATAGAAATAACTAGAATTATTATCTCTTTTCTGTACAATTGTTATGCTAAATATATAAATGTCAGGACATTTAGCCAGAAAAGGTAGACATATATTTAGAAACTTTAGCTTTTATTCATACTAAGCATGCTTTCAATGCATTGAGTATCATAATCAATTAAAAGCATTACTTAGCATGAATAAAAGCTAATATTTATAAACATAGGTCAAACTTTTAATAGCTTGAATGTCCTAACATTTATATACTTAGCATTTTATAGAAATAGTAAATCAATATATGTCTGGAAAGTATTTTAGTTAAAAAAGACCACAATATTAAGAGGTACTACTTATCAAAACTTTCTGATTACAACAAAATTGTTGTGGAAGAAAGAAAATATTAAAATAGAAAACTTTTAAAGGATCTTCATCAAGTGGATAACATATTTCTAAAAAAGTTCAAGCAAATCAAAAAATGCTTTTGAAAAAAAGTTATATTATTTAAAAAACAAGATAAAAAAATTCTAAACCATTTTCTGAAGGGAAATTTATAAAAGATGATATCCTAGCTGTTATAGAATTAATCTATCCAGAACATAAAAAGAAATTCAAGGATATATAAATATGCAGAAAAATAGTTGCAAGGTTGGAAAAAATTATTAAATGTGAGACAGTCATTAATAATAATGATGTTACTTTATTTTTAATTCACAAAAAAATTATGGCCCTCATATAAACGGAAAAGTTGATATTAGTCTGCCAGTAGAATAGGCTACCAACCCCTAATGATTCGGTGTAAATTCATTAAATTTTTAATCAAGTATAGCAGGCTAATTTCTTTAGTCGATAATTTTGTATAGCCTGTGAATGATATTATAAATAGCCCAAAAGGCTTATTAGAAAAAAGATCCCCCTCTCCTGTTTTAAAGTATAAGTAAATGTGGCAATTAATTTATTTTCTCTAAACTGAGTTTAGTTTTTCTCTCTTTTAGTTTACATAGGAATAGTATAGATTTGCTTGCTGTGTTCAAAATATGTCCTATCTCTTTGTTTAAGCTGTTATTATTATTGAATTTTTTTAATTACTAAATTACTGCATGGTTTGGTGCACTAGTACAGCAGGTTCTGAAACTAAAGACCATAGGTCATGGTCTACCTCTGCCCGTTCTGGTACTCAAAGTTTTAATGCACTCCTAAGGAATAAAGACATTCAAAATTTGATTGTTTATTGCCCTACATGGTCATAGTTTGGTACTAGAATGTTGGATTGTGGAACATAAAATTCTTGGATCAACTACAGTTGTGACTTTTCCAGCACTCAAACTTCTTATGAACTCCCAAGTAGTTGATTATATACTTTATTCCATTGATCCAATATCTACATCTAACATTATAAACATGGACTTACTTTTACATTGACTTATGTCACATAACATAAAATACATACAAACTTTGTATACTTTATTAGTAATTATTATCATCATAATTACTTGTCATTATTAATCCACTGTGATCTCTCCAAGTTTAATCCAATTTCTCTGATCTCTAGCTTTTTTTTTTTACTTGATACCAGCAAATGTCTTTATTTCATCCATCCATCTCACACGTGGTTTCTTTCTAGATCTTTTACAATCTCTTGGGACTCCGGTTGAGATGTTAACTGCTCATCTGTTAATTATAGATTTGTTCACATATTTACTTGGCAATGATTATTATTGTATATCAATATTTTTTTAAGTGTATTTTTCTTTTCTCTTATAAAATGAATACTCGATCCTTTTCGTAAAAAAGAAAAGAAAAATAGAACATATATTCATTCAAAATTCTACAATTCTATTTAATAACTGAAAACAGGCTTATTATATACCTGTGTGTCTATATATGTAATATAGGGTATATGAGCACAGACTTTCAGATGACCCATCACTCTCCACTCTATCTAATATCACTGATGTGCTTGAGTGTATCAGTGATATTAGATAGAGTGGAGAGTGATGGGTCATCTGAAAGTCTGTGCTCATATACCCTATATTAATTCTATTTAACTAATTTTAAAATCAACTTTTTAAAACCTCCATTATTTTACAAGAATAAATTTAGCTAAGAATTCTTTATATTGCTGTATCTTTTTACTCAATCAATAATCTCTTCATTGTATACTAAAACTACAGAACAAACAAAATTATAAATCATTTTTACTAGCATATAACAATAGATGGGAGAGTTTATTTATGTAAGTTTTTGCTAAATATTTTTTTAATATAAATTGTATGTTTTCTGTCAATCTCGATGTTTAAAGAACTTCTTTAGGTTTTTTTTCTTTATAACACATATGACAAAAACAGTAGCAAACTGTCCATACAGTAGTGCCACCCAGTTCAGGCCTTAGTAATCAATGGATGCAAAAAGGTTTGTACATAAAATCCCTGTCTAATGCCAACTCATCCAATATCCTCAGACTAGTTTCTAGCTCATGGCTGTCATCAATGAGGAGCTTTGGGTCTGAGAGCACTGCACATAGAGCTTAGGATCTAATGCAACCCTTCAACAGCCATCTTTTACCTATTCAGTTATCTATAAAGCTAGAAGCTCAATATGAAAACACATTAATGTTTTTAATTTAAGTTAATTTGTCTGTATAGTCATATAAATCTGAACCCATTTCAGCATTTATACATTTTCAGTGTTCTTCATTTATCAAAAATCTAGTCACATCATCCCATAGATAGGAATGGTATAAAACCATCAAAACATCACATGATCACCATTTCCTATGCTTACACAGGCTGTTATTAGCAGTAACAAACTCTCCATATAGTAGTGACATCCAGTGACATCCCTAGTAATCAATGAATGCAAGGTTTGTGCATGAAATTCCTATCTAGTACTTACTTATCTAATATCACCAGATTGTTTTCTAGCTTATGATGTTAATCAGTGAGGAGTTTTGGATCTGAGAGTATTGGACCTAGATTTTAGGATCTAATGCAATCATCCAGCAGTCATCTTTTATCTATTTCATTAACTATAAAGTTAGGAACCCAAAGTAAAAACACAATAATGTTTTAAATTCTAGCTCATTTTTTTGTATAGTCATATAGATCTGAACTCAGTGTCTTTCATTTTTCAAAAACCACCATCATCATTATCCCAGAGGCAGGCTTGGTATAAAATTACCAAATCTGTTTGGCACTATTATATGGAGAATTTTCTAATATTATTAACAGCTTGTGTAATCAATAGATGCAAGAAAGTTTGTGATCATTAAGGTTGGCACTACTGTATGGAGTTTGCTACTGTAATAACAGCATAGGAAATGGTGATCATGTAATATGCCAATAATTGGCATTTGAGAACTTTGTGTCCCATGTTTGATCAATAAAACTCCATGGCTATTAAATAGCAAAATTCGTTTTATTTATAAAATATAACTCTAGACTTTTATATAATATCTGAAAATGCAAATAATATTTAATTCACATTGGAGCAACTAAGTTTGAACTTAGAATTATTCTCTTATGACATGGTCGGCTTGCATTTCTAGACATCAGTTTTTACATTATTATTTTTTACTTCATATCTTCCCAATAGTATAACCAAAAAATCATTCTCATCTTTTTATATATTTGTCATTACTGAAAAATTATATCAACAAATAATAGCCATCTTCTATACCCTTTATACAATACAAAATAACACTTTAGTCTTTCTCGCTTCCAAAAATGGCTAACAGTTTTGACTATCCAACAGACTTCTTCAGAGTTTTACTGAAAGAAAAAAATAAAATAAAATGAGTTATGAAGAAAACTTTTGGACAGTTAAAACCATCAACTATTTTTGGAAGTGTGGAATAATAAAATATATTTTCATTAAATAAAATATATATATATGAGCATTATTATTGTTTGAGTATACTATTTAACAGTAATACTGTTAGTGCAGAAAAGTTAGTGAATTAAAAATTCATCAGTAAAATTCCAAAACCAGAGGTCAGAATGCTGAAAGCCTGTTTATATCAAAGAGCAATATGGGAAAATTCTAAACTTAATAAATATTTAATACATATTTATTAAAAATCAATTCATTAATTCAAAACTCTACTTATAGAACTTACGCACTTAAAACATCCACATTTCATTGAACTTTTAATATTTTTTAAACCTTAATGTTTTAACTACTTATGGTCAGATTGAGTATCCAACCATACTTCCTCACCATCATTTCCATCAACCCTGCCTAAGTACTGAGAGGATCTATTTCTTGATACTATAGATGCTGTTTACTATTTTTGATATATTTGCCATAGTGCATATCAAGGTGGCATCTCTAAAAAGAGAAATATCTATAGAATGGGTTCAAATCCCTCCCCAGTTTTTTAGATTTTATCTCTTCCATTTTTTAAGCATTGAATGAAATGAGATTCATTTAATTGTGCTTAATATTTAGATTTTAAGTTTGTATAATTGAAAAAAGAAATTCGTAAAAATATGTGTGTATACAATAAGTATGAGTTTAGGGCATTTTTTAAAACTAAAGAATTCATCAGTGGTTCCAATAACAATAATATATAAAACTATTAAAGCAAACACAGCAAATAATTTACAGATTAACTACAACTAGAGCACAATTAAATCATTACATCTGAACCAACACAGTGGAAATAAGAGACAACTGATTGTTAATGCAATGAAAAAAAAGCAAATGAATATATGTTTTCCTGAAGGTTTGTGATGACAATGTTTTAGTTGTATTTATATGTTGAACTATTTCCATTATCTAATATGAGTATTGAATGTCTTCAGGAAAAATTTAACTTTATTTAAATATTCCAAATACATTCAACTGTTAATAATAGCACACAGATTAGTATATGCACAACATTTCGAGAGATATTATTCTCCCCTCTTCTTCAGGTGTTGTTGGCCTGACCAGTAACAGTACTAGCATAGGATTCGAATCTGGACCCTTAGATTCTTGAGTATTGAATTTTAAGGTACTGCTCTAACCAATTGAGTCATTCTAACAAAAGATGGCTCAGTTGGTTAGAGCATTAAGATGGCTCCGTTGATTAGAGTATTACCTTAAATATTTAATACTCAAAAATCTAAGTGTCCAGGTTCGAATCCCATTCTCATACTGTCACTGGTCAGCCAGCAACACCTGAAGAAGAGGGGAGAATAATACCTCTTGAAACATTGTGCATATACTAACCTGTTTGATGGGCTATTATTAACAATTGTATGAATATTTAAATAAAAGTAAATTTTTTTTAAAATATTCAATACTTATATTAGATGATAGAAATAGTCCAATATAAAAATACAAATGAATATATGCATTCTGGAAAGATTAATAATCATATCTTGGCTTGTTGCATTAGTAATTGGTTGCAGGCCCCCTAAATATGCTTCGTGGATACTGCCGTCTTTTAGCTTAGACCAGTGGTGGCGAACCTTTTTACGTGTGTGTACCAAAAATTTCTAAAAAATATTGATTGAATGATTGGCATCAAAATAAAAACAATTTAATTATTGTAGTTTTTTAAAAGTTTATAAAACAAAATAATAATAACAATAATAATTAAACAGAATTTCTAAATTAGCTAGATAGGAGTGAACGATATCTATTTAGAAGAGCACAAGTTGAATAAAATGTGAATGGTAAAAAATTAATAATAGTTAAAACAAACTTTTGGAAATAAACATATAAAATCAACATAATTGAAATAAAGTCCGTGTTTTTAGTTCACCTTCCAGCAATGGTAAGTTATGCGCTTTACGCAAAAAAGTGAAGCTTAGTATTATTATAATAATTATCCGGCTTAGCGCTTTCATGAACTTAGGTCTCCATATTCATAGCCTATTTTGGGAGTGTCAGCTTACATTGAGATTTTAAGTAAAGCTTGGCAGTAATTTATGCAAAATTTATTCAAATTTTCTTTTATATAGAAAAATAGATATTATTTAATGTGATTTTTGCTGTTGTACATTGGATGCCAAATATTTTATATATGGTTCAATACTGTGTCATTTTTAATAATGTACATACTGAACTAGATTCATCTGTCATTCTATTTTTCAGACCTGAGTGGGTTTAATTAAATTCGTTTCTGAAAACAATGATTCATATGCATATGTTAGAGGAGAAAACTGATAATATAGCGATCGCTAATTTTTTTAAACAATCAAATGTTTCAGGAATAGCATTCCAGGCAGTCAATAGTTCCTCTTCAGCATTCTTTTTACATATATCCAATAATCAATTATTTTTCATTGTTTCTAATTCATTCCTCAAGTCAACAAATTTTTGTTTCCACATAAAAAAATCGACTGATTGCATTTCCATATCTTTCAAATTAAGCCATTCAAAAATGTGTAACTTGACACTATCCATTAATATTATGTCTGGATATAAAATAAATTTTGATGTTTCTGAAAATTGTCTGAATTGTGTAAATTTTAAAGAAATTCGCCAATTATCGATTGAATAACAGCACAAAAGTCTTGCATCCATTTTACTTGATCTAACTTCTTATGAGATTCTAAATCGTCAAAAACTTTTTTATATTTGGAAAATATTTGAAGGTATAAGAAATAACATCATGGTTGAAATTTTGTAATTTAACTTCAAATGCTTTGATCAAATCAAACATGACAACAATTGTCTTATTATAACCTTGCAGTCTCACATTTAATTCATTTAGATGTGAAGACATATCAATAAAAAAAAACATTAATTTCAAAAGCCATTCAACATCTATTAATTCATTGTATTTTTCAATGATTTTCTCACTATGTAAAAATAGTATCATTTCATCTAAAGACTCAACAAATCTTTGAAGAACTTTATCATTGGGCATTGTTGTACGTAAGTAAATCTTTATATAGCGAGTTCAATAAATTTAAAATTTTTAATTTATTTAGAGCTTGTGTAGATATAAAATTGATTAACTTAGTCACAACATTCATAACAACATCCAGCAGCTTAAAGCTGGCCTTTCACAATCTGCTAATGTATAATGCAATGAAAACCCAATATTGAATGTCCAATATGGTTGGTAAATAAACTGAAAAAAACATTTTCATTTCCAGTCATACTTCGAGAACCATTTGTAATTACTGATACGATTTTGTCAACATCTATTTCTTTTTTCAGCAGTATATTTGAAACTTCATTGCAAATATCTATTCCTTTTATTGTTGTTACTAATGAGGTTAACATGATCAATTCTTCTTTGATATTATTCCCAATATAATAGTGAATAAAAATAGCCAAACGTGTTGATCCATTTATGTCTGTATTTTCATCGAGGCAGAAAGAAATTAAACTAAAAAATTTTATATCTCTTTTTTGTTGGTAAGTTATATTGTTAGCCATTTGCAGGATTTTTTCTTTAACTGTATTTCTAGCCAATGATAAATCTTTTATGCTCTGAATAATGGTTGCTTTGTTTTCAAAATCTTCAAAAAGAACTGGTGCACACTTCATCCAAGCTTCTTTCATATATTCTCCATCATTAAAAGGTTTCCCATGTTTGACAATTACATTTCAAATAATAATAAAAAACCTAGCAGCAGTTAAATTTGAACGATTTTCGATGATTTATATTTTTAAATGTTTCGGCAATATATTCTTTACGTTCATCTTTACTTTTTTCACAGAGCGATTTATGATTAGTCTCATAATGCCGTTTTATCAATGATGTTCTCAATACAACTATTCCAGAGCATAAATCACATACTGCCTTGGTGCCTTTATTAATCATTCCATACTCATCAGTCCATCAATTTTGAAATTCTCAACTGATTGACAATTTTTGTTTTCACTAGTCATATTAATGGTAACAATTTATTTAAAAGTAAATTTAAATGAGCTTTAATAATTTTATAAATCAAAGATTTATTATAGTTTAAAATATATTATTATCCTTACATTTCACTTTTATGTCCAAACTTCAAGCAAAAAAAAACGTCTGTTTAATGGCATTGATTATGCATTTATTGCTTCTAATTAGAGTTCAATTGTAAATTGAATTCTAATATAATATTATATTTATTTATTTTACCTTTAGTTTGTAATAAATTTTTATTGGTACAGATTTTAGCAATAAAAAAAATATTGAATAATTTAAAGCATAGAAAATTATGACACGTAAATAGTTCGCGTACCAGTAAAATATTCGAATGTGCCATAGGTTCACCAACACTGTCCTAGACTATATATATATTAAAAATACCTTCCATCATAATAACTTCATTACTCTTAATTCTGTAACTCATACTACTTTACATAAATTAAACAATTTTGATTATTTTGTTTATTATTGTCAAACAAAAAAATCCAACAGGTTATCAGATTAAAATAAACTGAAATAAACAGAACTGAATTTTTGATTTGCTGTTAAAATTAAATGTTTATATGTTTATATTTTTTATGTAAATGTGTGTGTGTGTGTGCAAAAATATATTTTTAAATTTTTCCTTTAAAAAATATAAAGAATTTGTGCATATATATGCAACGTGCAAAAAAGATTGTAGCATGAAACATACCACATATATATGGAGTAATACAGTTTTCTTTTACCCCAAACTTCTGACATATTTCCCAGTAAATACCTAGAGTCTTAAACTTAAGCTAAATTCTGTTATTACTTTGAAAGATTTGCCAACATTGTTTTAATAAATGAAGTTTCTTTTAATGACTAGATATCAGCTGTCTATTTGCTCTTAAAAATTCATGGATTCTTAACTGGGATGAAAACCCTACTAAATATTCAAAATATAGCATGATGTTAACAGTGTTTCTTATATTAGTGCTTGAAGTGTAACTATTTTCAAGATCACTTTTCTGTCTTCATCAGACTCCGACTATAAAGAAAGTTTTATTATGCTTTCAAAATTTATTCTACTTTGTAAAATTTAACACCATAACAATTGAAGTAGTTTCAGAAACTATTCAATAATTTGGGATACAGTCCTTCAAAACTTCTTAATATTAAATCTGCGGAACTTTCGTCTTTTAAAGTCGTTAATCTTGTTTTAAAATTTGTAGAGGTCCCTACTGTCGCACTTAGTCGCAAAGTCTTAAGGTTATAGCCTTAATATATATTACTTACGTAATGAGTATGCGCTTTAGAAATTATTAATTACAACTTTAAATTAACTTATGTGATCTCACTAATCTTGACTCTCTTTCAAAAGATTCTGCTATCCGTAGACACTGATTTTAAACAAATAAATGAATGATTACAATTTTAAATGACTTCCTTCTTTCAATGGATGTGTCATACAAATGAAATGAGTATTAAACAACTGTAATAAATATAAAAATGTAAACAATTGTAATGGATATATAAGTAATATTATTTCTACTCTGTTATAGAAAATAAATGATATTTATTTGCTAGAGATAGTTTTAAAAGATTAAACATTATAAGAGAAGAGAGAAATAATAAAAGAAGTCCAAAGTCAAGCATGTTGAAAAATATGTGTCGAATAGACACTTTATTGGAACAGATAGTCACCATTGTTTTTAAAATAGTCCAAATTCCCAATTCCAAAGAATTCCAACATGGACTTTTTAATAAATACAGGTATGATTTTTTTTTTTTATCAAAAAGTAAAAAATCATAATAAAAAATAAATAATCGAATGGTTTTATTTATCGATAGGAAGTTCTTGTGAAGTTCAAGCATCAGAATGAAAAGTGCTGGAACGGGAATCAAATGGGACCTGACTGTACTAAACCATACAAGACACAAACATTATAATGGTAAAAAATAATAGTATCATTTGCCTGTAGATGAATTGCAATGTATATATATATGTGATCATCATCATCATTTTCATTTATTACTGAACCACTGCAAGATGAAAGTCTTTCCAAATTCAATCCATCTTCTCTTTTCCACATAATCCCAGCACTCTTCCTTATTTCATTCATCCATCTCACATGTCTTTTACAATCTCTTGGAATCCAGTTTAATATTTCAACTGTCCATCTATTATCTATTCTAGCCATATATCCAACCTAACTCCACTTCCATCTCTTAATTCTTTCATATATATATATATATACTTTGTGTAAATATTCTACTCTTCGTTATCCATTGCATTAGTCTTTTGATTTCTGATTTGTGAATTTGTTGCTAGATCTTCTTAGGTCTGTACTTTTTACTAACTTCCGGAACCAATTTTAAGATAGTCCATACTTAAGTAAATACCACATCTATTATTCTGAGAATACTCTGTATGGTTTAGTGAAGTGGTTAAGTGTCAGATTTTGGAACTGACTCTGCTCTGAACTCCCAAACCATAAAGCATTTGATTATTTATATCTCAAAAACTACACCTATAATATTCAGTAATGCAAAAAATATATTACTGCTGATTCACAGGATGAAGGCACTATGAAGTTTTTCCCTGTCTGGTTTACTGCAGTGGTAGGGTGACAGACTCTGGAGCAAAAGGTCCTCAAATTAATTCTAGGTCTGCCACATCTACATTCAAATTTCTTATGAATTATCAAAAAATAAATCCATACAATTGCTTAATTTTAGTGCATATGCATTTTATCACATGATCTCCATTCTTTATGCTTACACAAGCTGTTTTTGCAAAGACAAAACTCTTCATACAGTAGTGCCACTCAGTGCAAAAACTTTCATACATCCATTGATTACTCTAGCTTGCACTGAGTGTGTTACTGTGTCAAGAGAGTTGCCCATGTGACATGCATTTTATTTGACAATCAAAGAATGCAAAATCTTATTGATTCAAAATTTAAAAAAATAATACAATGTTACTGCACTTTTGTAATGAAATGCTTCAAAATATTCTACACAAATTAATGTTTCTTTACAATAAGCCATAGAAGCAAAATGTCTGCCCATCTTATCCAATATTATGAGAATCACTGGGCTCCAGAAAATATTTCTGATTCCAAAGACATCTGAAACAACAATCAGTGATTTTTTTATGTTTATAAGTATAATTAAACTAACATTTATAAATGTGAATTCTATTTCAAATTCTAAAAAAAATTTCCATGGTTACCTTTACTGCAATGATATAGTGAGTTTTCTTGTTCTTAAGCATATTGTAGTCACCAAAATAAAGAACAAAGCACTAAACATCACATGATCACTATTCTTTGTGCTTACACTAGCTGTTTACACAGAGACTAAACTCTCCATATAGCAGCATCACTCAGTGCAAGCCAGAGTAATCAATGGATGCAGAAAGGTTTGTGCATAAAATCCCTAACTATGCCTACTCATCCAATATCCCCAGACTAGTTTCTAGCCTTTGTCTTTCATCAGTAAGGAGTCTTTGATCTGAAAGCACTGCACTTAGAATCTAATGCAATCCTCCAACAGCCACCTTTTACTTTTTTGTCTAACTATAAAGCTTTGAGTCCAAAATGAAAACACAATAATGTTTTCAAACTAAGCTCATTAGCTTATATAGTCATATAGATCTGAACTCAGTTCAGCATCCATAGTTTTTGGTGGTTTTGGTTCTTTAATAACCACAGTCATCATAATCCTATTGGGAAGGATTGGTATTAAACTATCAAACATGATCATCATTTTTTATGCTTACACAGGCTGATTACACAGATGTCAAACTCTGCATAAAGTAGCACCATTCAGTGCAAACCAGAGTAATCATTGGTACTACTGCATAGAGGGTTTAGTCTTGGTGTCAATAGAATAAAGGCTGATCGATTAGCAAAGCCTAGATAATCAGTTTTAGTGTCTAAGGCAAATCTTCAACACTATACTTTTACAATTGTGGAAAAGATTGCTAGAATTATTTTTTAAATGGTCTAGAAAGCAAAGCAATGGATGTAACAAAAAAATAATACGTATTAAATAAAAAGTATATTTATTAAAATAATATGTATATTTTCAAATATCATGTCTCATTTTGATACCTGTTCCAATTCTGCACCTGAGTAATTGCTTCACCATCTTAGCTAGGGGAATAGACTGGTCTATCCACCTCAATTATTTAGAAAAATATTTTTTTCTAATAAGCAATAACTAATTCACTAGAAAAGCAAGTTGGAATGTCTTACTTATCCTGAAGGAATTCTAAGTCTTTCCTTTATTCCAAGAGTAGTCTATAAAATATTTTCCAATTAAAAACCCCATTTATTTTTTAGTTAAAAAAATGTTTTCATATTTAAAAAAATAGGAATTCGATTCCGACTTATGAAATTAAACTTTAAAAATAACTAATGATTTTATCAAATCATTAAATGTGACTTTACTTTTTTTTATCAAGACTTCAAATATAAAATGAAGATAATAAATTTAATTAAATTTCTGTCAAGGAAACTATTAAATTTTGCAAAAAATAAAAAAAAAATTAACTATAATTACACATTAAGTATTTTTGCATATCTAATTAAAAAGTTTAATTATAGATGCAATTATGCCAATATTTACTGCTTTAACTTTTTTTGTAATATTAAAAAAAAGGAAAATCTAAAAAAAAAAGAAAGTTATACAAATAATTTGAAGTTTATTCTATCTGGTTTACTACAGAGACATCTTTAACTAATCCTCGGACAACCAGATATGTTTCAACAGTCTTTTATAATGTCAGATTCTACAGCAGATGTCGTAGCACTTCTTTATAATAAAAATGGTTAGTAATATGATGAAAAATAGTAATAAAAGTAGAAAGGATAGTGAAATATTTGAATGGAGAGTGAATGATAAGAATAAGTTGGAAGAATATAAAATAAAAGTTGAAGAAACCATGAAAGAGTTGGTTGGAGATGAATGTAAAGATTGGTGTGGTGAAGTAGAAAAAATGGCAAGTAGGGTTTTAGGTGAGAATACTGAGAAGAATAAAAATAATAGGAAAGTGAAAGTTAATAAAAGTGTAAAAGAGAGGGGAAAAGCATGCAGAGAATATAAGTGTGCTATTAAGAACAAAGAAAATGAAAAAGACGTTAATGGGAAAAGTACTTAGAAAAAAGAAGTTGGCTAAAATAGATAAGTATAGAGAGAGAATGAAATTGAATAGTAAACTTCTGGAAGATATTAATAAAAGTGGAAAAGATGGGAATAAAAAAATTAAAAGAAGTGGAGAGAGAATTAGTATTACTAGATGATGAGGGAATAAAGTATAGCTCTAGAGAAAAATTAGAGATAGTCTTAAACAAGAATGTAATGGATATAGAAAAGATGTTAGATGTGAAAGACACGGTGAAAGCAAATATGAGAGCATGTAGTAATGGTAATGTATGATTTACAAAAAATGAACTGAATGAGACAAGTAAGAAATTGAAAGGTGGAAAGGCAAGAGGTTTGGATGAATGGGCAACAGAGATGGTTATGAATTTAGGGCAGAAGGCAAAATTAAAACTATTATCATGTTTTGATAAGATGGCACAGAAGAGAAAATTTCCAGGTAGTTGAAGGAAGACAAGAGTAAGGCTATTATTTAAAGGGAAGGATAAGAATCATAGAAAGCTAAACAATTAAGACTGATAGTGGTTTCATCAGTGTTATATAATGTTTTCTGATCTATGATGACTGGAAGGGTTGCAAAATGGATGGAAGAAAATAATATAGTGGGAGAAATGCAAGGAGGTTTCAATTAGATAAGCATATAGTAGATAGTTTATTTGTAATTACACAACTTATAGATATGAGTAGGAATACAGGTAGACAGTTATATATGGTGTTTATAGATATAGAGAGGGTATATGATAGAGTAAATAAAAATAGATTATGGGTAAGTTTAATAAATTTGGGAATGGATGGAGCTTTAGTGGATATTATTAAGAAATTATATGAAAATAATTACTATATGTATCAATTATGGAATATAGAATCAGTTAAAGCTAAAAATGGGGTGGGACTAAGGACTGGATGTCCTCTGTCACCTATTTTGTTTCAGTTGTATTTGAGAGAAATGGAGAGAGCACTAGAAACACTAGGAAGAAGGGTAGAGATACCATTAATAGGTGGCAAGGGAGTATACACATTGTCAGTTTGTTTAATTGCGGATGTTTTTTTTGTATGCAGAAAGAAGGGAAGATATGGAAGTTATGCTGAGGACAGGCACGAAGGTAAGTAAAGAGATGAGAATTAAATTTAGTGAAGAAAAATAAAAAGTAATGATGATTAATATTGGGGAAAGAGAAGACAAATAATTTTTATTGGGGGAAATAAAGTTAAGTGTGGTGAATAGATATAACTATTTAGGAATCATTTAAAGTAATCAGAGAAATTGCTTGCATAAATGGAAGAAAAAATTAATAAATGAAGCAAAGAAAAGAAAGGGATTAATAAAGAAGTTAACAGTGTTCTTTTATAATAAATATGATGAAGCTAGGATTGTATGGAAGGGAGTGGCATTAGCAAGGTTAACATATGATAATGATGTGTTATGTATTAGTAAAGGGGTATTAGATTACTTAGAAAAAGTACATAGAGAAGTATGAAGATAGAAGATATGCATTAGATACAGAAGTGTGAATGGTAAAGGAGGCAATTCAAGGAGAAATGGGATGGTCAACTTTTTATATGAGAATGCAAAAATCAAAATAAAAATGTTCGGTAGATTACAGTTTATGAATAATAAAAGAATAGCCAAAATAGTATTTAAGTGGGTTATGAATAAAGGGCAGGAAAAAAGATGGGTCTGAAAGGTAATGCATTATACAGAAGATTTAGATAAAGAATTTTACATTAGTATACTTATACAAAAGGTGGGATGATTGTGTTAGGAGAATTGTTGAGTGTTATAGTGTTAAACAATGGGATAAAAGAATAGATGCATTAAGAAAGAATAGGGAGTTGGAGAGATGGAGAACTAGAATGGAGAATAAAAAAAGTTTAAATATTTATAGAAGTAAACAGAATATTGGGTGCAAGTTAATTTATGATAATAGCAAGGAAAGTAACTTACTGTTTAAGGCTCAAATGGGATCTTTAGCAACAAGGGAATATACATGTAAATCGAGAAATATGGGGGATTTAGTCTGCAAGCTATGTAAGGAAGATATAGAAAATATTAGGCAGCTGTTAATTAAATGTAAATGCCTGAAAGCAGAAAGGATACAAATAATGTAAGTTGAGGAAGAATAAATATAAACAAAGTGATTATATAGAAAGTGGCTTATTGGATTTTATGCTGGGTTTGGGCAAAGATAAGGGGGTTTTAGATCTAAAGGCTTTGGAGTTGACAAAAATTATGTTGTGGAAATGGGATGGAGCAGGGTAGAAAAAAATATGGAAAAACTTGGGGTGGGGAATGGAAAGAGGTTCAAAGTGTCTAACAGGTTTCTCTTGGCATAGTTGCTGAGAGATTCCTGACTTCGTATAAGGAGAAGTTACAGTGCATCACATCACATCACATTCAAAAAATATTTAAATACTGTTAAATGTCAAAAACATTTGTGGTTTGAGATAAGGTTAGGAAGACAAGAATGGATGATGGCTGTAGTGTATATAGCCACTGAAGATGGACAAACTATAATGGAGTGGAACAGTAGTCATATATGAATGCTTAGTTAAGGATATACAGAGTTTAAAAAAAAGGGGAGGAGAATAATGGTTATAGGGGATATGAATGAGCATATTGAAGAAATTGATGATGTAGGTAATAAGAATGGACAACTTCTGAAGAGTTTTTGTCAGAAATTGCATTTGAGCATTGGAAATTTATCAAATATGTATGAGAGACAATACACATGGTCTAGAAATAATATATTTCACATAATAGATTGTGTATTAGTGGAAAAAGAGGGAACGGATAAAGTACAAAAAATTAAGGTGCTTGATAATGAAGAGAGAGTATGTAATAATGATTTTAACTTCTTTAGAATAGAAATTGTTAATAATATGATGAAAAATAGTAATAAAAGTAGAAAGGATAGTGAAAGATGGGGATGGAGAGTGAATGATAAGAGTACATTAGAAAAGTATAAAATAAAAGTTCAAGAAACCATGGAAGAGTTGGTTGGGGATGAATATAAGGACTGGTGTGATGACATAGAAAAAGTGGCAAATAGGGTTTTAGGTGAGAATATTCAGAAGAATGAAAGTAATAGGAAAGTGAGAGTTAGTAAAAGTGTAAAAGAGAGAAAAAAAGCATGCAGAGAATATAAGTGTGTTATTAAGAACAAAGAAAGTGAAAAAATGTTAGTGCTAAATGGGAAAAGTACTTAGAAAAAAAGAAGCTGGCATAGAGAGAGAATGAAATTGAATAGTAAACTGTTGGAAGATATTAATAAAAGTGGAAGAGATGGGAGTAAAAAATTTTGGAAATACATTAAAAGAAGGAATGTAGGGAAGAGAGAAATAGTATTATTAGATGATGAGGGAATAGAATTTAGCTCTATAGAGGAATTAGAAATAATCTTAAACAATTATGTAATGGGTATATAACAGATGCTAGATGTGAAGGGCAGAATGTTAGCAAACATGAGAGCATATAATTATGGGAATATACAATTTACAGAAAATGAACTGAATGAGACAGGTAAGAAATTGAATGGTAGAAAGCAAGAAGTTTAGATGGATGGGCAGCACAGATGGTAATAAATTTAGGGCATAGGGAAAAATTAAAACTATTATCATGTTTTAGTAAAATGACACAGAAGAGAGATTTTCCAGGTAGTTGGAGTAATACAAGAGTAAGGCTACTATTTAAAGGAAGGTAAAAATCATAGAAAGTTAAACAATTATAGACTAATAGCAGTAATGTCAGTGCTATATAAAGTTTTTTATATATGGTGGCTGGAAGAATTTCAAAATGGATAGAAGAAAATAATATAGTGGGAGAAATGCAAGGAGGTTTTCGATCAGATAGGTGTATAGGAGATAGTTTATTTGTAGTTACGCAACTTATGGATATGGGTATACAGTTACATATGGTTTTTATAGATATAGAAAGGCATATGATAGAGTAAATAGAAATAGATTATGGGTAAGTTTAGTAAATTTGGGAATGAATGGAGCTTTAGTGGATATTAATAAGAAATTATATGAAAATAATTACTATACATACCAATTAGGGAATATAGAATCAGTTAAAGTTAAAAATGGGGTGGGTCTAAGATAAGGATGCCATATGTCACCTATTTTGTTTTTGTTGTATTTGACAGAAATGGAAAGAGCAATAGAAAGATTAGGAAGAGGGATAGAGATACCATTAATAGGTGGCAAGGGAGTATATACATTGTCGGGTCTTTTATTTGCATATGATTTGTTTTGTGTGCAGAAAGAAGGGAAGATATGGAAGTTATACTGAGGACATGCACAAAAATTGGTTAAGAGATGGGGAATTAAATTTCGTGAAAAAAAAATCAAAAGTAATGATGATTAATACTGGGGAAAGAGAATTTATAGAATTTTTATTCAGGGATATAAAGTTAAGTGTGGTTAATAGATACAACTATTTGGGAATCATCTTAAGTAATCAGAGAAATTGCTTGGATGAATGGAAGAAAAATAATAAATAAAGCAAAGAAAAGATAGGGTTTGACAAAGAAATTAACAGTGTTCTCATATAATAAATATGATGTAGCTAAAATTGTATGGAAGGGAGTAGCAGTAGCAGGGTTAACATATGGTAATGATGCATTATATGTTAGTAAATGGGTATTAGATTACTTAGAAAAAATACAAAGAGAAGTAGGAAGATATGTATTAGATGCAGAAGTGTAAACAAAGGAGGCAATTCAATGAGAAATTGGATGATTAAGTTTTTATATGACAGATGCAAAAAGCAAAATAAAAATGTTTGATAGATTGCAGTTTATGAATAATAAAAGAATATCCAAAATAGTATTTAATTGGGTTATAAATAAAGGGCAGGCAACAAGATGGGTGAAAAAGGTAAGCAATATACAGAAGATTTGGATAAAGACTTTATGTCAGTATATGTACACAAAAGGTGGGATGATTGTGCTAGAAGAATTGTTGAGTGCTATAGTGTTAAGGAATGGGATAGAAGAATAGATGCATTAAGAAAAAATAGGGAATTGGAGAGATGGAGAACTAGAATGGAGAGTAAAACGAGTTTAAATATTTATAGAAGTAAACAGAATATTGTGTGCAAGTTAGTTTACTGTTTAAGGCTCGAATGGGATCTTTAACAACAAGGGAATATACACATAAATGGAAAAATATGGGTGATTTAATCTGCAATTGGTGTAAGGAAGGCATAGAAAATATTAGGCATCTGTTAAGTAAATGTAAATGCCTGAAAGCAGAAAGGGTACAAGTAAGGAAGTTGTGAAAGAATAAATATAAACAAAGTGATTGTACAGAGAGTGGCTTATTGGTTTTTATGCTAGGTTTGGGAAAAGAAAAGGGCATTTCGATATAAAGGTCATGGAGTTAACAAAGGTTGCACTGTGGCAATGGGCTGGAGTAGGATAGAGAAAAGTATGGGAAAATTTAGAGTGGGAAATGGAAAGGAAAGCCAAAGTGACTAACAGGTTTCTCTGGGCATAGTTGCTGAGAGATACCTAACTCTGTAGAAGGAGAAGTTACAGTGCATTACATCATATTACAAAAGATGGGATGATTGTGTTAGGAAAATTGTTGAGTGTTATAGTGGTAAGAAATGGGATATTAGAATAGAAAGAAGCATTAATAAATAATAAGGAGTTGGAAAGATGGAGAACTAGTATGGAAAGTAAAAAGAGTTTACATATATATATAGAATTGAACAGAATATTGGGTGTGAGTTACTTTGTGAAAATAGAAAGGAAAGTTGTTTACTGTTTAAGGTTTGAATGGGATCTTTAGAAACAAGGGAATATACAAATAAATGGAAAATTGTGGGTGATTTAGTCTACAAGATGTGTAAGGAGGGCATAGAAAATATTAAGCATCTGTTAATTAAATGTAAATGCATGAAAACAGAAAGAATAAAATATAAACAAAGTGATTATACAGAACATGGGTTTTTGATTTTTATGCTGGGTTTGGGAAAAGATAAGGGGAATTTAGATATAAAGGCCATGGAGTTGACAATGATTATGTTGTGGAAATGGGATGGAGCAGGATATGGGAAAACTTACAGTGATGAATGGAAAGGGAAGGTAAAGTGACTAACAGGTTTCTCTAGGCATATTTGTTGAGAGATTCCTGACTCTGTATAAGAAGAAATCACATCACATCTGAAAGATTATTACTGACATTAATCTAGTATTTTCTTTTAAATCATTGGTAATGCTTTTGGAAAGGTCTTTAATGATTATTGTGGCTGGAGCTAAGAATGCAGCAAAGCTCTTCAAGCCAGGGATAACACTTTATCATCATCAGTGGCAACTGGATATTTCTTGCCTTCTTCACTTTACTATAATATCTCACCGTTTTAAAGTAGTTTAACTGTATTTGTATAATATTTTTTTATTTTACATTTTTTCTAATTTAAACTCAGTCAATTATTTTATTATAATATTAAATGTATTCTCATAGACTACATTGAAGTGAAGTCGCTATTCTGACACCAGGAATATCACTTCATAAAAATCCATTGGTATTTATTTTAATATAATGAAAGTAAATATCAGTTTGGATAGATTAAGATCATCTTAAATATCATGATAGTATTGGATATTGGGAAGATTAACAATTGGAAGTACTGTAGTGATATAAGCTGCACATCTTTTAAAATACCAATAAAATATCTTACATTATGAAAGGAATTGAAAAAACTAAACAAATAAGATTCAAATTATTATGAGGTATTGACAGATAGGATTAGGATAGGAAACTTAATTATGCCCCAATTTGATGCAATTTGTATTGAGGAATAAGATGCTGAGCATATTCTTCTTTAGAATATCATGGGTAAAATGTTAAAAGGAGCAGATGAATTGCATGATGATATTTTTTATTCATGGTCAATTTGTATAGAGTCATCTCTATAGGTAATGGTCATGAAAAAAATCTACTAACTGGATTATAAACCAATCAATTTTTTATATTAGAAGTATCTTTAAAAATCAAAAAAGGTCATTTACATGAAAAACTATTCCCAATTGGCTATAAGATATTCCTAGTTTCCAACTGTGTATAAAATATTCCAACCATTGTGGCTTCTAATTATTATTTTATTATGTCAATGGCTGCCTGTTTGTTAATTTTATCTGACACACTTAATAAGTAGCTTCTTATAGAAGAAAAATGACGTAAGAGATTTTTTTATCTACAAAGGTTATAATGTACTAGATATTGTTTCAGAACTGCAAAATCTTTAATCTCTTGCTAGAATTACTTTGGCAGTAAGACATTTACCACTATTTATAGAATGCAGTCTAGAAGCTACTAGGAGCAAATAGTAACAGATCATCATGAGACAAGCCAACATGTTTGGAAGTGTTAGATTTGTTAGGATAAATCATGGCATTCCTCTAACCTAATGGTTTATACTGGCAACAACTAGACAAACTATTATAATTGTCATAAATATATTATTACTACAAATAGATACAATAAATCTTTTGATGTTATTTTAATCAAAAACTTTATTTTTCAGCATGAAAACATATATCCAATGATGTTATCTATAATTGATTAGCGATATGTTGACATGGAATAATGACTAATATCCAATGCAGAAAGAACACAAATTGAATGGGTAAAAGCTGCAGAGAGGAGTAGAACCAATTGCTTGAGGTAAAAAACAAAGAAGAGGTCTATTAAAAAGTTATTTGAGGCCAAAAAGAACAAGATAATAATATTCAATACATGATAGAAAGTAATAAAGTCCAAGGGAACATCTCAAATACACAGCATATCTCAGTAAAGAAATGATTGGTTCCCTCTTCCTAAGCTGCTGTTAGTGCCATCTATGAATAAATTTATGCATTATGCAGAAATATAGTTGAGCTATTTACCACAAAAATTTAAAGGAGCTAACATGTTTGACTTATAAGTTAATAGTATTTAATTGGGTTATGAGTAAAGTGCAATCAACAAAATGGGTGAGACTGGTAGTACTGTATGCAAAAAATTTGGAAAAAGAATTTATGTCAGCATACTTATACAAAAGGTGGGATGATTGTGTTAAGAGAATTGTGGAGTATTATAGTGGCAATGACTGGGATAGAAGAATAGATGCATTTATAAAGAATAGGTAGATGGAGAAGAAGTGTGGAGAGTTAAAAGAATTTAAATATATATATAGAAGTAAACAGAATATTGAATGCAAGCTAATTTATGATAATAACAAGGAAAATAGTTTATTATTTAGAATTCAAACAGGATCTTTAGCAACAAGGGAATATACACATAAATGGAATAATGTGGGTGACTTAGCCTGCAAGTTGTGTAAAGAAGGCATAAATAATATTATGCATGTGTTAATTGAATGTAAATGCCTTCAAGAAGAAAGGGTACAAATAATGTTGTGTAAACAAAGTGATTATACAAGGTGGGTTCATGTTTTTATGCTGGGTTTGGGAAAAGATAAGAAGGATTTAGATATAAAGGCCATGGAGTTGACAAAGATTACATTGTGGAAATGGGATGGAGCAAGATAGAGAAGAATATGAGAAAAAATTAGAATGGGGAATGGAAAGGGAAGGTAATGTGGCTAACAGGTTCCTCTGGGCATAGTAACTAAGAGATTCCTGACTCCAAATAAGGAGAAGTCACAGTACATCACATTGTTAATACTTGAAATGTGTCCGTGGGTTTCATATATTTATGCATCACCTTCGATGCCCTCCCTGATATCACAAAATCTTGAAAGCTACTTGAAAACATTTTTGCAACCAATTGTCATACATAGTTTGGATCATTTTCTTAAAATCTAACTGATTTCACAAAATGATTTCTTACTTCTTCTAAGTGAATCAACAATTTTTTGTTCTCACTGTAATACCTTACATTTTATTAAAGATTTGCTGATATGTAGTTTTTTTTCATATGTCAAAGTGTTGACCAGGAAGTGAACCCAGGCCAGCTGCTTGGAAGGCAACTATGCTAACTGCTAGGCCACCAATAACCCTTAAGTTATCATCTATATGTATAAACCTATTAAAGCTTTATTGCCTTAGCTAATATGTAGTGTATGTAAAGTAAAACTTTTTTTAAAAAAAAATCTTAAAGAAAAAATGTTATACACATGCTAATAAGTTTTATTTAAATCATGGAGAAAACATGATTAAAAAAAATTAACGTTTGAAATTTGAGAATGGTATATTTAGCAAGGAAAAAAAATGGCTACCTCAGTAAATGAGATTCATAAAACTTAACAACTTTTTAAATTTTAAGTGTTTTTTTTTTTGTTTGTTTATTGACATTTTCTTGTTTATTTACATTTTTTGAAAAGCATATACAGGATGGTTTGTAGCTCAGAAGTTTATAAGCAATTTGTACACTAGAATTGATGGAGTGGAGCTGCGATCTACAGACCTGGAGCTCCACGATTCATCATTCTATTACTGCACAAAACCATGTAAATTTATAGCTTGGGGATTCATAAGAAGTTTGAGCACCAGAAATGGCATTGCTGGACTGTAATTCTCGGATCTTTAGCTCCAAGTCCATCATTATATTAATTTATGCAGAGCAGTAGTAACATACAATAAACTATCTAATTAAGAAAATCAAGGTTGCCAAAATAAAGAGCCATTAAAGTAAAGAATGAAAGGTTATTTGTAAAGATGATATCTGTATTTAAAACACTGGGAGAATCTATGAATTATTTGTGAGATACTTCATTTATATTAATGAAAAAAGAGGGAAAGAAAATAAAATTTACAATAATAAACATTTTATGAACGTTATAGGCGATATCCCCAACAGTTTTTTGACTGGAATTTCAAACATTTATTCTACCAGTCTTTATATTATCTATACTTTTCACAGCACGTCTCTATTATTTTTCAACCTATTTCATTTTTTATCCCTTTCCTTTTTTGGCAACAGTTTCCAACACTCCTATTGTACTAGTTGTACGATAAACTATTTCAATAATCTAATATTAATTGTTAAATTTCTTAGTAAAAAAATAGGTACTATTTACCTAAAAAAATAAAATGATAAAAAAAATTTAAGATATAGTAGAAAAAAATTGCTCACTTTCCAGCTTCCCGGGAACGTTATATTTGATTGATTTTGCATAGCAACAATGCCATCAAGCGGCTAAGCCATCTAGGTAAATAGTACCAAAAATTAAACTTTATTTAAACTTTCCAAATACATTCAACTTTCAGTAGTAGCACACAGGTTAATATATAACACAACATTTCGAGAGGTATTCTCTTCTCTTCTTCATATATTGCTGGTCTGACCAGTGACAGTATTAGCATGGGAATCAAGTGGGGATCTTTAAATTTGTGAATAGTGAGTATAAGGTGACACTTTTAGGCTATTTAACAATTAACATCGGATGATGGAAATATACTAAAATACTATCATCCACAAACCTTCAGACAAACACTTCTATTATTGTTTCTAAATCAAAATTGTACTTCCTACATCTATAAATACATCTATTCAGTATTTATCTGAGCTTCAAGAGAAATTCAATTTATTATTTTATCATCACCACACTCACATGCCTTCTTGTTAAATCAATCAGTGACAGTACTAGCATGAAAATCAAACTGGGATCTTTAAATTTGTGAATAGTGATTTTAAGGTAACATCTAACCAACTAGACTATTTAACAATTATCATCAGATAATGCAATATACTAAATTATCATCATCGCAAACCTTCAAACAAACACTCTATTATGTCCTTGTTTTTTCTATGTTTTTAAATGAAAATTGTATTTCATACATCTATTTAAAAAATAGTCTATTCAATATTTGTCTTAGCTTCATGAGAAATTCAATTGATTATTTTACCATCATTATACTCACCTGCATTAGGCTCTCTAAATCAATCATAACGTTTAAAAAAAACTTGATAATTTTCCAGAGAAGCAAATTACATTACACCCACAAGTCTCAAAACTTTTCACTAAGTAAGTTCAAAGTATGAAAATTGGTTATCTTAATATAAGCTGAACATTGATTGTATATATGTGTGGAGATAATAATTTGGACAACTAACAAGTGCTGTTTTAGCGCAAAATATGGATATTGGTGATTATTTATCTTTTCAACATGTGTATGATCAAGTGTGTCAGCAGTATGAGATAGTATGGATAGTTGAGGTTGATGTGAAAGTCTGAGTTCAAACCCCCTATATATTACAAATTGGGGTGCAGGTATGAAAAAACCTGTACTGTAGAAAAAATTCATATGTTAAGTAGGTTTCAGTAACTCAACAAAAATTTTAACAAATTACTTACCAATATGACTAAGCTCATAAAATCAGGACTTTTTATAGCCTTGTTCTCTCAAGTTGTTTTAAAATATCATAGAAAGATACATTAGACATATTGCATTCTTATTAAGAACTTATTAGAATAAAATATTTTTTTTAATTTTTTAGCTCCATTGCTTTCTTTATTTTTGTATAAAAAAATAATTTAGCTGCTATGGCTAATTTTAATTTTCATAAACAAATATATTTTAGATGATCAATTGGCTTAAATTTTATCATAATCAAACTTATTTAACCACCATATTGTGCATAACATAAAGAATTTTATTATGATCTGATATAGGGAGTGTATCAATAGTTCAAACAAGCTCTTAATTGATAAGTGCAGTAAAATAAAATCTTTAAAATCTCTATCTAGAAAATTCCTATCCCCAGAACAATTGGTTTTGAGCTTATCAATTAAGAGCTTGCTTGAGCTATTGGTACGCTCCCTATATTATATATTTGTAAATACAAGTTCATAAAAGCAATGCCACACTATATATGACTTGTTTTATTGGTTATTATGATCTAAATATTGCAATGTGCATTTAAATCATTCCATTATTTTCAATTGTTTAGTGAGTCATTGTGGGATAAAAATCTCTCCAAATTTAATCCAGTTTCTCTAATCCCTAGTCTCTCTTCTCTTACAACATACCCTCAGACTTCCATATTCCATCCATCCATCTTATATATGATTTCTTATCTTTTACGATTTGTTAGGATCCAAATTAAAACTTCATCTGTCCATCTATTAGGATCACTTTTAAAAATATATCTGACCTAACTTCATTTCAGTGTCTTACTTTCAATGATACTTGTTTGTTCTCTCGCTCTTGTATTTTGCTTTCTATTTCTTCTTTCTATTTTTAATATACAAACTCTTTATACTTTATTGAGTGGTTTTCAGTTAAGTATCTAAGTTGCAAATCTATAAATAAGAACTGGTAAAGGACATTTAGTAAAAACCTTTCTTTTCAAACATGCAGATATATCCTTAAAACAGGCAAAACTCTATACATATTGCCACTCAGTGCAAGTCAGAGTAATCAATGGATGCCAGAAGGCTTGTGCATAAAATCCCTATCTATTGCCTACTCATCCAATATTCCTAGACTAGTTTCTGGCTTGTGGCCTTCATCAATGAGAAGCCTTGTATCTGAGAGCACTGCATCTAGATCTTAGGATCTAATGCAACCCTGCAGCAGCCACCTTTTATCTCTACTTAACTACAATACTATGAGACTTAAATTGAAAACATCATAATATTTTCAATCCAAGCTCATCAGCTTCTATAGACATATAGTCTGGGGATATTGGATGAATAGGCAATAGATGGGGATTTTATGCACAAGCCTTCTGTAATCCATTGATTATGCTGGCTTGCACTGAGTGGCAATGCATATAGAGAGTTTTGCCTGTTTTAATAATAGTTAAGAGCAAGCATAAGAAATGGTGATCATGTGACAGATATATCCTTTTAATATGAAGTTCTTTTACCAAAAGTATTCCACTCAAGTTACTTCTACAATTAATTTCATGCATAATATTTCCATCTGTATTAATAATATAATCAAGGTATCTGTAATTGGCAACAAACATCACATGATCACCATTTCTTATTTTTAGTATCTGAAATTGTTAACTTCTTTTAATTCATGGATATCAATCTTTATTTTCATTTTCTGAGAAAACTCATTTATATTTTTATTATTTGTATTGAATCGTATTTTCATCTGATAATTCTTGCATCATTTCCTAAATGTCTGAAGGATTATTTGCAAAAGCACCTATATTACTGCATAAATCTAGATGGCTTAAATAATCTCCATTCATTTTTATTCCTTTAGCTTTCCATTTTTGCTTCCCATTTTAATTAACAAAATACTTTCTAGTAATATTTATTAAAGCTATAACCTTAAGACTATGCGCCTGAAAAAACGACAGTAGGAACCTCTGCAAATTTTTAACACAAGGTTTATTTAAAAGACAAGAGCAGCCAAATTTTGTTATAAAAAGTTTTGGAGATGTGGAATCATCCTGTATTATACCTTTCTCAGTGTTAATCTTATATTTACATATAAGATGCTATTATAGTGGGCGATTGTTCTAATTACATCAACGTACTAGTAAACATTTAAATCTGTCTTTAATAGATGTCAAGTTTATTTGTTATTTAAAAACAAAATTAAGTTTGAAGTTCAGGTGGTGAAAACCTGATATATAGAACTTGAACCGTGAACACTTAATAGTGTTTATAATGACATAATGGAAAATAGACAAAACATTGAATTATAAGCAAAATAAAATCTAAATGAGGAAATGAGAGATAGATAACAGACGACCACGTATCGACAAATTTTAAAATAAACAAAATCTATTCCTAGCTTTCTAAACAAACAATTCTTACTGTTTTAAACTGAATTATTTACAATATTTCTAATATATAAAAAATATTTTGTAAAAAAAAAAAAAAATGAAATATTTATTTATCTGCCATATTGTTATATTTTCTTATTATCTTTTGAGAAAACTGTTGGTTTTAATTATTGTCAGTATTAAAAATGATAAATATAAATTTTAAATGATGAAGAAAATCTTAGGAAGAGGTTTTTATTTCCAACAGGCTGCCAAAAATGTTTTTATGCATTATAAATATTTGTATTTAATTCAAGTGAATTTTTAAGATTATTTTTCCAATTCCATATAAGACATGATCCAGAATCGTTCAAAAGAGGGGGGAGGAAGGATCAATTTAAGTCAGCATTAAAAATTAATGCAGTATATATTTTTTAAAACATTAAATGGTTTTTTTTTTTTTCAAATCATACTTCTATTCAAAAATAAGCGTTTTTTTTTTTGTAATTTTAAAACTGATTTTAAAAAATGATTTTATTTGTGTTCGCACGCGCACTACACGCATGTATGCCTTTAAATTTCAATTATATTTTAAATATAAATTACATTTAAAATCTACCCCATGATCTATGAAACTTGAGTGCGTATCTTTATCAGCTTTTATTGTAAGACGAAATCGCAACGCAAACATTGTTTCTTGCACATTTTTTGCATTTCTTATTCTGTCTTTGTCTGCAGCCATATTGTAAGACCCAAAAACCCTCTCTCGCAATTTTTTCAAAACCGTCATCACAAAAGGACTACTTCCTAAATGCTTTGTATACAGTACACTCAATTTACTGGGAATATAAATGAAATGGAATTCATTATAAATAAAATATAGAACACGTTTACTGCTGATGGTATATTAGCCTGTATAATAAGATGCGTCATTACTGAAAATTACCAAATATAATACGTGTAATTTAGGCATCTGCTCCAATACCTTCTCATTCTAATGAAGGACTGGATAATTTGTGTACAGAATGCATTTAGATGGATTAAGCATTTTAAAATTAAGCAAAAGTTGGTTTGAAAATTGGAATTATAAAGGTAATATTAGATTCGCGTACAGAAATGAAAGAAGACAAAAAATTTCATGAGGGGTGGGGGGTGTAAATCAAGCATTTTTTTAAAAAAGTTCCAAACAAATGAAATGGGTTTAGAAACATCCAAATAAAGGCAGAGCAGAATTGGATTATATTTTGATTAATAAAAAGTATATAATTTTTAAAACTATGACGTGCAAATATTTATTGTGTAGCCGCATTGAAATAGACAAATTAATAATGCTAAAAGTTTGTGTTTTGGGACCAAGGTTATCACCATTGTGGTATCAATAATGGGTTATGTGGCTGTTATATTTGTGTGGATTTTTTGTCAGTGCTCCAAGGGAGTTGAAAAAATATATTCGTGCCTGAAATGCATGTGTGCTGCAAAATAAATTATCTATTTTCTTCATGTATTTATTATACACAATGATTAGTTAGAGTTGACATTTTTTCAAATTTCTTTAAAATTATATAATAATGAAACAAGAAATCAGAATAGCCTATTCAATAACAAAATTAATTGAAATTTCCATATATTCCAAATGAAGAGAAGATGAACAATTAAATCTATATATATAAAATCTTAAACTGAATTCCAAAAGATTGTAAAAGACCCAGAAAGAGACCACATGCGAATTGGATGAATGAAATAATAAAGTGTGCAGGGGTGATGTGAAGAAGAGAAGCTAAAAATCAGAGAAAATGGACTGAACTTGGAAAGACCTTCATCCTGCAGTGGATTGATAATGGTTGATGATGATGATGATATATAAAGCATACAAATAGAAAATTTGTAAAGAATGTACATATTTTAAAATTAGCTGGTAGTAAAGTAGAAAAAACTATTGGCATAATTATTCATAAAAAATTTAAATAATAAAAATATATTAGATGATTAGAAAATTATCATAATATTGTTATTTAAGAAAGATGAAAAAATAATGAGAATTATAGATTTATCAGTTATTTTATATAACATTTACTAGGATTATTATAAATTGTCTAAAGATTAAAAACAAACTTAATTCAAAAGTGACAACATCCAAGTATTAAGTTAATTATAGAAAGAACCACTTCATTATGAGTTGCCATTTTACATTTCAGATTGTGAAAAGATCATTTCATTCCTAGGTCAATATTTTCATAGTTAAGTTCTTAGAAGGACATGCCAGATGTTCAGAATATTATCAAATTCTGAAGAATATTTATCAAAATGTAAAAATGTTTACATGGTGGAGACTAAATAGGTTTTTAAGTAATCATTAAAAACAGATAGACCCTTAATTAATGCTAATATCAATAATAATCAACAATTTCAAACTGATATCAAGCCAACCTCCATTTAATAATAAAAGTGGAATCCTATCTTTATTTATGCTCCATTATATTTATATAGACACTAAAAAATTGCAACTTGATTACAGACATTGAAATTATTGCCTTGACAACAGTTTGAAATTGTTGATTGTTATTGATATTGGGATTGTCTAAGTGTTGACTGGTTTTTAATGATTACTTATAAACCCATTTAGCCTTGAGCATTATTACACTTATTATTTAAACTTTAAATTAAACATAGCTCAATGTATATGTAAACAAGGGGAATAAATCACCCTCCCCCAGGCTATGACTAAAATCAGTCTAAATGTAAAACAAAGGATCAAGAATAGAATTCATTTGGGAATTTTACAGATGATATTTTTTTGTGAATAAAAATTCAGATCTGCAGAAAACATTATGACAGTTATTCAAATAAAAAAAGAAAGTGCAATATAAACACGCTTCCAAATCAAGATGCTTTATATTTGCCTATATAAATGGACACTTAGATTAAAGATAAGACGGCCGCTCTTATCTTTATAAAAGTCACTATCTTGTGTTGTAGTTTGGAAGATCCCACTATCAGCAAAATATGCTTGATTATTGCAAATTTTAAAGCACATTGAATACAGGTTAATGCCTGTTCAGACTATTTACATAAGCTCTCTGTGTGCTCTATAAATTAAATACTACTCTTATTTATTTATTGTAATGACAGAGTCCATCAATTTCACTTCTGGTTATTTTTCCTATCATTAATCTTTCTAAGCATTAGTAATAATATAAACAGAATAAAACAGTTTTAACATGACCATTTATACTTCAAATAGAAATAGCCAATTATTTGTTTATTTTGCTATCCATCATTTTTTCAAAAGTTTTATTGAGCACCACAATTCAAAAAACATCAATGTTTTTTTCATCTTTCAGATTTAGTACCCAGTTTTATGTCTATAGATTATTATGGAAAATACCATAAGTTGATTATTATTTCTTTTACTATTTTTTATTACAATTTGTACTCAAATCAATACTGACCCAATTTATTTGTACATGTAAAGTTAGCATAGCTTAATATATATGTAATTCAAATTTGCATATATTTGTTTGCATGCATAATGAAATTGTTTCTTTCTTCTTTACAACCTAAAGCTAGTGCACTTTCAGTGAAGCTCACCATAATCATAGTTCTGATTATGGTGAACTTCACCAAAAGTGCACTCATCTTTAGGTTATAAATAAGAAAGAAATGACTTTGTTACACATATGAACAAACATATACAAATTTGAAATAATAAAAAATCAAGTCAGATGTCACATGACTTACTTTAATAAAACTTGTATTTACCAATGTTATATATAAAGCTTGCAAAATAAGCTCTTAACGAGCTTTGACAATATCCTCAACCCCAGATCGGTTTCTGCTTCTGGCATCATCAACGAGGTGCCAGAATATTCAGCATTAGATTAAAATACTAGAACAATTGGATTGAGGATATTCTCAAAGCTTGTTAAGAGCTTATTTTGCAAGCTCTACATATAACATTTGTAAATACAAGCTTTATTAAATTAAATCATGTGACATCTGACTTGATTTTTTTTTATTTTTTGCTATTAAGGCTTTGGCGATTTTATATTGTGAAAGCTATTAATGTATGGTGTATCTGAACTTAATTCAATCCCATATGGCTATTTGAGTTAGATAGCTGGATTGGAAGTCATATGGATGTCTGATAATTTCCGATTTTAGTGTTTTTAATCTAATTCTGAATATCCTGGCACCTCACTGATGATGCTGAAACAAAAATCATTCTGGGGTTGAGGATATTCTCAAATCTTGTTAAGAACTTATTTTGCAAGCTCTATATATAACAAATTTGAATTATGAATACAAAGGGAAAAATAATAATATATATGTAATTAAGTGGAATAAATCACTTTCCCCTCAGGTTATGAATAAATAACACTCTGTTAGCAAAGGATCAACAATAAAATAGATACATCTATTCTGTAAGTTTTTGATGTTTATAAGCTTACTCTTGTCAATATTGATTGAAATTCAGAGTGAAATTAATATACATATATATGGAATTATGTTAATTTCATGTTAACTTCTGTTTGATTATTAAAACAAGGTTATTAAAAGTGAGATTCTGTCTACATCCTAGTACAATTGATTATTGGTTTAAAGATTAATAATGTCATATTTTCATCTGGCCAATGTATTAATTTTACTCTGAATTTCCACCAGTGTTGGCAAGAATACGTTTATAAACATCAAACGTTTTCTTTACTAAATAAAGAATATATATATGTGTATTATAACAGTATAAAAAATACATGAGAATCTAGAAAATCAATTTTGTTACTCCATTGCTCAGAGAGTGACATTTTATGTGAACAAAAAATAAAAATATCATAATGAAAATATATCTAATTATCCCTCACCACATACATGAATAATCTCACCAATCACAATATTATATAATCAATGTAAAAGTACAGTTTATGTCTTTTATGCATTACAAGATGTAGTAAATGAGATACATTTGTAAATATTCATTTCATTTCTGTCACTTCTTTGAAAAAATATGTTGAGAGAATAATCTGGATAAATGATGGTGAATATTTCAAGTGAAGATTTTGTACTTGTCACATGATCTTATATCTTATTTATGTCTAAATGGAAATACATTACAAATATACATCTTAAAATTTAAATCACTAAACCATCTCTTTAAAGATCAGCCAAAGAGTGTGATGATAATAGCTTGAATTCCTTATTGACAATAATGTTTCTTGATTATAGGGTCATAAGCATCCGGTGTTAATCTTATTCTGACATGTTTTTGCTTGCATAATTAGCTAATTATCTTAATTAACTAATTACCAAAAATTGGTTTTAAAATTAATATCTGATTACCACACACACCTACTAATTTTGTTTACCGCAAATAGTGAATACATTTGAGAATGAATAATTGTGACAGCTTTAAACTCAACAGAATAAATAAATTTTTAAAATAGAAAATGGACAAATAAGCATTTCATGAATCAACTGTCTAATAAACTTATTGATACATGTCAACATTCATATCAGGAGTGACAATATTAATTTTAAACTTAGGATACATTCACTATTAAATTGTTCTAATGTACTCCACATTTGTGATACAACATGTGTCAACTCAAAATATTTGTAAAAATTCTTACATCCTGTAAAAAAGGACAGTCTATACTGGTTTTAGTATAGGCAAACAAATAATGAAATGAACAATAGATAAATGCAAATCATATTTTCTCTGCCCTCTCTGGAAATTGAAATCCAGGTTCATAATCTCATTAAATATGAACAGATACTAACAACAGAGAGAGGTAGAAAACATTTCAAATATTCAAAAAACATTAACATCAAATAATTTACTACACAAATGTAATATAACACATGTTTGAATGTAACTATAGTTAATAATGAAAACTTATGAAAGCTATTAATAAATAAATCTGAACCTTCTGACCTATAATTCTAGTGTTTGGGTTTTAGTTACAACTTTATAGGTTTGTTTATGACTTTGAACTTACTGCTAGTAATAGTATGCCTTTGGAATACTATTTTTTGGGTTCAATTTTTTACAATCCTTGTTTTTTTTCATGAGAAATTTTCTTTTTTTGATAAATTTCCTTTTATTCTTGTTTTCATGTTATTTTTGTTTTCAACAAGTAGAATTCTATCTCTTCAGTTTCCACCATTTTACATGTAGATTTAGTCAATCACATTGTAAAAGCAAAAGGGTATGTTCAAACACCTGCAAACAAATATTCAAATGTCAGCAGAACATCTATCTTATTATTGGTCATAACTTAGTGCAATTGGAGTTATTTAGCCAATCATTATTGTTATTACTGTCAATATCGACATAGAAATTCAGGTCCTTGATATTCTTTAGCTCATCTAAAAAGTGAAGAGTGTTTATGAAATTTATACATGGGGAGGGGGTAGTATGATTTTCTTTAATATTGATAGATAATAGTAATATGATGGAGTTCAGATCAGGGATACATTGATAAAAATCAAAAATCTTATCTATAGGGTTCACCATTATACAGTATGTTAAAATTGTGTAAAATCACCAAAAAAATATCATATGATCACCATTTCTTATGCTTGCTTATAATAGTTATTAAAACAGGCAAAACTCTCCATACAGACCTATATGACTACATAAGCTAATGAGCTTGGCTTGAAAATATTATTTTCAATTTAAGACTCGTTTTGTAGTTAAGTAGAGATAAAAGGTGGCTGCTGGAGGGTTGCATTATATCCTAAGATTTAGGTGCAGTGCTCTCAGATCCAAGGCTCCTCACTGATGAAGGCCACAAGCCAAGAATAAGTCTGGGGATATTGGATGAGTAGGCACTAGATGGAATTTTATGCACAAAACTTCTGTCATCCATTGATTACTCTGGCTTGCACTGAGTGGTGATACTGTATAGAGAGTTTTGCCTGTTTTAAAAAAAATATTATGTCATGGACATGGATATTCAAGTGTTGAGACTTCTATCTCACCCGAAGAGTCAAATTTATTTATAAAATATATGCATAGTATGATATAGAGATCTGACTTTTATATTGGTGGGTGTTTGTGATACAGTAGAGTTTCTATGAAGTATTCACTGGTGAAAATAAAGCCAGCCATCTGATGAATGTTGGATCAACATGAAATGCACCTGCAGTCATTTGTTTTTTTTTTCAGATGCTTTATGCATGTGATTAAAGTGTGTGTGATAAATGAATACTATAAATAAATTATATATATATAAATAGCATTTTTTCCATCTAACATATCATCTGCTTATTTTTTTTAGATTTCTCAAAACCTGTACATAACTGCTTATTCTTTTCTTTTTTCACCATCAATGTATTCAAGTATTATACATGATTTAATAAGCTAAATCATTTCATGACGTAATTAAAGTAAAACAATTTTAATGTGGTTATTTATCCTTGGAGTTAGAGTTCAGGTCTAATCTAATTAGTATTGCCTTATTCATTTTTTTTTGTTTGCTGACTTATAATATTTTTAAAGGTCTTTGTCAGCATCACAATTTTCCAATCATCATTTTTCAGTGTCCAACTTTAAATCCATGCAGAGCAGAGAACAAATGTAGTTTGAAAAGTTCTTTCTTTACTGTGTTGGACATTAGTAAATCTCTCAAGTTCTGTATTGCTGTTGTTGAAGAACAATTCAAATAGACAAAACTGTTAAATATTTCTATAATTTCTATAATCTTTTTTTGAAATTATCTGTTTATTTTGTCATTATAATTGTAATCTTTTTGATATTTATCTGTAATTTCTCTGAATTTAATTTTGATAATGAAAATCTTGAAATCTTCACTAATTTGAGCTGCTCCTGAATAATTCGATACAATGGTAGAGTGGCAGACTCTGAAGTCAAAGTTCATGAACTATAACCCTTTTTTTTACTACTATCACTAACTACTACTACTACTACTACTACTACTACTACTACTACTACTACTACTACTACTACTACTACTATATTATTATTATTATTGTATTGTCTTTATTTATTAAATATATAGGAAGTATGTCAATACTTTAGAGAAAGGCTTTAATCTTTATCATATGCAACTTAAACATTTGAAATAGTCAAATAATGTTATTTTTTGACTGTAGAGGGACCTCTCAAATTCTCAACACAAAATAGTGATTTTATAAAGATAAGAATGGCCATCGTTTCTTTAATTCAAATTCCCACTGAGAATTTAGGCTAAGGATATGATGGCCAGTAGATTAAAGATAAGATCGTTGTTCTAAGAAGTTATTTTAAATTGAGGTTTGGGAGCACCCTCTATAATCAAAAAACAACATCGTTTGACTGTTGTGAACATTTAAGGTGCATGTGATAACGGTTAAAGTCTTTCTCTAAAGTATTATTGTCATTGTTGTTGGCATTGTTATTATTGTTATTATTATTTTAGCTAGAAGGATGATGTCATCAGATTATCTAAAGTTGTTTTTAAATCTACATTTTGTCATCCAAATATGGCTTTCTTCATTATTTATTCAGTATAGTAATTGAGTATATCATGTTACTATATGCAACTCTGCCTAATTTCTTTGCCAAAATAAAAGCAGTCAGATTCACCAAAAGCCTCTTTAATATAATTTATGGCCACCATATAGATTTATTATAAAGCAATGAAATAGTTATAATAAACTAATTTTTCTAAAAACTTTCCATAATTTAGCACATCTCATTAAATCAAAGACCTTGTTATAGTCAGTTCATCACATATTGAGTTCCTTTTGATGTTTCTTGCCTTCATCATATTTTTCATTGCTTGACTTTTCCTGAACAATTGGAAGTTCTTTGTCAATATAAAGCTCTTATTTATGTAACTTCATTTGCATGTGAAATAAGAAATGTAGCTTAATAATTGAAGCACCATTTTTGTTGAAATACAAATATTAACTGATTCCTAACAATCTATAAATCATGAATTTTTTTTTATTGTTAATTGCAAAATTTCTTATAAATGCTGAGTATTCCAACGAATTAACAGTGATTAAAAAAAATAATAGTCATTTCTCACCTTGCCTTCATATATTGGTCTAGTCCAGATTCCATCTTATCTAGATGAGATTGAACATTCATTGCCACAAACCAATGCAACTACAGATAGATAACATATATCCAATAGCAAAAACAGGCCAATAGGAGATGAAGCTCACTGAATCCAAATGCTTCCATAATGGATGAGGATCTGACAATAAATAGTCAATCAATTTGGAGTTATGGGCAAAGAACTACTGTCACATAACTGAATAGCAGTGTATGTGGTGTCCACTGAGAACAACTGTCACATAGCCGAATGACAATATACATGGTATCCACTAATGGCAACATACATGGTGTCCACTAAGAGAGAACAATTGTCACATAGTTGAATGGCAGTATACATGGTATCCACTAAGAGAGAATAACTGTCACATAGCTGAATGGTAGTATACATGGTATCCACTAAGAGAGAACAACTGTCACATAGCTGAATGGCAGTATACATGGTGTCCACTAAGAAAGAACAACTCTCATATAGTTGAATGGCAGTATACATGGTGTCCATTAAGAAAGAACAACTCTCACATAGCTAAATGGCAGTATACATGGTTGCCACTAAGAAAGAACAACTGTCACATAACTGAATGGCAGTATACATGGGATCCACTAAAAACAACTGTCACATAGATGAATGGCAGTATACATGGTGTTCATTAAGAAAGAACAACTCCCACATAGCTGAATGGCAGTATACATAGTGTCCACTAAGAGAAAACAACTGCCACATAGCTGAATGCCAATATATATGGTGTCCACTAAGAAAAACAACTGTCACATAGCTGAATGGCAGTATACATGGTGTCCATTAAGAAAAAACAACACTCACATAGCTGAATGACAGTATACATGGTTTCCACTAAGAAAGAACAACTGTCACAAAGCTGAACAGCAGTATACATGGAGAGAACAACTGTCACATAGCTGAATGGAAGTATACATGGTGTCCACTAAGAAAGGACAACTCTCACATAGCTGAATGGCAGTATACATGGTGTCCACTAAGAGAGAACAACTTCCACATAGCTTAATGGCAGTATACATGGTGTCCACTAAGAATAAACAACTCTCACATAGCTGAATGGCAGTATATATGGTGTCCACTAAGAGAGAACAACTCTCACATAGCTGAATGGAAGTATACATGGTTTCCACTAAGAAAGAACAACTGTCACATAACTTAATGGCAGTATACATGGCATCCACTAAAAAAAACTGTTACATAGCTGAATGGCAGTATACATGGTGTTCATTAAGAAAGAACAACTCTCACATAGCTGAATGGCAGTATACATGGTTGCCACTAAGAAAGAATAATTGTCACATAACTGAATGGCAGTATACATGGCATCCACTAAAAAAACGACTGTCACATAGCTGAATGGCAGTATGCATGGTATTCATTAAGAAAGAACAACTCTCAAATAGCTGAATGGCAGTATACATGGTGTCCACTAAGAAAGAACAACTGCCACATAGCTGAATGGCAGTATACATGGTGTCCACTCAACTCTCACATAGCTGAATGGCAGTATACATGGTGTCGACTAAGAGAGAACAACTCTCACATAGCTGAATGGCAGTATACATGGTTTCCACTAAGAAAGAACAACTGTCACATAGCTGAATGGCAGTATACATGGTGTCCACTAAGAGAGAACAACTGTCACATAGCTTAATGGCAGTATACAAGGAATCCATTAAGACAGTAATTCTGTACAAAGCTGAAAGGCAGTATATGTGATGCACACCAAGAAAGAACTACTGTCACATAACTGAACAGCAATACATATGTTTTCCAGAAACAACGGTCACTTAGCTGAATGGCAGTATTCACTTGTTCCAGAGAACAACTATCACATACACATAGCAGAATGACAGTATACATGGTGTCCACTAAGAGAGAGAACAACTGTTACATAAATGAATGGCACATAGTGTTTACTAAGAGAGAATAATTGTCACATAATAGAATGGCATGATACATGGTGTACATAAAGAGAGAACTACTATCACAAAGCTGAAAGGCAGAATACACATTCCACCAGAGACATCATCTATCAAAGCTAAACAGGTAATGCAGTGAGGCAAATACATATTTAGGACTGAAAGCTGCTAGAACCTAACACAGACATTAGGCTAGCTGTCATAATACAGTTGGAAGTGGTAGATAAAATTATAAGGGTACTTGAGGTTCTTTTTTTTTGTTCATAGCAGTCTTTGCCTCTTTAATTGCCCTGACCTTTTTATGGTGTTGAATGAATTTCATCAGATGGTTATCATCATTTAAAATATTCTGATCGATATAAGTATAACATAATCTCTCATATGCTTACTCATACCCTTCCATTAACAATTTTTACACTACTGCTTAGAGTATAGAATGAAGATATTTTGATTGACGTTTCTATGACGCAAAATTTCCTGTATATTTGACTTATTTCTACTTTATCTTTATTACTTTAGTTATAATATGTTCACTGGCATATTTAAACAAGCTTACCTACAAATGAAACATGTTTTTATCTCAAGAATCCATTTGCAGATAGCATTCATTATAATTAAAATATTGTCTGGCCCTGTGTGGTTTGGTGCAGTAGGTATGTGACAGATTCTAGAACTTGAGTTCTATGAATTACATCCAGCTTTGATACCTCTGGCAGTTGAACTTCATTGAACTTCTTATATACTGCCAAGGAATAAACCATTCACCTATTTATTGACATTTTTATGGTACATTTCCTGTCTATTTGATTAGTTTCTATTTGATCTTTGTTACTTCAGCTATAAACTGATCAGTGGCATTTTAAAGCAAGTTTATTCATAAATAAACCATTTCTGAATGCTCTGGGATTTCTTCAATTATCTTAAAATATATTTTTAAACTTATTTGTTCTGTTTGCAATTACCACTGCATCTTCTATCACCCATTTTGATTTTCTGTGTTTCATGTTTTTAATTTATCTCATATTTTTAATTTTTTTTTTCACTTCCATATTACTATCAGTACTGTACATTATCTCAAATTAATTTCTGATTATATTTTTAAAACAATAGATATTTTTAGATCCTATTTATGATTTGGACATGTTTGTAGTTTTTTTCCAGCTTTTCTCATAGTTTATGCATGGGTAATTTATGATCTGCTTAAAAAAATTACTTGGCAGTAAAATGATCATTGAATTTACAAAAACTTATTAAATATTCTCCTATTCCATTTCTTCTTCCAAGTCCACATTGATCAATCACAGATATTAACTTTTAATATCCAACTTTGGTGTTCTATCAATGATATATGCATCTAAACAAAATCTTTTGATGTCATCATCACATATTGGCATAAACTTGTATTAGAGTAGTGTTGAATTGGTGAACATAAAATTAAATTGATTTTAATCAATTATTTACTAGATCATTCCAATGGCAATATGTGCAAGAACCTTCCTGGTAATAAAAACCATGCTTTTTTTACTGTTTTTAGCTTGTATAATAGATTGTATGGTCTTCTAAACCAAGTCCACCAGTTTTTAAGCTGACAATGTATATATACAATGGTGGATTTCAAAATCCTGAAGGCCAAAAGGTCAATAGCTAGAACACCTAAGGATAAAATCCTGAAAAAGTCATTTAATTGAAAAGTTATTTGAACAAGAATGATTTTGTCAGTAAGTTTTGATTGAAATATCACATGACTGAAAAAATTATTTCCATGAAAAGTTGTATGTTAGAAAAATAATTTGATCAAATAAATTGTATGATTAAAAAATAATTTGACCTAAAAGTTATATCACTAATATTGCTGATGATATTGAAAATCTAGTGATTAAAACTAAGTTAATTTTGCATTTTTATCACTACAAACTTCTCTTGGTTCATATTATACTCATTCATGATTCAATGATGATTTACCTAAAATTTCACAGCTTTTTATGCATAGACTAGCTTTAAGCATATTTTTTCATTTCTCAGTAATAAGTGCCTATGGACTTGAGAGGCTCCTTCCAGTATTACATGGCTTTATTCTCTTTTGTCTTAATATTCATGATTTTCAACATAAAATGGAAAACGTTTGTGGTTGTTTTCTCCTAAACAGTTTGAAATGATATTTAGACATCAATATATCTATGATCAATTATCACATAACATTCTTTATTGCTGATATTCAATATAGATATTAATAATGAAATTTTAATAAGTACATTATAAAGAACATAAGCAAGATAGAATAAGATAATAATAGTAAAATAAAACTAGGACTTTTCTAAATATAAGTTGTTAAATAAATGAAAGTAAAATTATAATTTCAGCATAAGATGAAAAGTGTAATAAATAGATGAATAATAATAATAATAACAATAATAATAATAATATATATAAAAGAAAAAGCTTTTATTTATGTAAATACACTAAAAAGTAAAAAATAAGTATTTATATAAATACAATCTGATGGTTTGACTGTCCTGCAGTCTTCTTTAAAGCTTTAATACAATAATAAATAAAACAAGATAAATTAAATAAATAATAAGATAAACAAATGAAATAAAATTAAGGAAAAAAAGTACAGCAAAATATCATAAAACAAAATAATGAAATAAAAAAATTACTTAAATGAAATAAAAACAAAATAAAATAAAATAAATGAAAACGAAACTAGATAAAATAAATAAACAAGATTAATTTAAATATAAAATTATACTACATTTTGGGAAATTAGAATATATAATTTGCATATGAAAGAAACCATAACTGCTCATTTTAATCTCATAGAAATGACAATTTCTAATTTGTGAATTTAACTTTAGTTCAAATTGCGAAATTTGTTATTGTTATTTAAATAAAAAAAAAAGAAATAGGAATTTGTGTAATTGATTTAAATATAAGGTTATTTAGGCAATATTTTTGTAAAATACTTATTTTAAATCAAAAACCTATATGACTACAACTGGATTTCATTTTAAAATATTTATTTTTAAAAAGACAAATTGTAAAAGGTTTATTAGGGCAAAACATAAACAATTATGACTGGCTAACAATAATGTCTTTTATCAATGCAGGTATAGAAGCTTTTTATAAAATATTAATAACAATGAATTAAATTATTAATTCTAAGATGTCAACTAGATTTTTTTTGTATTTTAAAAGTAGAATTCAAATAAGAAATATTTCATTCTACTAACTTTTTGAATAGACAAAATTATGTCCAATAAGCAAGATGATATTGTTGTAGTTAAGAACTCCATTTAATAATTTATTTTCTTACTTTGCAAAATTCAAATATTATCTCTTATAATTTCTATTATTTGAAAGCTTACATTTGTATTAAATAATGTAAAGATTATCAATATACATTATAGAAGAAAAATTTAATCCTAAAAATAATGGACAAAGTAGGATCTTTCAAATAGGGTGGTAGGAGTTAGATTCTGTACAGATCCCGTTAAATGATTTTTTTTTTTTAAATTTGGCTTATGAATTCTCAAAACAACACTTTTATTTGTGACAACTGAGAAACATTATTTGTATTGCATTTATACAAATAAAAATATTAGAATCAATTTTCAATGAAGCATTCAGTTTAAATTACAGTGAGTGATAATAGACATCCCAATCAACAATGTTCCATATAAAATCAAAAATTTAATTTTTTTTACTAATTTTTGGCTAAAATCATTTGTAATCTATAAACAAATATATTGTCATCAGACTACATAAGTATGCAAAGATTCAACTGGATTGGAAGTTAGAAAGTGGGTTAAAATTGAAATAAAAAATTTGATCTAGATAAACGGAATAAGTTAAATAAAAGCATATAAACAGATTATATTTAATTACAACACCTAGAGTTTTCTAATCAATAAAAAGAAAAATATCACACCATTTCCAATCTTCTTATACACTTAACAATACTATTTTTACACCTCTTATAGTATTTGGATATTGTAGCTCTGATGATGACTGCAGGACAGTCGAAACTATAAGAGTAAAGTTTTGGTGTGTATAAGAAGGTTGGAAATGGTATGATATTTAAATATAGAAATAAATACATAAGGGAAGGAGAAAGAAGAAGAAAATTGTATTATTTCCATAAGGAGAGAAATATATTAATGTTCATATATTAATTGTTCTTGCTGTGGTTAAATATAATCCTTTTCGTCTATTGATTACACTTCTTATGCTGAAACTGTATTTTCACGTTTGTTTCCTAAACAATCCTCATAGAAAAAATGTTTTTGTTTTTTTTACCATCTTATTTCTACTTTATTTTAAACTTTTCTTTTTATTTAGTTTATGATTACTAAAGTTTCATTACTAATAATATCTGATTGGATATCAGCAATATATGGTAATAACGTATCAATACTTAAATATTTTAAATGGTATGGTAGAAAGTAATCACAAATTTCTCTTATATAGTATATTGAAAAATCATAAATAGAAAGACAAAAGAGAATAAATCTATAATACTGATGAAACAGTAAGATTCGTATTCAAATCTTAAGTTTCACCTTTTTCTGTCGTCTCTCACTGACCGGTCTATCCCGCCCAAATTTAAACTTTTTGGTATCGAATTGTGTGTGTAGCAATATTAAAAATGTATAAATATATGTAGAATTCAGCATAATCACACACACATTTCGATCTCAAATTAAAGGCAATAAATAGGGATAAAATAATATAATTTAGATTTCTTTTAGTTATATAATTTTGTATAATTTTAATCATTTATTTTGGATTATAAAGTTCGTATTTATTGCTTTGTTTAAATTTCGTTTAATAATAATTCTAAAAAAAAAATCTGATGTAATATTTAATTAAAAGTTAAAATGATCTTATGTGCCCTTTTTGTCTTTGAAATTTAAAAGCATCGGTCAGTGATAGATAATAGATTAATTAAAGAAAAATTCCCCAAAATGTAATTAGTAAATGTAAAATGTAAACAATAGAATGGCAGCTTTCTTTAATTAACACCAACAAAATGCATTGATTATCCTCAGGGCAGATTAAGTAGAACCTAAAAATACCTTAACAAAAATGTGAAAGATCAAGATAAAAAAAGAGGCCATCTTAGACTTGCTGGAGACATTCACTTCAACTTTAGCTTTGCTCTCGATCACTGAGAGTCTCCAAAATATACAAATAAATTGTTCCTGCCAAGGTATGACTGAGTAAAAGCACCTAGATTATTCTCCATTGGGAGATGGCCTATCGGATGCCGAACTTTCCATTGCCTGTCATAAATTCACCATGAAGATCTGCTGCCTGAAATAAATGAGAAAGCTGCTGCTGCTGTGAAAGTAAATGAAATATCTAAATACAAGAAAGAATTGCCACTCGTGAACTTTTTGCTGCTAAACTAATGGAATCAGAAAACTTCTTATAAAACAGGTACCTGTCTGTGTTCAAACTCTAGAGTACTCTAATAATATGCTATAGCTCTTCTTCATAATACTTATCTAAATTATAAAATGTAAAAAAACTACCATTTGTATAACTAAAATTGAATAATTAACTTAATGTGTAAATTTCTCTAATAATCTAGCTTACCTCATTCTAGCTTTCTTGGGTGCGTATTTCTAAAATCTGCATTTTATCTATATTTATTATTTAATTATTGCATGCTAATAATTGTCTCAATGTTCAAAGTTTAAATCTATGATCGCTTGAAATAGTGAATGCGTGTCAGATTTCATTAACATTACTTTCATAAATAATTTAATTTTCATATAAACCGACACGCATTCAATGCTTCATTTATTGTAATGCAGGGGTCTACAACTTCGCAAATGGCTGGCATATTAGTTGTAATCATTTCCAGTTTAGATATGTTTTGTATATATTAAATCTTAATGAATAATTCCATCAAATTACATTTCTTTGAGAGTCGCCAACGTTCTTTAGTAAATGTTGATAATGTAGGGCCGAGTCAGAAATTTATTTAAATCTCATCATAATCGTTTATACAGTATACATGTGTTACGTTTTAGAGACGCGATGACCCATTCTGCCATGAAATTTCCGGATTCTTCAGGGTTGAAATTAACCCCAGTCGTCCTACACAAGCGGGCATAATGGGTGCTCCCGTAAGTCTTGATGAAGTCATGCAGCCAGCCGGAAAACTGCAACATGGACCGCTTGTCCATGGTTATGCTTATGTGAGACCTTACTTTGTTGGGACAATGGCAGAAACCAGCCCGACATTCTTATAAACTCATTCGCGGCATTGCAGTTTCGATATACTGCCATTCCATATCGCCTTTCTAAAGCGTACCACGTGTTCCTTTACCTAATTTTATTATTCTATATATCACTCCGCCTCTGCATTATCTTCGTAATTCATTCTCAAATAAATGTTTGCCCTTAGTCATAAAATAAATATTTTAATTAAAAAAATATGTCCACCGCTACTCTTAAATCTTACTTTAGACTCTTGCATTGCAAAGGTATAAATCCCCTCCAGGCATGCATTAGAAATACTTACTCGAGAATTTTAGGTAGCTAGATTACACTTTCAAATAAGTGAATTCCTTTTGTAAACATTACAGTATCGGAAATACCGCTACTGAGTTCTCAAGATAAAATAATGTCTAAACAAATAAATGTATTCCTTTTGTAAACATTACAGTATCAGAAATACCGCTACTGAAGTCCTCAATATAAAATAATGTCTAAATAAATAAATGTATTCTTTAAAATATAATCATGTCGCAAATCCCGCTACTGAAGCTTTGAATCCATAAAATATTATTAGTAAATGATTGTTTTATTAAAATGTATTAATAAATAATTTTAAACTATACGTCTGCAGTTACGTTTCATTTATTCGATACCCATTCTATAGAATATTTACTCGATTATATAAATACGAATGTTTAACTAATATTAGTTTGATTATTGGCTAACTCGAAAATAAAATCATGAATCTCTTGCATATCCCTGACCACCGTGCCTAAAGAAATATTTACTAATGTCACATCAGATGCATTGTTTCGTGGATTGTATTGTGGAACTGATAAACTATGTTCGAACTCAGTACCACGGGTGGCTTCGCTACCTCGATGGTGCTGCTGTTCTATGTGGTGGTCGAATTCTGCACTATGTTTACGAGTCACATGTTTTTTGACTGTTACACTGATAGATGGGCCTTCAACATATTATTGAGAAAGAGCCAAATATTTGACAGTACTGCTAGTTTGAGTTTAACAAAAATATTTAAATTCTTTCTTTATAATAATAATAATAGTTATTGAAAAAGAAAATTGGGGAAAAGGTGGAAGTAGTATGAAAAGTTTAAGATCTGAAGAAGACTGCTAGGACAGTCAAAACTGTTATAAATAAATAAATATTATTTGCTTAAAGTGTTAAAGGAGTGTTAATAAAGTTTATATTGAATAATAATAGTAATGGAAAACTACTCAGGAAAGTTATAAAATTTTAATAAAAATAATATCTAAGCATTGCTTTTGACCAGGTCAGTCATAATCATGGAACTACAATAAAATATATAAATAAATATATGCATTAAAACTAAATATGCCATTTAGATGATAATCCACTGCATGAGTCTTTAATTGTTTATTGCATTAATATTATTTGCAATGAACCATGCCTCTTTATGTTTTCCTTTTTGAATATGACATTCAGTACAAACAATATCAATATTAATAGAATCAAAATTATATCCAGATTTTATTTCATGTTCCAAAAATATAGATTTAACATTAAAGTCTGTTTTAACATATTTATATAAATATTTATGTTGTGCTAATCTTGTAGTAAAATTGGCACGAGATTCTCCATAATAAATCACATTGTATTTTGGTTCATTACATTTAATTTTATAAACTATTTGTAGAGATTGGTTTGGAGATCATTTATTTTTAGTATTATTTAAAATTTGGATAAGATTAGAAGGTATTCTAAAACTGATATTATAATTGTTTGAACAAATTATTTTCATCCTTTTAGATATATTAGGTAAATAAGGAAGGCTGATTCATGCATTATTATTATTATTAAAGTTTTTGTATTCAAAGATGAATAAAAAAAATTAATTTTTGTTTAATAAATTATAATTATAACCTAATTTAACTAAATCTTTCTTGAAATACAGGCATTCTTCATATACCTGGAACTTAATTGTAAATATAGAGGATTTGAACTCAGACTTTCAAGCACCTTCAACTATTCACACTGTCTCATACTACTGATACATATGACCACACACATATAAAAAAAAAAACCACCAATATATGTATTTTGTGTTAAACCAGCATTTGTCAGTTGGTCCAGATAATCATCTCCCACACACATATATAATCAGTGTTCAGTTTATATTAAGATAGCAAATCTTCATACTCTACTCCAACCTCCAACTCAGCCTTCCATATCATTGAAATGTAATAATGCTCAAGGTTAAATGAGTTTGTAATTAATCATTTAAAATCAATCATCACTTAGACAATCCTAATATCAATAACGATCAACAATTTCAAACTGTTGTCAAGGCAACCTTCTTTTAATAATAAGGCAATCTCCTTTTAACAATAGTTAAAAAGAGGTTGCCTTGACAACAGTTTGAAATTATTGATTGTTATTGATATTGGGCTAGCTGAAAATTCAAATACAACATGAGACATATTGTTTGAAGTTCAGACTATATTTATTCATGGGGCATTGCTGAAAAACATGACTTTTGGAAAGGTGATTTGAACATTTTTTATATATATATTAAGAATCATAACACTATACAAACCTAGCACAAGGCAATAATTAATAAGAATAAAGCTGCCACCATTTATTTTCATGCTACTTTATTCTTGCTAATTATTGCCTTATACTAGGTTAGAGAGTATTTTAAATATTTATTGTACAATGTTATGAATCTTAATCTCGTATGTTTTATATATATATTAAAATGCTGGAGGTATTCTATTATATATATTGACATATTATAAAAGAAAGTAAAATGTATTAGTAGAATTTTAAAAATGTGTAATTGTGATTTTTGAAGAACAGAGCATATGGCAAGAGCTACTGATTCAATAAAATAAATAAACAATCGAATGGTTGTCAGTTCGTAAGACGTTTGAGCCGGAAATACAAGAACTGGAATCAATCCAAGTACCTTCCACTTTAGAATCTGACTCAACCACTACACCAAACCATGCAGGGCGTAGAATAAAATTAATATAGAAAATAAGGTTTTTGGACGATATTTGATAATGATGATGATAATGTTTTTTTTTTACTTATTTAACACATTATTTTTAAAAACATAAAAACTCTTTGTTGTTTTTGTTACTCATTTTAATATCTAACTCCAGATCTCAGAAAGACTCCCAGATAGTAAAGAAGTGAGATGTGTAGCAGAATATTCAAAAACAAGTATAAACAAAAATAAAGTTATATCAGCAATCTTTTTAAAATAATACTTGATTAGTCCTAGCGAAGAATTTATCAGATCAAATGTAGTTTCAGCTGAGAGAATCTCTTTTATCAGCATTTCGTCTTTTCAGTTAAAAGATAAATAGAGAAGGGTTAATATAGCTTTTAGTTAAAAATCACTTTATCTAATTATGAAATCAATTAATTTTATAGTTATATTTGTTCATCAACAATGATTATTTGATGAGTTTTTAAATTTTAATTTACTTGTTTGTGTCTACAACGGAATCGTACGCTGTTTATTACAGAGCAGGGATGTTTAAGCAAATAATAAAAGAGATTGATCGTCACTTCTGGAGTCTTCAGACTATCAAATAAACATTTCAAAACTTCAGGAAATAAAACCAACATTAAAAAAAATTATATTCAACCAAATTTTGTTTACTCAGATCGACGAATACCCCACCCCTCCTCGTCTGCACACATTTATATATAGAGCAGCGCTGAATATTTCAATATTTTGAATTTGAAAATAAATGCGTTGTATTTATTTAATTGAAATATGAAATATATATTCAAGATTTCTTAGTTTTTGTCAGTGCATTCGGTATCTTCGTTCGCAATAGTGCAGAAACTGTCACCATTATCTCTTTATGTCAATGCTATAAACGGAACTTCCCGGGACAAACTATTTTCTATTTGGTGTTACAAGTTCCTCAATAACACATTTATTATTGAATTAATTCGTCTTTTATTATATCTTCTTAGCATGATATACGTTTTTAATAAATTGATTATTTATAACATGACCACAATATTCTTTCTCATCTTTCTCTATGCCATTTATTGTAAGCTTTAGTAAGTAATGACAGATCCAGGTAACGGTGCTTAATAAATATCTTATCCTCAGACCAGCTCATGGCTTTCATTAGCAGAAGCTTTGACTCTAATAACAGTGCAGCTAGACCTTTAAAATCTAATATCCCCTTCTTCCAGCTATTACCATTCACCTGTGCTATATTAGCAAGCTATCACCCCAAACTGAAAAACATATGAACGTTTACAATCTAAGCCAACTTGCTTGTATAGTCATATAGATCTGAAATCAGTTCATTTTCGATTTATTATGGTGTCCTTAGATCTCTAATACCTATAGGAACTCTACCCTGTGGACAGGATTTGGTAATAAACCAATAAAATAGCATGATTCACTATATGACTTCAGCTTACATATTGCTATATATACTAAAACAGTAATATGTAAGTTTGAAGTCATGTGATATTTTATTCCTTATGACCATTATGCAACAACTTTAATCTAGTAATTCGTGCTTCAAAAGTAAAAACATTAATCTGTTGAAATACTCCTTTGTTCATCTTCTTCCATAGGGCTATTTGCAAAGAAAAGAAAATGTTATCATCTATTCCCTTAATAAAACATGAGTTCCTGTTTGAGTTGCGTTTTTCTGATTGATCAAAAAAATGTTATTTACTGTTGTGAGTAGAGAACAGTTCTTTGCCCTCTGGGTCTAATAAGCCATTGAGTGAAGTGTGAATTGTAAATTTATAGTTGAAACAAATTTAAAAAGAAATATATTTTTAAAAGATAAGTGTATGTAACTTTAATATTATTTTACATGATAAGTTTGTGATATTTTTTTTTCTTTTACAATGAAATAATTTGATTTGGAGTTTTGGGATTAATTAATTAATTGATTTTAATAAGATATGCCAGTTAATTTTTTTATATAAAAAATTGAGCTGTATTAATTCCAAATATTTTTTTGTTTCAAGAGTTAAAGATCATTGAAAATGATATCAAATAAAAGTCATAAACCTATAATTTTTCTTTTTTAAAATATTTTCTTATTTGCGGTACCCCTTTTTTCAGAATAGGTGTAAGGAAATTACTCCCTAGAAAAAATGTGATCTAATCTAAAATTGAGCAGAAAAAAAATGTGTATTTTCAGGTACGTAAATTGATCAGATTCTTGGAACATGGCTGCTTCAACACCAACTTTAAAATTTGAAATCCTTTTTAATACCTACTATCCAGGAAGGGATATGAATTTAAAAATGATTCATCTGGAAAGAAACAGTTTAGATTTGGTTTATTAGAGGATGCTTATCATGGTTGTGTTATTCAATACTAAAAAAGATACATTTTGAAAATGTCACATTTGTTCGTATCAAAAGTGCATCAGTGCTATCAAAGCACATTTATAAAAACTCCATTTATAAAATATAAAGATTTTAATCAAACCATCAGAAATCACGTCATCTCAACGTCACACACAAAAAATCTGCTATTGCTGTACAGAATTTTAAAACAATTGATAAATCATTTACTAATAATATTTTATGGATTCAAAGCTTCAGTAGCGGGATTTGCGACATGATTATATTTTAAAGAATACATTTATTTATTTAGACATTATTTTATATTGAGGACTTCAGTAGCGGTATTTCCGATACTGTAATGTTTACAAAAGGAATACATTTATTTGTTTAGACATTATTTTATCTTGAGGACTCGGTAGCGGTATTTCCATACTGTAATGTTTACAAAAGGAATTCACTTATTTGAAAGCGTAATCTAGCTACCTAAAATTCTCGAGTAAGTATTTCTAATGCATGCCTGGAGGGGATTTATACCTTTGCAATGCAAGAGTCTAAAGTAAGATTTAAGAGTAGCGGCGGACATATTTTTTTTAATTAAAATATTTATTTTATGACTAAGGGCAAACATTTATTTGAGAGTTTAGCTTCATTATAGAAATCTTTAGCTCTTAATTTCATGACTCTACCATGATAATAAATTGTGCAGTTCATGGTTTTCCTCGGTGTACAAGTTAAATATGTAAAGTGGCAACAAACTTTCTAACATTTTATTAATGTGAAAACATATTGCTTCACCATACTTTATTTCCACTTTAGCTTTATATAAGCATTTCCTTACAAAAACAATGAAATGGTCTGATTATAATTTTTTATGATCAACTAAATCAAAGGCTTTGTTGCAATCAATATAGCATGAATATATTTTTTCTGGTATTCCTTGGCAATATCAATTATTCAGATTAATCTTTTACTCTTTAACTTTTCCTGAAACTAGTCTACTCATAAGAATGATATTTTGACACAAGTGTGTGTGTGCTACTTATATTTGCCATTATGCTATTTAAAATATGGTTCAATTGATTAGCATTAAAAATCAAGCCTTCCATTAATAATACTATTCAAGTGATCAAACATCTTTATAAATATTAGAGTATCCAAGTAGTACTCTTAAAATATATCACTGTCAAAATATTGTGCTAAAATAAGTATTAAGAAGGGAGAACACTTATTGGTATACCAATTCATTTTTAAAAAAATAATGTTAATATCCAATTATCTCTAGCTACCATCACTCATTAATCTCCAAGAAAATGCTAATGAATTACAACAATATTATTCTAGCCATGATATAAATTTTAGTTATTCATAATAAATTGGCTAAATAGAGCTTAAACGAAATGTAAATTAGTATTTATAAAGCTAATAAAATTGATAGGATTGAAAAATTATGAAAGAAAAATTTGCCTAAATGTCATATAGGATACAACAGATAATGATGAGGTTAATTCCTTTATCCCTTTTTTAAAAATACTTTTACTTAATATAGAAATTGTTTGTTAATGTGTGTTAAATCTTGTAATCAAATTTTAATAGACTTCTATTAAATAGATTCTCTTTCAATTTTGTACACATGATAGGGGTTGATGATTTTGCAATATGACAAAGAAATATTTCAAGGTTGTTTATCATATTGTTTATCACATTGTCAATCCAAAAATGTAGGCAGGGTGAATTTAAAATTGAATAGCAATTCAGTAAGTTTTCAGTGGTGTGCATTAGATGGCAGTATAAAAAATATGCTAAAATTGAATTTTCACTAAAAGCATCTGCAGTTAATTAAAATGGAAAGAAAAATAAATGTAAGATGAAATCTTAATTTCTCTTGATTGTTCAAATAAAACTTGCATTTTTGAAAACATTGTCTCCATAAACAAAAAAATCTTGTAAACCATTTTTAACATGCATAAATTTCATTTCAAAAACTAGAAATATGATAACATTTACATTCTTAATTTAAATTTAAATATGAATAGTTACAGAAAGTCTGTTGCAAATATCCTATAACTAAAAAGTGACAAATAATATATACATGATATTTTACAAAAATTGGATGCCCTCAAAAAAAATATTTTTTTATTTGTTTTTAACGCATTATTTCTCAAATTAAATAAAACCATTTTTTATTATAAAGTATTATATATATTATGAATATTTTTATATAATTACACTTAGCTATAACTATGTATCTCTGTTATCCATTTTTTACTACTCTACATAAAAAAAATTAAAATAATTAAGACAGGGCTGTTTCAGAAAATAGTAGGGTCATGTCGTCAATGATATTTTGTAAACCTGAATTTAAAGTCAGTAAAATATTCTCTATTTTACCCCAATTCTTATACTGCTATGCAGACATCAATTGAATGTACTTAATGGGTTTTTTTTTTAAATATACTTTTTTGCAAAGAAGATATGTGAGTGAATATATGTGTTCTTGCATATATATATAGTGTACATGTTATTGTTAAAAGAAGGTTGCCTTGACAACAGTTTGAAATTGTTGATTGTTATTGATATTGTGATTGTCTAAGTGTTGACTGATTTTTAATGATATATGATCATGTACACATTTAGTTCCTATGTTTACTAAGTCATTTCATGCAATTAGCATTCTGTAGTTAATGTGGTACATTTTCTTTCTCTTAAGAATATTTTTTTAATTACTAATGGTTTAGTTGGTCTTTATATAATAGTAGTAAACATGTTTGTTTAGTAGCGAGACTTAAGATCGTTGCTTATTTAAATTTCAAGCTCTTTGCTTGAATGAGTTTGTGTTTCAATATTTAAGATCTAATAGCATACAGTTTCAAAGTGGTATTATTTTGAACTGGCTGTTTTTGAAATACAAACTCTAATATGTTTATATATTTATTTCACAGAGGGCGATGCTGAATTTCTTAACCATGTGGGAGAAAAAATTGATAAATGAAGCAAAGAAAAGAAAGGGGTTGATAAAAAAATTAACAGTGTTTTCATATAATAAATATGATGTAGCTAGAATTGTATGGAAGGGAGTGGCAGTATCAGGGTTAACATACGGCAATGATGCGTTATGGGTTAGTAAAGGGGTTTTAGATGGCTTAGAAAAAGTACAAAGGGAAGTAGGAAGACATGCATTAGATGCTGAGGTGTGGACAGCAAAGGAGGCAATTCAAGAAGAAATGGGATGGTCAAGTTTTTATATCAGGGATGCGAAAAGCAAATTGAAAATGTTTGGTAGATTGCAGTTTATGGATAACAAAAGAATAGCCAAAATAGTATTTAATTGGGTTACAAGTAAAGGGCAGGCAACAAGATGGGTGAGAAAGGTAATGTGGTATGCAGAAGATTTTGATAAAGAATTTATGTCAGTATACTTATACAAAAAGTGGGATGATTGTGTTAGGAGGATTGTTGAGTAGTATAGTGGTAAGGAGTGGGATAGAAGAATAGATGCATTAATAAAGAATAGGGAGTTGGAGAGATGGAAAACTAGTATGGAGAGTAAAACAAGTTTAAATATGTATAGAAGTAAACAGAACATTGGGTGTGAGTTAATTTATGATAATAGTAAGGAAAGTATTTTATTGTTTAAGGCTCGAATGGGATCTTTAGCAACAAGGGATAGATGCATTAATAAAGAATAGGAGTTGGAGAGATGGAGAACTAGTATGGAGAGTAAAACAAGTTTAAATATATATAGAAGTAAACAGAACATTGGGTGTGAGTTAATTTATGATAATAGTAAGGAAAGTATTTTATTGTTTAAGGCTCGAATGGGATCTTTAGCAACAAGGGAATATACACGTAAATGGAAAAATATGGGTGATTTAGTCTGCAAGTTGTGTAAGGAAGGCATAGAAAATATTAGGCATCTGTTACTTCAATGTAAATGCTTGGAAGCAGAAAGGGTACAAATAATGAAGTTATGGAAGATTAAATATGAACAAAGTGATTATACAGAAAGTGAGTTATTGGTTTTTATGCTAGGTTTGGGAAAAGATAAGGGGGATTTAGATATGAAGGTCATGGAGTTGACAAATATTATGTTGTGGAAATGGAATGGAGCAGATTATCAGAAAACTTAGGGTGGACAATGGGGAAGGAAGGTGAAGTGGCTAACATGTTTCTCTGAGCATAGCTGCTGAGAGATTCCTGACTCCGTTTAAGGAGAAGTCACAGTGCATCACATCACATCACATGTGGGGTGATTTGATATTTTTTATTGTATATAATGGATTTTCATTAAACATTAAATATAATAATGAGTGGATCGATTATCCATGGTAAAAAAATGCATTAATCACTCCATAGTTTAACATTGTTTATTATACTTTCTTTGGTGTTATATGTTCAGATAATTTGTAAAATATATGAAATTCAGAAAAGAATTCAAATTCTCTATACAATGCCATGGAAAGACAATTGATACTTTTTGCCTCTCATATAGGAGTATAGTTTGAATCACACATATGTCCAAATCATCTACACATGACGTTCCTTTAGAATGACTAAGATAATTCTTATAATAAAGATAGAGGCTACCTTTCCTACAAAACCCATGCTCAGGTTCATCATAAAACATCCTCTTAAGAAATCTTCCATATCCATTCCAACAAAGGTGAGTCTTTATCATAATGGACTGAATAAAATCACATCCAGCAAGCTGAAAAATCTAGTGATTGATTTTATAATTTTGCTTTTATCTTGCCTTTACAAAGAATACTTAAAATAACGTGAAAGCTAAACACCTTCAAACAGATACGCTTTAAAAATGCTTACGTGACAGCCAATCAGATTGAATAATGGCATCACATGGGACTCCAAATTTTAAAACACAAGCCAGAACTATTAGAAAAAGATGGGACCCATCTTAATCTATGCCTCAATTATATTTAAATAATATTTAGTGGATTAAATGTGAAGGTATTTAAGCTTCACACTCTTAGTTCAAAATGCTTGAGTCTGGCTTATTTAAATATAATTGAGGCATAGATTAAGAAGGGTCCCATCTTTTTCTAATAGTTCTGGCTTGTGTTTTAGAATTTGGAGTCCCATGTGATGCCATTATTCAATCTGATTGGCTGTCACATAAGCATTTTTAAAGCGTATATGTTTGAAGGTGTTTAGCTTTCACGTTATTATAATATTACCTGTTTACGCTTAAATTTAATATAAAGAATACTTAAATAAAACTTTTCTAATGTTTTTATATTGTGCTGATAGAGTGTCCAAGTTTCACATTCATACAATAAATTAGGCAAAATAACAGCTTTATATACAGCTAGTTTAATTGAAATAATTATTTCCTTATGATCAAATACTCTATTTTTAATCTATTAAAGGCAGTAGCAGCACATTGGAGTCTGTGTTGGATCTCAACACCTAAGTCTACTTTTTTGCATATGGAACTACCAAGATATTTAAACTGATTTACATTCTGAAATTGCTAATCATTCAAGCTGAAAGTTGTTGAGAATTTTTCTTCTTTCACTTGCTGATAAATAACTTGAGATTTTTTTAAACATTAATTAATAAACCAAGATCTTTATAAGTTTCATTCAAAACATTAAGAACATTCTTTTATCTTTTGAACTGGAAAAAATAGAATAATATCATCAGCATACAGTAAATCCACAATCCAAAATGATGAAGTTCTTGTATTTGCTTTTAATTTATCCAAATTAAAAATTCCACCATCAAACTTGTGCATTTCTTGACCCCTATTTGATTAATCCACCTATAAAGAATTCCAAAGAGTATTGTCACAAAAACTAAAGACAGTGTTGGAGCAAGTACACGTCCTTGTTCTATGTAACCATATATTGTGTTACTAAAAAGCAATGATTTTAATTTGTTAAAAACTAAGACCGATCTTTCTGAAATTAATTTAGATTAGCTCTGTTGTGTTTGGTTAGGCTTGTAGGTTTGTTTCCAAACCAACAGATACAAAATGAACAACTATTCAGCAATTAATATGTATAATTTATTAGTATAAAATATATACACACGCTAGTTAAACAAATGAACAAATACAGTTGATATGTTTCAATGCTGAGATAGTCATGCGGAGTAAAGAACTCATTTCCAGCTAATGATTAGCCTGTGTCATGAGTTCTGGTAAGACTCTTCCAGTTATGTAGTTAGATTGCCTTGAGTCAGCTCTAGTTCAGATGTAGCAGTTTTCAGTCCATAGGTGGACTTGCCTCACTGTGTGGATGTCTTAATAATGACTAGATAAATATTGCTGATGGCAGAAGGTTTAATGGAAAGCATGATCTGTAATTCAGGTTAAGAGAAGTAATTTCTCTCTGCCTTGCCTCCAAAAGGCTGACTATTTAAAGGCAGATCCCCTACCTTACTGGAAACACACAGATTCGGTGCACGAACACCAGTGAAGGTTTTAATCCCGTTGGATAGCAAATGGGTGCTAGCCTATCAGGCAAGGAATCTAGAATAGTCCACTTCTGAAGGCAGGGTCAGATATGACATCCCTACCCCTGGCTGAAATTAGCCCTGGAGGACATAGTCATCAAAATGCACTAGATGACATTTTGTTTGTTTTCTTGGTTTCTCCAGTTGAGTTCTGTTCCTGTCTTCATTTTCTTCTCTTGATGAGCTTGTTTCTGGTTGTCTGCTGCTGTCTTGATTTTGCTGTTCATCTTCTCTGCTTGAGGTACTCATTCCATGTTGACCACCGCTTTTGTTAGCTTCTGATGTGTGTTTGAGTCTTAGCTGGTTGTGATGGTGATGATGATGATGACCATCTTCTGTTTGTACAACAACAGCATAAAGACCCTTTATTTGAGTCACTATTGCTGGTATCCATTTTGTGGACTCGTAGTACATATGGCATAGTACTTGTGTCCCTATTTGAAGTTTTATTTTTATATCTTCTTGTTCTGGTTTGGCATCAGATTTCAGGGTTGATAGCATAGTTCTTAAGGGTCTGTTGAATAACAGTTCTGCAGGAGTCTTACCTGTTACTGTGCTCGGAGTGGAGTGCTGAGCTAGCAGAGTCCTGGCAATTCTGGTATTCCAACTTCCTGTATCCATTTTTGTTATCAGGTTTTTAGCTTCTAAAACCAATCTCTCTGCCTGACCATTACTTTCAGGATGGAATGAAGGCTGTTCATGAGTTCAATATTGTTATTAGTGCAGAAGGTTTTGAATGCACCAGATGAAAAAACTGTGCCATCGTCAGTCACTTGTGTTTTAGGAAGACCATGTATGTCAAATAGCCTTCTCAGAGCTTCTATCATGGCTGTGGAGTGAAGTGATGGTACTTCCACAATCTCCAGCCACTTGGAGACTGAGTCCACCACTATTAAAAGCAGTTTTACGTTGTTATTTTTCTAAAAAAAAAAAAATATCACCGTAATAAAATTACGGTAACGTAAATTTTTTTCCAAATTGAAAAATATAAAACAAATAATCACTCATATAAACTGGTGCATTTTATAATTTTTTCAGCCATGAGGGAAAATTTTTCTCTTTACTGTGCCAGATCTGTTTAAACTGGCATAGTTTATTCTAATTTTTCCAGCCATGAAGAAAAAATTTCTGTCCAACTGCACCAAATCTGTTATAACTGGCACAGTTTATTTTATAATTTTTCCAGCCATGAGGGAAAATTTTCTGTGCAGCTGTGCCAAATCTGTTGTGCTTGGTTAGGCTTGAAGATTTGTTTCCAAACCAACAGATACAAAATGAACAACTATTCAGCAATTAATATGTACAATTTATTAGTATAAAATATATACACACTTTAGTTAAACAAATACAGTTGATATGGTTCAATGCTGAGATAGTCATGCAGAGTAAGGAACTCACTTCCAGCTAATTTAGCCTGTATCATGAGTTCTGGTAAGACTCTTCCATCTATGTAGTTAGCTTGCCTCGAGCCAGCTCTACTACAGATGTAGCAGTTTCCAGTCCATAGGTGGACTTGCCTCACTGCATGGATGTCTCAATAATGACTAGATAAATACCTCTGCTGATGGCAGCAGGTTTAATGGAAATCACGTTCTGTCATTCAGGTTAACAAAAGTAATTGCTCTCTGCCTTGCCTCCAAAAGGTTGACTATTTAAAGGCAGATCCCCTACCTTACTGGAAACATGCGGACTCAGTGTGCAAACCCCAGTGAAGGTTTTAATCCCATTGGATAGCAACTGGGTGCTAGCCAATCAGGCAAGGAATCTAGAATAGTTCACTTCTGAAGGCAGGGTCAGATATGACAAGCTCCATTGCAGAGTTGTTCCTGATATACCACAAATGCTATTAGTGGAAAAATAACATATCGTTATAAAGCAAATTTTATTGGTTAATCAAATGATGCTATAAATAAATAAATACTCTAATAGTTTTATTGTTCAGGAGTTCATAAGAAGTCCAAACACAGGAAGTGGCAGAATTGAGTGGATTATCCCAAGAATCTTGAACTCTAAAGTTACCACTCTATGGCAGCACTAAACCATATTATTATTTTTACATGTCACTGTATACACGAGTGTGTATTTACATTTTTTTTTTTTTATAAAATATACAATTTTATTTAGAAATTTAGTTACAATATATGATAATAGTTAAACATAGGATATATTACATGATAATCAGTGGGATGAAAGCTCACTATTGATATCTTGTTTGACACCAGCTAAAAAGACTAATATGAAGCATATCAGCAAGGAACGAGTCTAGAATAGTATCCTGTTGATATAGATGACCAAGCTTGCATGTCTCATATAGTTCAGCGATAGGTCTAATCCTTTGTCCACGCTCCACATGACCAAATGCAGACTAATTTGTAGTTAAACCAGTAAACATCACATGATCACCATTCTTTATGGTTACAGAAGCTGCCAGAGTAATTAATGGCTGCAGGAAGGTTTGGGCACTAGATAAGGATTTTATGCACAAATCTTCCTGCATCCATTGATTACTCTGGCTTGCATTGAGTGGCGCTGTTGTATGGAGAGTTCTGTTTTATATGTATGTAGTTAGGTATAGTTTTACAATCGTTCACTTTAGGGCAAAAGCCTCTCCAACGAAAACCCACTAAAGTGAAACCATCACAAACGAGATTAATCAATTGTTGGATAGAAAAGGTTTAATATGTTTTCATTCTTGTACGGTATATATGTCAATATTTTTACATTCATGCGTTTATAGGTACGCATTTATACTGTATGTGTGTAAGGGCGCACCCATCCACGTGAATGTCAATTTATAATTGAATAAAACTTCGAGTTTACTTGCAAACAGCGCGTGTGATTAATTTCTCTGGAAGAGCTGATAAAAGAACATTTCAAAGTGGAGGAGCCTCTGTAATTCTTATCTTTATTTTATAAAAAAAAAAAAAATTAAAACTTAGTATAGTTTTCAGTAACCGAAATGAAACAAAAAAAGACTAGACTAATGACCCAAATAATTCCATGTATTGTATTTTTATTAGACGTCCAGCCTGCGGAGTTGATATCTTTATGTTTCGCCATTTATCATTCCTAGGTCGTCTTGTTTTACTAAGACAGATTCAAGAGGTTAGATACAGTGATGAACAAACTCAAAATAATGAGCGTTGAAAAAAAATGTTATCGGAATGGTTTATTACCCATTCAAATATTACAATTTGCAACGATTAAATCAATTTTTTGTTATAATCAATCATGATTTTTAAAAAAACGTAGTCGCAAGAATAAGAAGTGATAAAACTGATTGATATTTATCTTCTTTGTAAAAAAAAAAAAAAAAGCAAAACATACAGTCAATATGTAAATTAGTATTTTAAATATTCAATTTGCGAAACAAACGATTAGAATAAATTAAATTATAACGTGTATAAATCTGCTACACAATTTGTGCGCGTGCGTGTTCTCTAATTTGGAATTATACTCGCTTATGTATATATTTAAATCAGGAAAAGATGCAGTTTATATTCTACTATTTTAATTGACGAAAATGTGGTCAGTTAATTAAATTTTTAACATTTGATTGAGTTTCCCGAAGTTTGGAACATATTGTTGTTTCCAAAGAGGTTGTTTTTAATCTAGCAAACAACTCACTGGCAACTTTATCAAGTTAGGATGCCTATATTGGTCTCTTACTTAAAAAAAAAAATTCGCAATCCTTTTTAATTCGAATAAATTCAAAAAATCTCCCCACAAGAATGTCTTAGGAATCGTTTACTATTATACTGTCCGCTTTCATGTAGACGGCACTACAGTTTTGACTTATTGAATTTTGTTAAAACATAAAGTTTTATTTAAAATATATATATAAGAAATACATTTAAAATAGAATGAAAAGATGAAAGCAACATTTTCAGAGTTAAACATTTGTCTCTAAAGTTACAAAGATTAGAATTCTTTAAGTGTTAACCCATATGTTTATAAATGAAAAATTGAGATATGTAAAAATGAAATACAATGTTTTCGAGGAAAAGTGTTTTAAAAAACTGAAAAAAATCAAGATAAAAACAAAATACAAGTTTGAATTTAAAGTCAAATGAGTGGATTCTATTTCACCGTAAATCATTCAGTTATAATATCTGAAAAAAGAATAAAATATTCGACATATTTTATGGGTAAAGAGAAAACGAAAAAAGTAGATTTAGAAAGATATTAGTATATAAAAGGAATAGAACCACTGACTTCACACTTACAAAAAGGTCGTATATCTTTTATTTAATTCAAATATGAATCGTATTGGTGAAGAAAGCGGACAGCACCATGACCATGATTTAAAATGAAGTCTTGTAGCTTTTCATTTTGTGATTCTGAGGGGGGGGGGGATATTAGTGTGATTTAACTTATCCACTACTCACAAATACGTAGATTGGTGCATTTAATAAGAAAATCAGTTTTGTTGCTATTATTCATATGTATTCCAATTAACTAATATATATTTTCAAAATATTTCATTTTAGGTCAAAATTATTTACTGTTGCACGTATGAAAGATTTTATAGTATCATATGACATTAACATTACTTAAAAATCTTGAGGAGTCTTATAATAATAATTGAAAGTGTAATCAAAAACTTTTTAGAACTCTTATTGTAGGATAGTTTACACAAAGGGTAAACTCTCCATATAGTAGCGCCACTCAGTGCAAGCCAAAGTAATCAATGGATGCAGGAAGGTTTGTGCATAAAATCCCTATTTGGTGCCACTTTATCATAAATAAGTGAAGACAAATAGCAGAGCTAAATAAATTGAGGTTATTTAGAACAAGAAAGAAAAGGAAAGAAAATGAATGCCCGTATGTTTTTATTATTACTACTATATAGATATGACTGATGTAAAAACGGGTCCAAGGTGCAAACTGTATCATATGTGTTTTAAAATTCAATTACGGTTGTATCATTATTTATATTTAGTAATGTAAGAGGTTTATTGTTAAATTATAATTAGTTGTTCTCTTAATCCGTCAAAATTGTTAATCCAAAAAGCTTAGGTGAGCCAGGAGCTACAGATCAATGCTACTCCACCCGGAATTGCTTTAAAAAAAACATAGGTATAAAATAAAGATGCTAAGTAACAATCAATGGGCTATGCGGAATAATAAAATAGATCGTGATATTCCAAAAATCTGAAATTACAAATTAAAAACATATTTGTATATTTATTTACATTCATTAACTAATTCAAATAATAATGGATTTTTTTTTTTTACTAAAGCGTAATATTGGAATGTTGACAAATGAGTCATAACTAGAATACAAACATGGAAGACAAAAGTCATTTTGAAGATGTCAACATATTATTATAAGATACTGACAACAAAAAAAAACAGTCATCAAACAACTAACCACTGTGAAATAAAAGTCACAACCTATATAATTTATTTATTGTCTTCATGAAAAAACAAAGATTAGTTTTAAAAATCTCAATCAGGTTAGCATCAATTCATAAATTTTTAAATATATTTCACTCCAACAAATATTCTGAAACATATGAATAAAGATAACTGGAAAAAAAACAATTTGCCTTCGAAACATATATTAATATTTAATTGAAGTTTAATTAGGAGAAGGGGGTAGGGATAATTTTTATTACAATAAATGATGAGTAACAATCATTATTATATTAATCTGAAGTGGTTGATATCAAAGTTATGATTGTAGAAAATTTAACATTTGTAAATTAAAATTTAATAATTTGATTTGAAAAAATATTGAAGGCATGTTTAAAATATTGTAACCCTATAACAAATGAAGAGTACTGATGAAACATGAAATGCACTTTGGGGTTATTCTTTTCATATACCTTTATTCTTGTGTCTCAAAAATGTACAAAATGGAAGTTTTAAATATATCTAATAATGATATTGCATGTGGAATAAAAGAGATAATTTGAGTTAATCCATGTATTTATGTTTAATTAATCCTTAATTGAGATTTAAACTTCATATCTGGGTGAGAGACAATCTTTAGTTTAATAAATGATTAGTAACACTTATTAATATATTTATCTGAAGTGGTCAGTATCAAAGTTTTGAGAGTAGAAAGTTTAACATTTGCATGTTAAATTGTAATAATTTCTAAGGTACAGAAATGACAAAAGAAGAAGCCTAGTGGATTTATTGGATAAATAGATCCTTTGGAATATTTTGTTTCAGAGAAAGACAAAATAGGAATCGAAGCTGTTCCATAACTTTTGATGGAGTTTTACCACAGTATTTACAGATTTATCCTTGAATGTCAATAAAAATTTCTTTTATAAGAAAACATACCGATTTTTCATGGGCAATTCCCAAAGTCATCCTTCAAAAATTGATTATTATTTCCATTATCATTCTAAAAGTTTCTAGATTTAGTTTTATATTTTTGGAATTTTGAATGAAATTTCATTCTACTATTTCAGAAAATTATGATTATGTCTCGTGTATTCATTTATACAATTTGCAAAATATGGCTTTGTGCAATTTCAATTCTCATTGATTCATAAATATTCACACTATTTCTGATATAATAGCCATCAGTTCATCTTTAGATGGAAAAGATAGTCTTGTTAATTTGCTTTGAATACACATTTCCATACTGACACATAAAAGTTTCTAGATTTAGTTTTATATTTTTGGAATTTTGAATGAAATTTCATTCTACTATTTCAGAAAATTATGATTATGTCGCGTGTATTCATTTATACAATTTACAAAATGTGGCTTTGTGCAATTTCAATTCTCATTGATTCATAAATATTCACACTATTTCTGATATAATAGCCATCAGTTCATCTTTAGATGGAAAAGGTAGTCTTGTTAATTTGCTTTGAATACACATTTCCATACTGACACATAGTTTTTACTTATAAGCCTCATTTTGTTGGCTTTATTTATGGTTAACCCATTTTCCATTTTTAAATGCCTGTTTTGATGTTCTATCTTTTATATAATGGGAATCATTTGATAAATTTGTTTTTAATATGACCTTTAATTTTAAAATTTTAATAAATAGTACCATATTTTTAAAGCTAAGGTACTTTTCTTATTAATACCTTGCTTTCACACATAAGTTTTCAGTTAAATTAGGAGCAAACAATAGTTGCAAGTTTATACCAAACAAAGTATTACATAACTTCTCTATTTGCCTTCAATAAGATGTTGAACAAAATAATTAAAAGGTAGCTATTAGACTAGAGTCAAGTGTATATAAGTAAATTAATGACACTCTTAGGATGGTTACTAGCTTGAGTACTATGAAAGTCATGTATATTCAATACTTTACTAATATCAAAATTGGAAAAGAATAAAAATCCTTATGTTGCTCTTTTCCAAAATAATAATCAGAAAATAATAATAAATTCTATACAACAGCTATATAATCAATAATAATTTTATACATTAAAAGTCTTTTTCAACATCAGCTTTGGTGCCCTTTTCAAATGTTTTTAATCTCTTTAATGTATGTGATGTGATGTGATGTAGTGTGATGAATTATTTCAGACATAAAACCATCTAATGTCTAATAATGGAATTAAAACAAGCAATCATAATATAAATAATTAAAACAAATCAAAATCATGATATATAAATTCAGTAATTACAAAATAATTGACTATATCATAACAATACATTAAAAAAAGAAGTTTATATAAAATTACATGTGAAATTTGTAAAATGTTTTACTTTAGACATACTAGAAAATAATTAGAGGTAAGAGCAAGAACATAATAATGCAATTAATAGAAGAGATGATAAATCTGCATTATATATTCATTACTTGAAATATGGACATAGAATAGGAAAAAAATGTAAACATTAAATATTAAGGGTGGATGTAAAGTAAATGGATTTGTGGGTAATGTTTAATATAAATATAGTGCTGTTTTGTAGTTCTTTACATTTGAGAAGTCTGCTTGTAGCAGTGAAACCATTGATTGTGTTTTTGATTTTTATTCTTTCTTGGCTAGTCTGGTTGAGTTTTGGATTTATGGTAATTTTAATGCTACAAAAAGTATTAAATATTTAAATTACATCAAAGATCCAAAAAGAAGACAAATACATGAAACATACTATATTAAAAATAATTTGAATAATTGTATGAATATTTACAAGACTTTTATAAATTTGGTTAACAATCGGTTGATTAAAAATACATGGAAAATTATATAAGATTATATACATAATTGTATAAAAAATGCATGTAATATTTATTTAATGTATTATTATGATACAGTCAATTATTTTTTAATTACTAAATTTATATATGAGAGTTTTGATTTGTTTTAATTATTTATAACTCTATATTATTATTATTATTATTATTATTATTATTATTATTATTATTATTATTATTATTATTATTATTATTATTATTATTATTATTATTATTATTATTATTATTATTATTATTATTATTATTATTATTATTATTATTATTATTATTATTATTATTATTATTATTATTATTATTATTATTATTATTATTATTATTATTATTATTATTATTATTATTATTATTATTATTATTATTATTTGTTTTAATTCCATTATTGGACACTGGATGGTTTTAGTCTGAAATAATTCATCAACATTAAATAGATTAGTAACATTTGAAAAGGGCACCAAATCAGGTGCTGAAAAAGACTTTTAATGTATAAAATTATTACTTGATTATTATTCAATACTTTTTATTAATAAAGGTCATAGTCAACTTCTCTCCCCACCCAATCTGTAAATTTGGATATGTGCATTATCATTTATCTAGTATTCATAGACGGCTAAGGGATCGAATAAATAAAATGGAATGCAGATCGATTAAAGATGAAAATTTAATAAATCTTAATTTCTTTATTTAAATTTACAAAGAATAACATACTGAAACATGTGCAAGACAGCTATTCACTTTCAAGATACTACATTAAGTCATGTAATTGTAAAGATTATGTAAATGAAAAGGATTTTTGCTCAACTATAATTATGAATTGGTTAATTTGAGTTTCTTTCATTCTTAATTATGACTTCTCTTGACTAGCCTGCACAGTTTGGTGCAGTGGCAGAATGGACGTCTCTGAGATCTCCAAATCTATTGATTATAATGTGGTGTTTGAACTTTAAAACTCTCCATACAATAGTGCCACTCCGTGCAAGCCAGAGTGCCTACTCATTATGCACAAGCCTTCTGGCATCCATTGATTACTCTGGATTGCACTGAGTGGCACTACTGTATGGAGAATTTTGCCCATTTTAATAACATTATGAGCAATCACAAGAAATGGTGATCATGTAGTGTTTGAACTTCTTATAAATTCCTACACGCAAAGCTGTTCACTTATTTTTATAGACCTTTTAACCTAATTTTGTACAATTATAGTACATCTGTTGAAAATTCTTTCATTTAAAAGCTGATTTGAAGAGTAAAATATATCAAATTAACTGAGCTTAACTAAAAAATATGCTTTCTATCTCTTTTTTCCTAGCTTCACTTTCTTTCTAAATTTTTAATTTTTAAATTGTAATTCATCTTGAGATGCAGAAGCAATTTAAGCTTTTTTATATCAAAGAAAAAGAATGCAGCAAACTAAGAAGACCTTCATTTTTAATTATGGTCTGCTTCAGAAAGATTGTTGATAAACTTATTAAAGTTCTCACATATGTTGTTATCATTTTGCACTTTATATCAATATTGTTTCAATAACATTTCTTTCCTCACAGGGCCCCTTGTTGTCATAATTTTTTTAATAAGTTTTAAACGTCTTTTTAATTTATATGGGTGATGAAATCAAAATTATATTAATTCCAACTTTCCTTTCAATTATTTTTACATATTTATTTTATTGATTCATATGGTAGTGTTAGTTTTGTTTTAAAACCATAAATATAGTTGCATAAATTATTAGAAAATTAATAAGACTTGAGCGTTTGATTTTCAATTATTGGAATTTTCTATTTGGATTAGTCGAGCATTGAAATTATTCATGTTATTATGCACCATCAAATACACAAAAATAGACCTTATTTTTCAATTTTCAAAGACCTGTCCTATTTCTAATGCTATTATCACTGATGAAATTTAAGTGACTCTAATTTTTTATACTTTCATCTTAAGTGTTCATAGAAAAGAATGTGTTTAGCAAAACCTTCACTATTGGCAACATCATGTGACCTCTTATACGTTTAGAATGCAGTTCTAATCATTTTTAATGAATACATAAATAATTTTATGACATCAAATATGGAACACTAAAAGTATAAATCTTTTCACAGAAAAAAAAGTCCAAATATATTATTAAGATAATTCATAAGCTATATTTCCAAAGAAATATTTAAATGGACTTGTAAATAACACCTATTGTTATATCGATGCCAATATATTTTGTAAGATAAAAAAAAATCAATTTTACTTCATCTTTAGTTTGATATATAGTAACAAGACAGCTTACAGCTTCAAATATTAATTTTAGATGAAATTCTAATAATTTTTAATGAGCATATAAATAATTTTATGGTTTATAAAATATATAACATTAAAAATATAAATCTACTCACAGAACAAACAAGTTTTGACTATATTACTACATTACTAGATAATTCACAAACAAGATTCCTAAAGTGTCATTTAAATGAACTTGTAAATAAATGTTCACATTTTGTTATATCAATATCAATCCATTTTTTGTTTGTCAAATAAAATATGATTGCTTTTATCTAATTTTCAGTTTGTTAATAGTAATAAATCTAGCATTGTTTTTCAAAAAGCCTGAAATTCCCTATTAGCAGCGGTTCTTGTTTACATTAATCAGATGTAAAAAACTGAAGGTCAGATAAAAAGAATCTTTTATCTGACTAAATCGATTGGCACTGATATAACAAAAGATGGATCTTGTTTACAAGTCCGTTTAAATGATTCTTTGGGTAATCTAGCTTGTGAATTATCTTAATAACAAGCTTTCCTGAATATCCTTATTTCCAAACCAGTTTCTAGCTGTTGGCTGTCATCAGTGAGTCACTAGAATATTCAGACATTAGATTTAATGTTTGAATATTCTAGTATCTCACTGATTACAGTCAACAGCTAAAAACCAGTCTGAGGATAAAAATGTTTGGAAAAGCTTGTTAAGAGCTATTCACATTCATTATATGACATTATCTTCAGATTTGTTTGTTTTATGAATCATTGAATAAACAAGGACCCAGTGTGAAAATATATTTATTTGCCTCACTCTTTGGCAATGCAAAATATTTAAAACACATCATCATTAAAGATTTAATTAATGCCCAAATAAGTAATTTATGCAAAACTCTGGCTACAAGATATTTTTATTGTTGGCCAAATTGATTAGATTCTATTCAACATGCACTGAGTAAGCACTTTTCCATTCTTTATATACTTTTCTGCTTGCTTTTCTCATGTGATTCATATTGACCAGAATGATTTGCATTCAAATACTGATAAGATATTTTTCTGCTATCTTAAAATAAAAATGTTGATTTTGATCTTATAGTGGTGGGTAATCACAGGAATTATCCACTACTCCACTTTTTGTGTAAATATTATTTATTAAAATTTTTAAATAAAAAAATATATACAAAGTTTTAATAACATTATTTATTATATAGTCTAAAAAAAATTAAAAAAAAAAAAAATTCAATAACATTATTTATTATGTAACATATATTTTTTCTATTTTAAATAAAATTATTTTCTTTGCAAGGGAATAAAATCAATTTTAATTATACAGATTGTAAAATTGCAGTTGAAAATTATAAGTGATATATTTTTGATTACGTAGTCTTTCTATAAACTAAGAAATTTATTTTATTTTTATTACTTGACTTTATGTTTGCTTATGTTTTGCCTCTTCTGCCTAACCCTATTTTTTACTGAACATATTGGAAGATGGGTGAGGACAAATACATTGTGTATTCTAATGTTTAATTACAAAATATAGTAATCTTTAACTGGATTAAAAAGTTTATACCTAGGTCAGGGATAATCTCTAGTTAATAAATAATTAGTAATAATTATTAATGTATTTATCTGAGATAGTTGATATCACAATTATAAAAGGGGTAAAAATAAATGGAGATTATTTGAGTCATTTAGATTTTGCAGATGATGCATGCTGATTTTGTAAATAATGCTTTAGAGTTTAAATCAAATTACATGTTTACCTCACTTAGCAAAGGCAATTGGTTCACAAAACTCTTCATTAAGTAATAATATTACATAAAGAAGTAGTTATAATGGTTTCCTATTGGAAAAAATTTGGCTGCTTTCTCCAGCTAAAAATTACATTATAAGCTGTTAACAAACAACATAAACTAGTATATATAGTAATTTTTTTTTAAAAAAATCTTAATGTACCATATATGCATATATAAACTGTGCAATGCTTATTATGCAAATGTGCACTTAAAATATGTATGTATGATAGTAAAACTTAAATCTATGTTTTAATAAATTTAGTTTAAGGTTGTTCTTTCTGATGATCCATTTATCAATCATAATTATTCAGCTTTCTTAATCATCAATTGTTCATTCTAAGGTTCATTTTAAATCCTTTGATCTTGGTCTTTTTTTGGAGGAGTGCACCAGATATTGACAGCTGAGGATCTCTGGAAAATGTTTGCAATGAATGTTTGACATACTTCTTGGATTTTCTTTTCATATGGGATGCGTGATTTCATGATTTTGGAAAGGTTTGATGCCCCTAAATGGTTTGAGCACTTTATTCTATTTGTCTGTGTTCTTAAAAATAGTGACAATGGTTGATGTGGGTAAATTTATAAAACAGATGTCACAATTTTCTTCTCTTATTTCCACTTGACATAAAATATCCATTTCAATTTCAAAGCCATGAGATTTTTTTACTTTTTTCATGGTCATATTAGTTGCTGCCATGATTTCAGTTGAAAATGTATGTAGCTTTACCTTTTTAAACACAATTTTTAAAAATAAAAGCATCTTTTAACTATCCAAAAGTGCAGAAAAATGGATGAGAAAATGAAAGTAAACTAGCAGATAACAATTTTTTTTGTGTTCTTCTACATAACTGTTTCTCATTGCACTGAAAAATATCCATACTGAAGTTTTATTTTTTGACTTTGTACTATTGTGTTATATTATTTACATAAAATTATTTAAATTTTATAAAAAAAGGTTTAATAGCAACTTATTTAAATGATTATAACGACTTGTTATTTATCATTAGTGTAAGAATAGCAAAAGTTGCATACAGTACATTATCAAAATTTTATTGCAGTTAACATCAAAAAAAATATTCTGACTGTATTAAAAAAGCATCTAATGCGTTCTGTGTTTGAATATTGCAATCAAAATTTAAAGCTTTTCTTTTCTTTTTACAATATGTACTATGCAAATCTAACCCACTTTATATACAAATATGTTAGCTATTACATTTTTTTGCCATGAGATCCACTTTCTAACTGTTTTCTTGGAAATAACTTAATTTTTTTTAGATTCATACAAACGAAATCAGAGATATGAACTGCTTAAATAAATATTAAAAGTATGAATTTTTTTCAGTTTACTTGTATTACATTTTCATCATACAAAATTTAATATTAAATGCAAAAGTATGCAATTTTGCGCACATTTTTTTTAAAACTGAAAATACCTTAGCTGCGCAATTGTGATAATGGCCACAATTGTGAAACAAATAATGAGATATTTTAAAATTGAACAACTAGATTAAGTGCTAATTTTAATTTATATTTAATAATTTTTGATCATACAAAGTTCATTATTATGAAATCTTTTTTTTCTTTTTTCAAAATAACAATTACAATAACTAAATTACAAAATGGTGATCGTAATTTTTATCGCAAGCAAATACTGTGGGTAAAATTTTTAAAAAAGTAAATACACTGTGTCCAGTTTGTAAACTAATGTCAATATTTTCAAATTTAATACTGTATTAATATATTTGGTTATTGTAGTCATTAAAAAATAAGTTTGATTATTTATGATACTGAAGGTAATACTTTTTTGGTTTTGTGTTTTCAATAAAAATCTTTACTTTGGATAGGTCATTTATGATTTACTGATTGGCTTGCAAGAATACTAGTTACTATATTGTACATTTATTAATCATATTTTAAGTTTATAATCAAAATATTGTATATAGGACTACCATATTGTGTATTATGAATAAGTTCTGTATTATACAATTATAGTAATTTTGCTTTTGGAAGACTTGGTGTTAATAACTATCCTATGGTATCATTACTCTCACAAAATGGCCACCATTTTTAAAAATTGCCGCCCAAAAAAATTTTTTGAACATTTTTTTAAGATCGTTATAGTCAATAATCGATTGTAAATCAAAACAGTGGGTACAAATTGATGATGATCGCTATTGGGAATCTTCACATAACGGCCGAGAGTTAGGCGTATATGTAATCATTTGGGATAAAACCAAAACATTCAAGACATAAACTATTGGTATTAATATGGTTTCCTCTCACATGATTACCTATAAATCGCTAATAAAAATCAAATTATAGTTAAAAATATAAATGTAAATTAAACCAATATAAAAAGAACAACTATCAAATATAGTGAAGATGCAACATTACTGATTCAATTTTTAAGAAGACTAAGGATGGGAGGTGAATTTATGCAATAATTTTACACGGAAATGTTACCACAATTTGCTGGACGCACAACAATACACGCGCGCAGTTTTGTGTTGTTTTTAATCAAATAAATATCAATTACACACATATATAAAAATCTCAAGCAAATAATTTAGTCCTTTTTTTTTTTTCAAAATCACTTGTTGATAAATTCATTATAAATAAAATATATTTTTAAAATAAATATTATTTAATAAAATAGAATTGCAACGTGACACCGAAAATCTTTCTATTCAAAACACATTTCCTTTCAAATCCTTAATATTCGTTTCTTCTCCATATGGGTAAACATTAACATTTTCATGCTTCCTCCATCTGAAACTTCGTTCTTTCCTTTTAATTATTGTTGATTCAGGTGGATTAATTAATTAAATGTATAATATTAGATCATTTTAAATTTTGTGACTAAAATTATACACAGCCTTTTTTAAAATTCTTAATTAAATTTTTAACAAAAAATTTTAAAAATAATGAGACGTTATTTCATTTATTTAGAGTATAGATTTTTTGGCAGATTGACTATTAACAAAATGTGATAAAGGGAACTATAGAGATTTTAATTAGGGCACAAATTTGTCAATGGCTTTATTAAGTCATTCAATTCGACACCATTGTAGCAATATATTTGGCAGTCACTAATTATATGGATCATACTTTGTGTTTGGCCACTTTTATATAGATCAGCGCCTAATAAATTTAGGCAGTGAGTGTAATAACGATAGCCTTTTCATGAATTATCCTGCAAATAGCATACATTGGTAGTGGTTAAAAATAGCAAATTATGAAATGAGGTATTCTAATAAATAGTGTTAAAAGGAGTTGTAAGCAATGTCAGGCAATCTCTGATGATGATGATGATCAAACTATCATTTATTTATAGCATTCTATTAACTTGTTCTCTGTCTTTAAACAGAAATGTAAATCTACTCTTGTCTTTCATAAATAATTTCAAATATATAATTATTATTTATCCAAGTATATCTCATAGTTTGGTAAATATGTATCTTCCATTTTGTGGAGCAAAGATACGAAAACTTTTTTAATAGAGAAAGAAATAAAAATCTTTGGAAACTTTGAAAATATGGATGTTATAATGAACTGGAAAAAACACAGATGCAAAAGATGAAACTTGAAAATTTAAGCGTGGAAAAGAATAAGAGATCTTGGTTATAGAATTAAAAAAAGGACATATGGCTTTATTGCCCAAGAGTTTGCAAGAAGTTCAAGCACCAGATTTATGAGTACCAGAACTGATCCTGGGACCTCCATATCTCAAATGGGATGCTCCATCTTTATGCCAAACTATGCAGGGCCTACACAATTTGGCAAAGTAGATAGAGAGATTTGGGATGAGGAAGTCCTGGGATTGATTCTCCCACTGGCACTCTACCTTTTTACTAACTTCCAAGCAGTAAAGCCATTAGTATTTTACCCAGAATGTTTTGGCACAATTGGTAATCTGACTTGTGATTGGGAGGTCTCAGAGTAGATTCTGCCACTTACAATTCTGGTATTAAAACTTCTTATGAACTCCTAAGCAATAAAGCCATTAACATTTTTTTTAGTTATAGAATAATTAAATGGAAACAACAAATTTGATTAACAAATTACTCAATTAAATGGAAACAAAAAATAATGGATTAGGAAACTATTGGTCAAAGAACTGAGACAACAAAAAAGAATTGAAAAGAAATTAAAAGATGGTCTAAGATGTAGTTATCTTAAATTTGTTTTTTAACAAAAGGGAGAAGGGTGTACAAAAATCTAGTATGGAAGAAAAAATTGTCTTTGAGAAAAATATAACAAACAATGTACCCTGAAAGTGATATCTCCCTGCAGTATAAACTTGAAGCAGCAATCCAAAAGGCTACTTTTTATTAAAATCAATAAGTATTTCAAGTAAAGAAAAGGAATTTAATATTTTTCACAGGAGAGTTCAACTTCCTAGAGCTTGAACTGTGAGATGTTCCAAGAAGTCTGTTGTTGATACTTCAATCCTCATTCATTCAAGAGGTGTATTTCTATAGATCATTTAACATAATGTTTCCTTTTTTCTTCATACCAGTAGAATAATCATTAAAAGGATTCTCTTGACCCACTCATTATCTTGTAGTTTGAGAATCTCACTGCTGTCATTTATTAATAGCATTGTGATTTCCCACAAAAGGCATGATTGTTTTAATTTAGCATATTAAATAAAAAAGTAATAACAGAAAACATTATTGAATGAATGATTAGAGAATGATCACTTCAATGTGAAATTCTGTGATGACTTCCAAAAGAGAAATCTTAAAATAAAATCCATTTTTCTCTATTTGACTCAACCAAAAATGAAACCTATATCAGATCAATTTATGTATTTCTCACATGATCACTATTTATTATGCTTGCTCCTGTTATTAAAACAGGCAAAACTCTCTATATGTATTGCCACTCAATGCAAGCCAGAGTAATCAATGGTTGCCAGAGAGCTTGTGCATAAAATGCCCATCTAGTGCCTACTCATCCAATATCCCCAGACTCATTTCTGGCTTATGGCCTTCATTGATGAGCATTGGATCTGAGTTTTGGATTGGGTAGTGTTTTCAATTTAAGTCTCATAGTTTTGTAGTTAAGTAGAGATAAAAGGTGGCTGCTGGAGGATTGCATTAGACTCTAAGATCTGGGTGCAGTGCTCTCAGATCCAAGTCTTGGATTGGGTAGTGTTTTCAATTTAAGTCTCATAGTTTTGTAGCTAAGTAGAGATAAAAGGTGGCTGCTGGAAGATTGCATTAGATCCTAAGATCTAGGTGCAGTGCTCTCATATCCAAGGCTCCTCACTGATGAAAGTCACAAGCCAGAAACTAGTCTGGGGATATTGGATGAGTAGGCACTAGATGGAGATTTTATGCACAACTCTTTTGGCAATCCACTGATTACTCTGGCTTGCACTGAGTGGCAATATGTATAGAGTTTGGCCTGTTTTATATACTCCTGAATAAAAGAGGGATCATATGTTTCTGGACAGATACTGTAGTGAGTGAATTGGGTTAAAATGAAGTAAATAGTGCAGTAAATTGACATGAAAATTCAATGGACAGTTGCACAAGATTCAAATCGCACATGATCAATAATTAGAAGCTGTTTTAATGAACCACTAATATTCTCAAAGAGTAATATTTTGTAACAAACAGACAGCAGTTTTTTATATAAATGGTTTGCTGAATCCAATCATTCAGAGGAATCAATTCATAACTTAGGAGTATACTTATAATTCTAAAGAGTGTAACACATGCACAATCAGAGAATGCTAGTTAGAATTAAACAGAATTTGATAAGAAAATTTGATACTTGTGAGTTTTCAAATAAACCAAGATGGCAGCCTCTATTTTTAATAAATATACAGTTTCAGGACTCCCAAAAAATGTTTACAAAAAAATTCCAGCTATGAAACATTGTATTTAATAATTACATTTTACTTTTTATTATAGTTATTTAAAATAGAAATTGTGGAAAATTTAAATTATAACATTTACAGTTTTTTTTTTTTTGATTAACTTATTAACAAAAAAATGAAAAATATATATAATTACAATATTTAATTAGAAAGACTTGAACTCAGACTTTCAAGCTCCCTGAAGCCATCCAATCCATCTTATACAATTAATACACATGAACAAATACATGTGAAAAAGATAAATGATCTCCAATATATGTATTGTGTATTTAGTATAGCTAATATACATGTATTTAAATAATACAATATTTACACTTTAGTCATGCCAATGGCATGCAATCATATTGTGACCATTAATGCACCATTTTCATGAGGGCAGAATCTTGTACTTTTGGAAATAGTCCATTGCATCATGTTCTGTGACAGAAAGGTCCCAAATTTTTGTCATTATGACAATTTACAAAAAAAAAAAAACAACTGCTGACAAACAAAAAAATATATACTGAATTGAACCAAAGTACAACAATGTTAAGGGTGTCTTGTCGTTTCTGTTATAATTAATTAAATAAAAAAATTTGAAATAAAACTTCATAATGAAATTTATTCATTTTTTTAAAATATAGCAATCAATTTATTAATTTTGTTTTAATTTAACAACTAATTCATCTTAGAAGATTATAGGCTCTTGAAACTATATTTATCAATAATATGGCAACCATCTTGGTTTAGCAAAAAACTTACAAGTATTGAAAATTTAATGACTTCACTTGTTTACAAGTCTCATTCAGTTACAAATAAGAAAATGGTTGTCTTGTAAGGGATTACAAATTGAAGTGTTTTACTAGATTTTCATGTTTAGCCGTTTTCAAAACGTAGCAGACGATTGATATTCAGATAGCATTTTACATTCCCTATAGAAACAAGCTCTAAGATGAAAAATTATCACCTTTCAAGACTATGCACGAAATGTCGTAACCATCTTTAGATCTAAGATGAGCCAATCTCTAATTAATACTTGATCAATTTTTTTACCAAACAAGCCTGGATATTCTATCAAAAATATAAAATTATCAATTATTGCACATATTGCTATATTTATCTTTAGTTTATAATATTGATCTGCCTTGCAATCTACCTATGTTAATCAAATACTGAAAAGTTTATTTGCAATATATATATGTAAACGTAACCACGCACAAACACACACTTCATTAAGAAAAATTATATAAAAAAGACTTGCTACATATTTAGCCGAAAGGCATTTAACTAAAAGTAAATAAATACTAGTTATTAAAGACTGTGTAAATATAAAAAGATGGTATGTACTGCAGATAATCAGTTACTATAATACTGAATAGGATTAAAAGAAATCAAAGCTATTAAAGAACTCATGTCTACAAGCGATGGAACTTTCAGAAGATGAAAAAGGAAACTATAATGTCTTATTAATGAAAGAGATTAAAGATTTCTCAAAAGTTGATGGAACAGAAGAATGAAAAGGATTAGCAATTCCTAACACTTTGATTACTATAGAAAAAAGTTTCCAATTCATTCACTTCGGAACTATTAATTTAACTTCATGCTTTCACTAAAAAAAAAAAAAAAAACTACCCCCACCCCCTCTCCCTTTTTTTTTTACTACAAGTTTTAAAATGAACTATGATATATTAAAAGTTATATATGTTAAGATTTGAGTAACCATGAAATACGATTTTACATCAGGTAATATCACGTGATCACTACTGGTGCTAATATAGTTAGCCGTTAATATTAGCCGTTATTTATGATAGTCTTAATATAATTTATTCTTCCATCGCAAATTTAAAGTTATAACGGAGGACTTTAATATATTACGTCTTATGTGATTCTATTTGCAAGTAAACAGTTGTTTTAAATTACAAGTTGTTATATTTTTTTTTTTTTAGACTGGCCAAGATAATAACAAATCATCAAGCATCCAACATAAAATAGTATGATAGGACAAGACGCCCTCTACTATAGAGCCATCTAGTGTAGGCTTAGTCAGTGCTTATCAGATGAATATAAAATCTTTATCCTTAATATTTAAATCTCTCTTCTCATATTAGTTTCTGATTTTTGCCTTTAGTAATGAGGTTTAGATTCTAAGTAGGAAGAAGTTCAAACATACAGACAATTGCCTTTAACTCAATTAAAATTCAAATCAATTTAAAATTTTGAATTCAATTCAACCTGTTTGAATAGTCTACAATCCTTTCAACATGATGTCCCAAACCTATTGATAAAAGTAATAGCTAGCTATCAGCCTGAGAATAGGAATTAGTACAAAGATAAAGATTTTATATCATTAGAAAATCAATGATTATACAAGCTTACATGAGATGGCACTAGAATAGAAAGCTGTTCTTGGATAATAAAAGAATTGCCAAAATAGTATTTAATTGGGTTACGAGTAAAGGGCAGGCAACAAGATGGGTGAAAAAGGTAATGTGGTATGCAAAAGATTTGGATAAAGAATTTAAATCAGTATATTTGTACAAAAGATGGGATGATTGTGTTAGGAAGGTTGTTGAATGTTATAGTGGTAAGGAATGGGATAAAAGAATATATTTATTAATAAAGAATAGGGAGTTAGAGAGATAGAAAACTAGTATGGAGAGTAAAAAGAGTTTAAATATATATAGAAGTAAACAGAATATTAGGTGTGAGTTAATATATGATAATAGTAAAAAAAGTAGTTTATTGTTTAAGGCTCGAACGAGATCTTTAGCAACAAGATAATATACATGTAAATGGAAAAATATGGGTGATTTAGTCTGTAAATTGTGTAAGAAAGGAATAGAAAATATTAGGCATCTGTTAATTGAATGTAAATGCTTGAAAACAGAAAGGGTACATATAATGAAGTTATGGAAGAATAAATACAAAAAAAGTGATTATACAGAAAGTGGATTATTGTTTTTTATGCTGGGTTTGGGAAAAGATAAGGGGGATTTAGATATAAAGGCCATAGAGTTGACAAAGATTATGTTGTGGAAATGGGATGGAGCAGAATATGGGAAAATTTAGAGTGGGGAATGGAAAATAAAGTGTTTAACAGGTTTCTTTGGGCATAATTGTTGAAACATTCTTGACTTCATTTAAAAAGAAGCCACAGTACATCACATCACATCATGGATGAGTACATAGAATTGATTAGGAATTTGAGTAAAATTAAAAGAAGTGTAGGAATAGTTGGATTATTACCAAGATTTGACAAGAGATATATGTTAGATAGGGAATGATCTATAAATGAGAGATTGAAAGAATTGTGTGAGAGAAATTGTGTCATGTTTGTGGATGTGTGGTAATTTTTTATTGGAAAGAGGGAGTTATATAGTAATGGATTGCACTTAGAAATACAAGGAAGTGAAGTTTTAGGGAGTTTGATTTATAAAGAATATAGTTCAGGAAACTTATAAGGGGGGGGGGGGTAAATGGCAGTGTTATCAGAAAGAGGAATGGACAGAATGTAAGTAATAATCAATTTGTAGCTGATTTAGATATAAATGTGGAGAGGAAAAGGGTCTGTAAAATTAATGGTAAGCAAGTTATTTATAAATGTAATGGAGAAAAAAGAGTCAAAAGAATTTATAAAAGAGTAGTTAGGAAACACATTTAAGAGAAGAAGAAGAACCTATTTTGGAAGACTTGGTTTGGCAGAGTATTAATAGAAAATAAAAAAGGGGTGATGGTATAGGAGTTATGTCAAAAAAATATTTAAATACTGTTAAATGTCAAGAACATTTGTGATTTGAGATAAGGTTAGGAAGACAAGAATGGGTGCTGGCTATAGTGTATATAGCCACTGGAGGTAGTCAAACTATAATGGAGTGGAACAGTAGCATATATGAATGCTTAGTTAAGGATATACAGAGTTTCAAAGAAAAGGGGAAAAAGAATAATGGTTATAGGGATATCAATGGGTATATTGAAGAAATTAATGATGTAAGTAACAAGAATGAACAGCTTTTGAAGAGATTTAGTCAGAGAGTGAATTTGACCATTGGACATTTATCGAATATTTATGAGGGACAATACACAGGGTTTAGAAATAATATATTCCACACAATAGATTATGTATTAGTAGAGAAAGAGGGAATGAATAAAGTAAGAAAAATTAAGATGTTTGATAACGAAGAGAGAGTATGTAATAGTGATCATAACTTTTTTATAATAGAAATGATTACTAATGTGATGAAAAATAGTAATAAAAGTGGAAAGAATAGTGAAAGATGTGGATGGAGAGTGAATGATAAGAATAAGTTAGAAGACTATAAAATAAAAGTTGAAGAAACCATGGAAGAGTTGGTAAGGGGGGGGGAGTATAAGCACTGGGGTGGTGAAATAAAAAAAGTGGCAAATAGGGTTTTAAGTGAGAATATTCAGAAGAATAAGAGTAATAGGAAAATGAGAATTAGTAAAGGTGTAAAAGAGAGGGGAAAAGCATGAAAAGAATATAAGGATGCTATTAAGAACAAAGAAAGTGAAAAAGATGTTAATACTAAATGGGAAAAGTACTTAGAAAAAAGAAGTGGCTAAAATAGATAATTATAGAAAGAGAATGAAATTGAATAGTAAATTGTTAGAAGATATTAATAAAAGTGGAAGAGATGGGAGTAAAAAATTTTGGAAATACATTAAAAGAAGGAATATAGGGGAGAGAGAATTAGTATTACTCGATGATGAAGGAATAGAGTGTGGCTCTAGAAAAGAATTAGAGATCGTCTTAAACAAATATGTAATAGATATAGAAAAGATGGTAGATGTGAAGGACAGAGTGAAAGCAAACATGAGAGAATATAGTAATGGGAATATATGATTTACAAAAAATGAACTGAATGAGGCAAGTAAGAAATTGAAAGGTGGAAAGGCAAAAAGTGTGAATGGATGGGCAGCAGAGATGATAAATGAGTTTAGGGCAGGGTGCAAAATTAAAACTACTATCATGTTTTAATAAGATGTCACAGAAGAGAGATTTTCCAGATAGTTGGAGTAATACAAGAGTAAGGCTATAATATTTAAAGGAAAGGATAATGATCATAGAAAGTTAAACAATTACAGACCGATAGCCGTAACATCAGTGCTATATAAAGTTTTCTCATATATAGTGGTTGGAAGGGTTGCAAAATGGATGGAAGAAAATAATATAGTGGAGAAGTGCAAGGAGATTTTCAATCAGATAGGCATAATGGAGATAATTTATTTGCAGTTACACAATTTATGAATAATATAATTAAAAAAAATAGGTAGACAGTTATATATGGTTTTTATAGATATAGAAAAGGCATGTGATAGTATAAATAGAAATAAATTATGGGTAAGTTTAGTCAATTTGGGACTGGATGGAGCTTTAGTGGATATTATTAAGAAATTATATAAAAATAATTACTACACATATCAATTAGGGAATATAGAATCAGTTAAAGTTAAAAATGGGGTGGGACTAAGGCAAGAATGTCCTCTGTCACCTATTTTGTTTTTGTTGTATTTGAGAGAAATGGAGAGGACATTAGAAAGACTAGGAAGAGGTATAAAGATACCATTAATAGGTGGCAAAGGAATATATAGATTGTCAGGTCTTTTATATAAAAATGTTGTTTTTTTGTATGCAGAAAGAAGAAAAGATATGGAAGTTATGCTGAGGACATGTGCAAAGGTGGGTAAAGAGATGGGGATTAAATTTAGTGAAGAAAAATCAAAAGTAATGAGGATTAATACTGGGGAAAAAGAAGACAAAGAATTTTTTCTGGGGGATATAGTATTAAGTGTGGGGAATAGATATAACTATTTGGGAATCATATTAAGTACAAAGAGAAGTAGGAAGACATGCATTGGATGCAAAAGTGTGGATGGCAAAAAAGGCAATTCAAGGAGAAATGGCATGGTCAAATTTTTATATGAGAGATTCAAAAAGCAAAATGAAAATGTTTTGTAGATTGCAGTTTATGGATAATAAAAGAATAGCCAAAATAATATTTAAGTGGGTTATGAATAAAGGACAGGCAACAAGAAAGATGTGAAAGGTAATGTGATATGCAGAAGATTTAGGTAAAGAATTTGTCAGTATAGGTCGGATGATTGTGTTAGGAGAATTGTTGAGTGTTATATGTTAAGAAATAGGATAGAAGAATAGTTGCATTAATAAAGAATAGGGAGTTAGAGAGATGGAGAGTTAATATGGAGAGTAAAAGGAGTTTAAATATTTATAGAAGTAAACAGAATATTGGGTTTGAGTTAATTTATGATAATAGCAAGGACAGTAGTTGACTGTTTAAGGCTCGAATAGGATCTTTAGCAACTAGGGAATATAAACATAAATGGAAAAATATGGGTGATTTAGTCTGCAAGTTGTGTAAGGAAGGCATAGAAAATAATAAGCATCTGTTAATTGAATGTAAATGTCTGAAAGCAGGAAGAGTACAAATAATGTTGTGGAAAAATAAATATGAACAAAGTGATTATACAGAAAGTGGTTATTGGTTTTTATGCTGGGTTTGGAAAAAGATAAGGGGGTTTTAGATATAAAGGCTATGGAGTTGACAAAGATTATGTTGTGGAAATGGGATGGAGCATGCTAGAGAAAAATATGGAAAACCTTGGGGTGAGGAATGGAAAGGAAAGTCAAAATGGCTAACAGGTTTCCCTGGGCATAGTTGCTGAGAGATCTTTGACTCTGTATAAGGAGAAGACACAGTGCATCACTTTACACATCTCATCACATGTCTTATCAGGATGAGAGATGTATGTAATTAAGTATTATGATTTAATGTTTGATAACCTATCTTCTTACTTCAAACAGATCCTTTGAATTATGATATGTCGGAGAAGATTGTTTAACCAAAAATAATTGATTTTCAAAAAAAATTAAACTGTAGTGCTTACAAAGATCTAAATAGTAGCACACATATTACCATGTTTTGGACATGTTAAGAAAGTTCCATGCTTCATTAGTGAAAAATGTCTGTGATTGGTATGATTTAAAACAAAAAACATGAAGACATCTATGCTTAACTGAAAGTTTGTGGCGATGTCAGAACAATCTAATTAGTTAAAGTGTCATCTTAAATTCAATATTCATGAATTTGAAAGTCTTGATTTGACCCATACTAGAACTCTCATTCTGCAGACCAGCAACTTCAAAAAAGTGAGAAGAGTAATACCACCCTTAACGTTATATTATATACTAATCTGTGTGCTATTATTTTAACAGTTGAATGTAATTGAGAAATTTAAATAATGTTTGAATTTTTCTAAAAGACATTTAACAATTAAACTAGTCCCCATACAATGTGTTTTGATATAAAGATGACTGGTTTTTTTCTCCAAGCTGCATGTGGTTTCCGAATCAATACATGTTTTATATTTAATTATTCACCAGAAAAATTTTAAGGTTCTGCCATGTCAAAATCATCAGTTATATCATATCAGTATGTTTCATACCTTCTTGAATCATCTTTTATGGTCTGTCTGCCAATGCAGAATCTTGCAAGCCACTTGAAAAATCATCATGACTCATGGCTTTATTGCCATATATAGTGTAAATCACATGAAATGCTTTGTGCAATTTTTCCCAATTGGAAACAAAATTTAATGTTGGCCCATTATTCCGTTGTAAGTTAAGATAAAAAACCCTAAATTTCATGTTGGAACTCATAATCCAGATATGGTAGCGCTTTAAAATTTTTGTGGTAAATAGATAAATGATATTTTATATAACACATGCATTGATTCAGAGATTATCAGTCATTTTTTCACTAAAACACACCATGTGTTATTATAATTATTTATGAAAAACAGGCAAAAATCCTCATACAGTACTACCATTCAGTGCAAGCCAGAGTAATCAGTGGATGTCAGAAGGCTTGTGCATAAAATCCCCATCTAGTGCATACTCATCCAATATCCCCAGATTAGTTTCTAGCTTGTGGCCTTCATCAGTGAAGAGCTTTGGATCTGAGAGCACTGCACCTAGATCTTAGGATCTAATGCAACCCTCCAGCAGCCACCTTTTACCTCTACTTAACTACAAAACTATAAGTCTTAAATTGAAAACACAATAATATTTTCAATCCAAGCTCATTAGCATATATAATCATATAGGTCTGAACTCAGTTCAGTACCCATACATTTTGGCATCTTTGGTTCTTTACTAACCATAGCCACCACTTATATGACTATATAAACTAATGAAATTGGATTGAAAATATTATTGTGTTTTCAATTTAAGACTCATCGTTTTGTAGTTAAGTAGAGATAAAAGCCTGGCTGCTGGAGTGTTGCATTAGATCCTAAGATCTAGGTGCACTGCTTTCAGATCCAAAGCTTTTCACTGATGAAGGCCACAAGCCAGAACTAGTCTGTGGATATTGGATAAGTAGGCACTAGATGGGGATTTTATGCATAAACCTTCTGACATCCATTGATTAGTCGGGCTTGCACTGAATGGCAATACTGTATGGAGAGTTTTGCCTGCTTTAATAACAGTTATAAACAGCAAGCATCAGAAATAGTGATCATGTGATGAATTATTTACGAAGTTATTGAATAGTGTACTTGAAGCCATGGATATGCGAATGCAAGAGCTTGCTGCAATATGAAGAATAGAAAAAAATTTAAAATTGAAGCAGCCAGAAATCACTTTCAGCAAAGCATAATATTATAGTAAATTATGCTATCTCATTTACAATGTTTACAAAGTATTTTATAAAGTTATTGAAGTTGATAATAAATTTACATCAAAGGGAATGTGTTCAGCATATTCATCTTCTTTGCTTACAATTTTCAGAATGGATAATAAACTCTCTGATTGTAATGAGATGCAAACTCCATCATGGCAGAATTGAGATGTGCTCTTATTCCTATAATCAAAGAGTCTACATTTAACTTTTTTAAATCATGAAATTGCAAGATTGTTTTGCTGATTTATGACACTGAGTTTTTTGTCAATATAATTGAGCAACCACAACTTGACCATCATTAGTAACAAACAGGAATTGTTTCCCCAATTTTGACAATATTATAATAACAATTTTATGAATATTGCTTACCTATCTAAAAATTGTCATTTGTAAATGTATGGAGACATTATTCAAAAATAGCTTCCATAAATAAACACACATTAATAGCAAATTCTATTGTTTGAATATTAAGTAGTAATATTTAAACACCAAAATGGTGGCTGAGAACAAGTTCCTGTCAGATAGGAACTTTTTTTAGCTGGCAATTAATCAAGGAACCTTTAATTTATCTCTCTTGCCACTGTACTAAATTGCATAAGGAAAGCCTTATTCTGTGAAATAGGAAAACATATCTTGTATTCTGGATTATATAGTTTGTCAGAAGTTACTTTTAAAATATTTAAGTTCAACTTTTGACTTTATAACTCATAGGTTATCATTCTCAATGGTTTGTATACTAGAGATTGCACTTTATTTCCATGAGATGACAGCCATATCTAATGAAAAATATTTACATTGATAAATATATAAGAAAGATATTTAAGGTAATGTTTTAAAGAAATAGTTTTGGATTTAAGTTCTTTATACATATGACATTGTATTAATATTAATTATAGATAACCAAGAAATATTATATTTTCAAGGGGAAAAATCATTAAAAGTTTATTTTTAACCTTATTTATGGAACAATTAAGTACAAATATTTTAATATAATTACAAGTCAGATATCTAAAGAATCGTTTTTAACAAATTTTCAAAAATTTTATCCACTTTTTTGGATTAATGTCAATTTATTAGGCAGCTAAAGAATTACCTTAAAAAAAAATCTAAACCAACAAATTGACATTAGTTAATCGTTGGTGGCCTAGTGGTTAGCATAGCTGCCTTCCAAGCAGATGGCCTGGGTTTGCTTCCTGGTCAACGCATTTGACATATGGAAAAAAAAACAAATTGACATTAACACAAGCAGTCTTGGTTGGAAATTTGTCAAAAATGATTCCTTAGGAATCTGAATTGTGAATTATCATAATGTCTTCAGACTTGTTTGTCTGTGAATGCATTTATATATTCTCACCATTATATAATTAATAACTAATTTATTTACAGGATTTTATTTTATAAAAATTTATAAATAATGTTTATTATTGTTAATCTTTTGTAATTATTTGGGCAGTAAATCTTATAAAATTTTAAAAGTCTAAAGATTTTGATTAGTATGTTTTAGGCCATTCTCACCTGGAATTATGTGCATTTAAAGTATGTTTTATTATAACCAATAGAAAGTGCATTATTTTTTTTTTACTTTCCTAAAGATTGGACACTAATCATTTCATTATTGAGATTCTTCAGAGATTGATGATAGTGCTGGATTTAAAAAGTCATTGAATAGGTCTTGTGAATACTGTTTGATCCAGAATCCTTTGTTCTAAAATCTGTTACACTACCATGGTACTAAACAACGCATGGTACTCAATAATAAATGGCAAAAAATGAATGATATGAGCATAAAAATAATTATTAAACAAACTTTTAATGTTAATTTATTATTTGGTGAATTCCTGAAGAATTTTGCTTTTTACAGGTTGGTTTTTTAAAACACCTCTCCTAGGTGGAGCTGTTTGACAAGTCTTGAAATAGATATGTGTCAGGTGTTGCCATTTTTATTTTAAAACAAATATAAACAACAAAGAGATATTAGAAGGAATAATATGCTTTTCAAAATTATGTTTACATTAAAAAAAAACAACTGTGCAAATATTTATGAATTAATAATTAAAAATTAAAAATATAAACAATTTTTAATGAAGTTGTTTCATTAGTAATATAAAAAACTTACATTTAATTTTAATATTCAAAATAATTTATTTTATTTTGTTTAGTTTAGTTTATATCTTAGAATCAAAAGTATGTTAATATTATATTCTAATAATATTATAGTTTATACATTTTATAAACAAATAAAAAATATGTGTTTCAATGCGTAATATGTTTGAATCAAAAGCGTGTTAATATTATACTCTAATAATATTATATTCTATAAATTTTATAAACAAATAAAAACATGTGTTTCAATGCAGCATATAAAAAATTATCCAATATTTTAATTAAATCATCAATAGTAAATTCTATTGTCTGTGAACATTATTTGTAGGGTTCAATCATTTTAGGTTAAATTGACACAAAATTATAGGACCACATTGCTACTAATAGGCTCAATATAAATAAATATATTAAATTATATAATCTAGCAGGCTTATATAAATGTAAAGTAAAGCATTGAGGCACACTATGTTAGTTAAATATTTATTAGAGACTACATAATTTGCAATCTATGAAAATATGGTCATTGACACACAGAGATACACTATTAAATCTTTTGTTTCAAAACAATCTTGTTTTCAATCCCTGCAGATCTTAAGATTATTAGTTCTTCCTGCAATGATTGTAAATTATTTAGTATTTAATGGATATTTTCTATTTTTTGTTCAATAGAAGGCATCTTAATTTTCTATATTGCATAATGAAGGTGACATACTTTTGTCTAGTATGTGATCTAGAGATATCTGTTATAATTTTGTTTGTATTAAAAAAATTATCAAATTATCAGTTGCTAGTTGTGATAATAGAATTTTATTTATATGCTGAATTCAAACCCTCATTATACTTTTTCAAATACTTTAAATTATTTATAATAACACACAGTTTAGCAGAGAACATATGGTTTTAAGTAGTAATATTCTCACTTCTTCAAATATTTATGGCATGAGTATTGACAGTCTGGCATGGAAATTGAATTAATGAATTCTAGATTTATGAATACAGAATTTAAGATAATACTCTAAACAATTAGGCTATTCTGCCAAAGGTATTAATTAGATGGTAGAAAATTTCTAAACTTATTTATGAGGATCTTCTTGATTTCTCCATTGTGCATTGTAAAGAATAAATTTAAATTTGAAATGCTGAAAAAAAAAAAAAACTACATCAGTAAAATACCACGTGAATGTGATGACGTATTTCAGTAAAATTAGCTATCTATTAAAAAATAAAAGAATACAAAATGAGAGAAAAAAAGATATGTGTATAAAGAGTAAATACCAATAAATAAATATTCATTTGTATATGGGCAAAGAGAAAAAAATAAAGAAAGGAATATTAAAGAAACTGCTCCTGTTATTCTGACAATCTAATATAATAATCCACAGGTTTGGGAAATACTCGTCAATTTTTTTTTAAAAAGGAAAAAAATAAAGAAGCAGATGGCTCATAGTAGTTAATAGGTACATAGAATTTGTATTGATTATCCTTGACATAAAAAGACTAATTGATTAGAAGTTCACATTAAATTCAATATTCAATCATTTAAAAATCAATGATTCAATTCCCATGCTAGATGTCACTGGTCATGCAAGAAAGTTCTAAAAAAGAGAGAATAATGTCATTTGAAATGTTGTATTCTATACTAACATCGTATTATTACTAATTGGTGGATGTGTTTTGTTTTATACTCATTGCTGGGGTGAATCTATTTAAAGTTTTAATTTATTTAAAAAAAAAAAAAACAATTTAACTAGAGTGACTAGATCATGGAAATAATCCATCACATAATAAAGATTTAAAATATATACTGTATAGTTTTCTTTGGGAGAAAGAGGTATTTTTTTAAAAAAAGAACTGTGTGTAAGCAGTTCTATTATATAATCTTATTCTTCTCTTTTACTTTCTTTGCATATCTTCATATATTCATATATATATATTGCTTATAATAATTTCTTTCATATACATTTCAATGCAAACAAATTTTCTTAAAAAACGTCTTTTTTTAAAAAAAACTTTTTTTAGGTTATTTTAATTAAAGCATAGGAAGTTTGAAAAGCTCTGATAAAAACTGCTGGACAGTTGAAACTGTAAGGAAAATAAAAAAGTTTTTTAAGAAAATTTGTTTGCATTGAAATGTATATGAAAGAAGTTATTAGAAGCAGTTTTATTATACTAAAATTGAGAGCAGAAAATGCACATTACAATTAGAAATTAGCAATTTCTGATCAGCAATCAATGTATAATCTGAAAATTGATATAACGGGGGGGGGGGAGTGTACATTTGTTGATTTTTTAAAAACTAGTCAAACTTATTTCTGAATCCAGTTTTTATGATCTGTAAATAAGAAGATACATATTTATGAAGTGATAAGCTTATAACATCATACCTCTAAATATAATTTTAAATAAACCATAAATTCCCAATAGCTAAGTGGTTTTTTAAATGTGGTTCACATGATAACAATCAAAGCTTAATAAACTATAGAATCTACAGACTTATCATGACAACCTTTATAGAGAATTGATCTTTTATCTTTAGAAGTAGTCTTGATGTTGCATTGGTGTTTCCATGGTTTATTATTGGCTGCTATCAGATGAATTGCCTAATTAAAAATACAGAGATAATTTTCTTTCACATCTATTATCATTTTTATAATTCTAACTATAAAAGTCCGGTTTACTGATAAAGTGTTCTAAGTTCCAATATATTTTATTTATTAATCTCATTTCTTTAAAGACAAAATGGTTAATAACTAAAACATATATAGTATTCAGAAATAACTCTGTATAGAACTTAATGGAACATGTCCCACTGTTTTTTGTAAGAAGACATCTTTATTTTTTTTAAAAAGAATTATATTTACTTAATTCTGTAACTCATAATAACCAAACTTTCTTTTGGATTTACAAAATCATTAACATTTTTCAAATGACTACTAAACATCATGTGATCATATTTTCTTATGCTTACACAAATTGTTATAATAAAGACAACATTCTCCATATAGTAGTACCATCCAGTATAAATCAGAGTAATCAATAAATGCCAGGTTTGTGCATAAAATCCCTATCTAGTGCCTACTCATTCAATATCCCCAGACTAGATTTTAGCTTGTGGATTCCATCAATGAAGAGCCTTGGATCTGAGAGCACTGCATCTAAATCTTAGGTGGATTTCATCAATGGGGAGTATTTGATCTGAGAGCATTGCTTCTAATATCTAGATGCAGTGCTGTCAGATCCAAGACTCTGCACTGATGAAAGCCACAAGCTAGAAATTACTCTTGGGGAATATTGGATGAATAGGCCATAGATAGAGATTTTATTCACAAACCTTCTTGCATCCATTGACTACTCTGGCTTGCACTAAGTGGCATTACTGTATGGAGAGTTTTGCTTCTGTATAAACAGTTTGTGTGAGAATAAAGAATGGTGATCATGAGATTTTTAGTGGCTTAATACCAATTCTGCACAATAGGATTATGGTGACTGTGGTCATTAAAGAACCAAAGACACTAAAAAGTATGGATGCTGAATTGAGTTCAGATCTTTATGACTGTGCAAGCTAATGAGTTTGAATTTAAAACATTACTGTTTTCATTTTGAACTCAAAACTTCATAGTTATCTATTAACGTACCTGGAAGGTTGCATTAGATCCTAAGATCTCTATGCAATGCTCTCTGTTCCAAGACTCCTCACTGATAAAAGCCACAAGTTAGAAACTAGTATGGGAAGATTGGATGAGTAGGCACTAGATAGAGATTTTATGTACAAACCTTGCATCCATTTATTACTCTGGCTTATACTGGGTGGACCTTCTGTATGGACAGTTTTGCCTCTGTTAATTTTCAAATGATCAAGACATTTTTTCTAATTACTTTATTATACATTAATATATAAAATATTGTATAAATGTAAAATATCACCTAATATTACAAATATTTTAGGATATACACATTGTGGACCAGTGTAAGGATGAATAGTTCTCCAAACTTTTTGCAGTGCCATCAACTAGCAATTATAATTGGAACTAACACAAAAATTTTAAGGTACTAGCATGTCCAGACCATGAATTACAACATTAAATTTGCAGTATGTTCCAAACTTTTGTAGAAAACCCAAAAATTGTCTTCAGTGCTTTCCCTGAGACCCTTATAACCCATATATAGTTTGAGACATTTCAAACATTTCAGTGACTGTTTGCCCTATTTAGAGTAAAATGTAACATAAGTGCACTGTTTCACTGTGAGTTTTTCACAAAGGTTCAAAATATGCTATCCCATTCCATGATGTAAATGATTATATGACATGCTAGCACCATAAAACTTTTGTGGTGAATGCCTAAAACTAGATGCTGTTGCAGATAGCCTGGACTCGTATCCTTTCACTGGGACCCATTATCAACTCTTATTAGTCTTTTTTTATTATATAGAGATTAGATGGATCATAACCTACCCAACCAAGAAAAATCAGATTTTCAATGAAGTATAAAAATAAACATAATGCACACTCAAAATTGTAGTAATTATATACTGGACTATTTCTATCATATAATATTAAATGTTGAACAATTTTATAAATGCCTTTGTCTGTTAATAATAGTACACAGGTTAGCATGAATGGCATATTCTCTTTTCTTCTTTATGTATTGCCAGCCTGATAAATGACAGTACTACCATGGGGATCAAACCTGACTTTTAGATTTGTGAATATTATACTTAAAGGTAAAGCTCTAACCAACTGAACTGTGGTGTCAAAAGGTTCGGTTAGAGCATTATCTTAAATTTAATATTCATGAATCTAAAGATCCAAGTTCAATTCCCATGCTAGTGCTGTCATTGTTCAGGTTAGCAACATTTGAAAAAGAGAGAAGAAGAATACTTCTCGAAACATTAAGATAAATACTAACCTGTGTTCTATTATTAACAGTTCTATATATATATTTGGAAAATTTAAATTAAGTTTGAATCTTTCTAAAGATATTTAATATTTACTAATAGGACTTTGAACATGCCATCATTATATTTTCAGTGATATGAATGTCTAAAGAGTGGGAGAAGGGAGAATATTGCAGCCTGTCTATTAAAGTGTGAGGATTTTCTACCTTAATATAAACCAAGCACTGATTATATGTATGTGTGGAAGATGATGATACAGACCAACTGATGAGTGCTGGTTCAGCATGAAATATGTATATTGGAGATTATTTATATTTTTTACATGTATGTGATCATGTGTATGGTTGTATAAGATGGAGGGCATGACTAAAGTGAGTGTGAATGTCTGGGTTCAAATCCACTCTAATTAAATCTAGCTAAAATATAAACATATATGTATTTTAAATATTATATATTTAGCCTGTATTCTGCCCATTCCTCTTCTGTGTATTTAAATGGGCTTAAGGTCCTACATATGAGCAGTCACATTGACTTATAGTTAACATAGGTATGACACAACAAAAATTGGTAAACAAGGGATTTAAACCTGCCCTTATTGGATTTTCAGTGATATGGATGGCTGAAGAGTGGAAGAATGGAGTAGATTGAAGCCTGTCCATTAAAGTTTGAAGATTTGTTATCTTAATATAAACTGAGCACTGATTATATGTAGTTGTGGGAAATTATGATCTGGACCAACTGATGAGCGCTGGTTCAGCACAAATACATATATTGGATATATTTATCTTCTTCGCACGTATGTGATCATGTGTATCATTTGTATAAGATGGAGTACATGATTAAAGAGAATGTGGAAGTCTGGGATCAAATTCCCTCTAATTACATCTAGCTAAAATATAAATAGTCCAACTTACAATTACTACTAATGCCATTATCGCAAACATTCAGACATTTTATGTATTGTTAATCTTAACCATCTTAAGGTTGAATTAATATTCTTTAGCCGGAAAACATTTCCCTTTTCTGCCAGCAATTTGTATATATAAATCTATGCTTCACCTTAAAAACATTTAAATTTGTATCTATAATAATCTTAGCATTAATTATTTGTGCATAATTTTAATGTAAATTAATTGGTTATATATATATAATATTCAAATATAATAATATACACTTCTGAACAGTAAATGTACTGATCAAAACATCAGCAATTATGATTTAACTTTATTTTAAGTGAAGCTTTTATTTTTTGATATACACGTAACGTATAAATAGTTGATAAAGGCTTTTTGCAAAGGAATGGATTCGTTAACAAACACATAAACTTACTATAATCAATGATAGATGATCTATTTTTGTGTAAAACAAATTTATTCACTAAACTTTATACAATATTTATATAAATCTTGATAATGACTATAGCAAATGTGACTAATCAGTTCAATAATTAATCAATCGGAAAAAAATAGCAGTTCAGAGGATAGCCATAACCATTCACAGATAGTAAAAATTGAGAGTTTTTAAATATGGGTTCTGTAATAAAACAAAATTAGGAATATGAAAATGCAGATTAGACATTCTATCGTGATTTAATTTATCTTCCCAATGTTATAATACCATTTCAAGTAAAAAATTACTTATGATTTCCTCAGTAGCATTGCATAATATACAAGACAATGTATTTTGAACTGCATATATATGTACATAACATCACATCCTAGATAAAATGGGACTGGTGATAAACTCTTTCTCTCTGAACTGTCTACAGCACCATTTCTGAATCATTCATGTGTTACTTAGCACCATAAATGAGCTTCATCCAAAAATTGTAAGGCACTAGCATATCTATATTATGAACTATGGTACAAAATATGACAGTGTGTTTTGTAGCTTTTTAGAAATCTATAACGCAACAGCATGCAAACATTTTTTTTAATTAGGGGAAATTGCTGCTGAAACATTTGAAATGATTCAAAGTGCATATGACAGTGAAACCATATGTTACAATAATGTTTTCAAGAGGCTTTCAAAGTTTTATGATGGCAGGGAAAGTATTGAAGAGACTATCCATGAAGATATGCCACACACTGTTGCATCTCTTGTCATAACTTATATTTAGATATACAGTTTCAGGTGAGTAGTTCAGTTATGTCACTAGGTAGCACATGTATTGATTCAGGGGTGTTATTAAAGGCAGTTTGGATGAAGACCCAAGTAATTCACAATGTGCCTATACCCTCAAACTGGTTGCTGAGCATCATATTATAGCAAATCTCATGCATTTTCTCCATGCATATCTCTCAACATCTGTATTTATACAGCAGAACTCTTGATAAGCCCAAATCTTCATTTTTCTAGAGTACCAGAAGTCCACTGGTCATACTTTTGAACTTTCCTCTGCTTCTATTGCATGTATAAAACAACATGATGCCAAATGTAAGATCAAGGAGACTCCGCGTACAGTTAATAACACCGATGCTATAAATCAAAAGAAATATGCCTTCCCCTCTCCAAGAAATTGACTCTTTAATTCATAATTTACATATTTTTAAATATCTGCATGTATTGCATCTTTTCCCAGATAATCCCTTAGCTATAATTATGAGGGTATAGAAACTCCTCAACAGTGGTACAGCGCTAAGCTGCATTAGTATTATAATTTGCACTTTAGCTTCACTGTTAACTGCATTTCAGTGCATTTAAATCTATTAATGTGAATATATATAACAGCAAAACAATCATGATTCTACAATAAATAATACATATTTCAGTACATGGCAATACTGCAATAAGAAAATTCTTATTGGTTTTCTTTGTATATAAAGAAGATTGTCTTCAATACTTATTGCAGAGAGCATGACTATTAATCAATCCAATTACTTTATTGTTTTTATATTGATCTACATATTGATTTTTATTAACAAAGTAAAGAAATTCCTTTTTTTTATCTCAATTTTGCAATAAATATTAAATGATCTCTATGTAATTAAGTAATTCTTAATATGAATGTATGTAACATTAAATACAATAGTTTTAAATGCAACTACAATAAACAGTACATATTTCCACGTCACTACATGACAATACTGTAATAAAATGAATATCTTTCTTTTTACTTGTTAATAAAATCAGTTTGTTAGATCAATAAAAAATAATAAGACATTGGATTGATTAATATTTATACTTGCTATTGTAGTATTGAAAACAATCTCCTTTATATACAAAAGGAACCAATAAAAAAGTGATTCATTTTTCTATTGCATCATCGTGTACTGAGGCGGAATTGTGTATTATAATTGTAGCAACATTTAAAACAACTATATTTAACAAGATATATATTCAGGCTGTGAATAACTTTATTACATATAGATCATGTAATGTTTATTACAAAGTTAAAATAGAATAAAAATAAAAAGGAATTTGCTACTTTGTTAATAAAAATCAATCTGTTAGATCAGGGGTCCCCAACCCTATGCCCTCAGGCACCATGGTGCCCGAAGATCATTTTACGTGTGCCTGCTGCTATCCAAACACTATAAAAAATTATTTATCTGATACAAATAAATTTAATTTTTAAGATTTCTTATAAATTATTGTATTATATTGTAATAAAATTGTAGGTCATACTATACTTTTACAGCATAAAAGAGTTTATCATTAATAATATCCAACTATAAATTTACATTGAAAAAATAAATGGTGCCCGTCACCTGGCCGGTATTATAGAATGTTCTCTTAAGTGCAAAAAGGTTGGGGACCGCTGTGTTAGATCTATACCAGAACTGTAATATAATTGGATTAATTAATATTAACACTCTATCATAGATAAGTATTGAAGACAATTTCCTTTATATACAAAGAGAATCAATAAAAAAGTAATTAATTTTTATTACAGTATTGTCATGTACTGAGGTTAGTCAGCATATCACTTATTATAACAGGAATTAAAATGATTGTATTCAACATTATATATATATATATATTGTATATATATATATATATATATATATATATTGTAAAGGTAACCACCCTTTTGACAAGTAATAATAATCAAGTTAACAATAAAATGAAAAAAATACAATAAGTTAATTTTATTCCAGGGGAGTTTAAAGACAACTAATGGGTAACTGTGTACATGGTGGGATGCCTACATAGAACTTATTTTGAAATTGACAAGTCAATAATAGTAATAAGCAATGCTCAAATTGAATATGCATAAAAACAAATTTCCATACACATTCAATTATATTTCCTGTCTGCTACTCCCCTCCATCTAATACTTTATTACATTAACAAAATAAATAATCAGCTTGGATTTGGATGAGAAATGACAACAAAACTATTAACAACAATAACTTTAATTACAGGATAGAATTATATAATAATTAATAAATAATAATAATAACAATAACAATAATAATAATAACAACAACAACAATAACAACAACAACAACAACAACAACAATAATAATAATAATAATAATAATAATAATAATAGATTTTAACGGATCGTTGTTTACAGAGATCTTAGGAGTTTAACCAAAGAAAACACTAAAACCAACACATCTTTGACTTGCAGTTATATATATATGAACAGTAAGTATTGGACAATCCAAATTAATTTGTATTTTAACTAAATAGATATTTTTATGAATTGTTTTGTTAAAAATAATATTCGTTGCTCAACGTAAAAAGCATTACAATGGCGACACCCCGGTCATGTGACCAGCAGAACGGCGCCAATATGCTATCCAAGCCTATGCAAATTACAGGTGAAGCAAAAACATATGCCAACGTAGCTAAAAATAATTTACAGGAAAATAATTTCTCTTCGGAAAAAAATAATTTACAACAAAAAGAACACAATCAAGTTCCAATTTTAGAAAAAAATAAAGTTTTCCATCGCTTCCAGAAATAAATACTAATGATATTTTGCAGCTAGATATACAAACGCAAGAAAATCAATGCCCCCCTACCGCCCAGTGGAATAATGAGGATTTGAAAATAATATGTGAACAGTTTAATAATACGATCCCACGTGGCCTTCATACGTCATTCAAAGATTTTTTCTCCTCGTTCAATAATATTATCAGCTACAGATGCAAATTTATCGCTATATAAATTTCCTAGAAATTTACTTTATGAAGCAATAACACTACACGGACTTTGGGATAGCATACTAAGGATTGCTGACCATCCTAACTCACGGTATTTAATCCTCGAATTTTACCAAGAAAGCCAAAAAACCCGGTTTCAAACCACCATTAAAACTTTAGGCAACTATGCACTCATTGCAGTAGATCCAGATCAACATAACCAGATTACTGGCATAATCAAGAATGCATACCTTGGATATGACATCAAAATCTTTCAGAAAATGATGCAGCCATTTGGAAAAGTCACAGCATTCAACCCAATTTATCTGAAAGATATGCCAGTGCTTGTATACAGCAATAGCTTTGACTTCAAGCTGAGTTGCATCCAGAAATAGTCCAAACAATATTCCTACACAATTTGCAGATCAGGAAGCCATGCTGAGCCTCTTCATAAGAGGGCTTAAACCCATATGCTACACATGCGGGAAGCGAGGCCACTTGGCAACGCAATGTGACACCAAAAAAAATCCACAATCGCAAAAAATAAATGGAGTGGCCATCCAAACACATACTGAAGACAGCAACCATATATATAATGATAGCATAAATCCAAATATGTACAACAATATGCAAACAACTTCTCCACCTGAAGAAACACTCTCACTCCCTCTCATTAATCAAAATTCCAATGAGGAAAATAAAAACACAGATGAACTAAACAGCGACCATCTGAAAAAACAATGTGATAACAGAAAGAGTCTACAATCACAGCAAACAAATAATCAGCTCAACCACACACAAACGGAAGATATCAGCCACACTAACATAGTCAAGATAAATTCAGATATGAATAACCAGATGCAAACAACTTCTTCATCTAAAGAAGATCAAACTACAAAAAACCAAGACAACAGTATAAATGAACCAAACAGAATGCAGCACTTAAATCCAAATGTCACACAAGCAATTCAAAATAACACAAGCAACTGTCAAAACATACAATGCATGAATGATTCAAATATTAACCCAACTGAAATATCACAAAGCAATTACAGTGAAACACAAAGTACCAATAGAACAAACATCACACACACAATAAAAAATAACACATCAACATATATCATGGAAGCAATCAGCCATGCCTTCCACAAGTTGAAGTAAATACAATAGAAAAAAAGGCCAGGTCGCCAAAAAGAAGCAAAAACAATAAAAAACCAAAAACGAAGAGGACAAAAACTCACAAACAGAAGAGTACAACACCGCATCATCATTAACCAGAATTCAAACGGATGACTGGTCACCAATGGACATCACTCTATCTAACCAACCAATTAAAACTCCAACAATGTACAGCTCATACAATGAAAACCAGTCACTAACATATTTTGAAATGTGAACAATCCCAAAATACAACCATAATGAAAGTCAAAATAACAGCTTTTAATGTGCGGGGTTTGAACTCGGCAAACAAACTGCATCAACTTAGAGAATGGACCAAAATCACACAGACACATATATTGGGACTTCTGGAAACAAAAATATATAGTGGATCACAGATTGACCCAACAGTGCATCTTCGCACTGAAGGCTTCTTTGCATGCTCCAGGGACATGTCATCACCTGCGGGTGAGATCGGAAGAGCGTCACGTCTGAACTACCCATTCACATCATTCAGAATCATATATATCGATGCAAACTTGTTGATAGCTACATTTCATCACCATGCAAACACTCTCAACATAGTTTTCACCTACATCCCACCTGGAAACATCATCATATCAAACATAATACTCACCATCAATTCACTGCTAGCATCAACTCCTTACCCAACTATCATCATGGGAGATTTTAACATGAAGTACACAGATTTCATCTCAAAATGGCTGCATCAAATTGCAATACCACTCATGAGTGCTGAAGGTTTTTTACCACCAAACACAGTAACATTCCATAATAACCGACACACATCTTTAATTGACCTTTGCTTCTATTCACCAATGCTGCATCATTACTTCAGCCTCAAGCTCAATCCATCCCCATTCTCAGATCACTCTGCTCAAACTGCAACACTTGATCTAACTGAAATTCAGCCAACTACACTACCACTTGGGAAAACAATGAAAATTCTAATACCAGCATCCACTCCAGAATCCCTTTTTCTGAAACATATATTATGCTCCATAAACTTGCAGGACTACAACTAAGTGCTGTGCAGAGATATCAGGCATACATAAATATACTTTCATTCAATATTGACCATGTCACCAAAAAAAAACCTCCACCCTCCAGGCTATTAGCTCTGGCAGATGAACTTCACAAGAGGATAACAATGTCTAAACCTACTCAAAATACATATCAGCATATATATATAAGCTCACCCAGGCATATAACAGCACATGTGCAGTACTTAAAGACTATTTAGCGATAAAAAAAAGCAAAATCTGCCTCAGTCAATAACATACATGGTCTAGAGGCTACATCAGATGGGCCATGGGTTTTCCCTCCACCATTAGAGTACCTATGGCACTTCAAATTGGAACAACTATACATGCAGCACATAACATGATTGAACCTATTTATAAGCATTTCAAACAGAATCTTCAGACACATCAACTCTTCAACCCACCCCCCGATTATTTTGGATCACCTGAAACAAATACACCATTT
>JAQFVV010012936.1:298782-400001 GCA_028023455.1 Epiperipatus broadwayi
GCCCAATGCCTGTCATCCAGGCACTCATGGCATACCAAAATTTGTGTACGAACACCTTAGCCATACAACTAATCAAGTATTATGTAATCTTGCAAACTATCTCTCACAAAAAATATACAACATTGAAAATCTTTATCCAATTGCAATAGTACCATTTAATAAGAAACCAGCTCCAATAACCACCCTTAATAATATTAGGCCTATCTCCATGTGCCCAATAGCCATCAAGATCATTGAGAAAGTCATTAAAGACAGGATTGAATCATATCTGCTCCCATTGATTTCACCATATCAGTTTGCAAGAAAGCAATCATCTACAGGACAGGCAGCACTTCTTTTCAAAGCTGTATTGGGATCGGTGCGAGAGATCGGAAAAGATACAGTCAGTTGTAGTTCAAATAGACATTGAATCAGCTTTTGATTCTGTGGCAATCGAGATATTAATTAAAATGTTGGCTGCCACTGCAATACCTCGCACTATTTTATATGTTATAACCAACTTGTTGTTAAATCGGGATATACATATTACACTCAGTGGCAAAAATTCTGAATCTTTTACTCCAACACAATCAATCTCACAAGGATCCCCCTGAGTGCTTTACTTTTCACCTTTTACATCAACCCTCTATTAATAAAAATCCAGCAAACATTCATTGGCATCCAAATACCAAACACATCTCAGCAGGTAACATGTATCGCTATATGGATGATATAACTGTCTTCCTCCCATCTAAAAAACACCTACCAGCCTTGCATACAATACTACAAGAATTTGCAGCTACACACAAACTCAGGGTCAATCTAAATAAGCAGTTTGGTCTCTTTATAATGCAAAGCAGTACACGGGCATGTATGGGGGAAAGCCATCTGCTTTCTTGGGATTTCCCTTTTATATGAGTGCAAGTGCAATGAGGGTCAAGATCCAGAACAAACTCAAAGAAGAAACAGAGTGAATTACTACCGATCTTCTCAAAGGCATATCTTTCAATATACTCCAAGATCCAGCTATTTAACCAGCTAGCCATAACAAAAATCACCTATTACTCACCCATTATCACATTTTCTAAAGGTTTTATTAACAAAATCTCTTCTCTCTGTAATAAGCTCTTGTGGCAGAGGAAGACTGTGTCAATATCTGCAAAACAACTACCAGACCACCTATTCACAATGGACTAGGACTTCATAGTATTTATATTTTCCATCTACAGAAGGCCACAAACTTAATAACATCCACAGTCAAACACTTTCCAATGCTTGAATGCCTACTTCAAATAACACCAACAGATAGACCATCTCCCCTGCTTATGACCAACTAGCATCAATGATCAATCATATAAAAACCACAGCTCCACAGATATCTCTTCAGACAATATACAAGCATTCATACTGGCAAATTTATTCATTAATCCATCCAAATCCAACCCATGACACCAATCTGACAATGCTGAAAATCAATAATCTACAATTACTCCGTAAGTTTAAAAAATGGTCACTGGAGCCAAAGTATTTTGATTTTTTGCTGAGACTAAACCTACAAGCACTGCCCATGACATATTTTCTGAGATATCGGAGACTATACACTAACATTGATCTTTTTTGTCCCCTGTGTCACAGGGCTGAAGAAACACAGGAACATCTATTCTATCTTTGTCCAGCACTAGACAGAATTCGAGTTATTATGATAGGAGCATATAGACAATCTAACACAACCCTTCAAACAATCATTAATTCATATTGCAAAGGCTCTATTCCATCAGTCCGTGCAGCCACTTTTATGCTTTATGCATACTGGTGCACTAGATGCACATTCACTCTAGGTAACAACACAAGGACATCCATCAACTTTCAATATCAAACTGGCAAAACTACGAGCCAGAGACAATAAAATTGCACATCCAGACATCTATGCAGCAACCTGGTCACTGATAACACAACAATCAAACCTCTAAGATGGCTCCCAATAACCAAAATCTATGCCCTCAACCAATATATATATATATAAAAATGTGGCAATTATCTACAAATAAAAAAACAGAATGTTGTCTTTGATTGCATAATATTAATATAAAGGACAGTAACAACAAAATCAGACCTCAAATACTGAAAGCAAACTAAACCCAGCATGGCAATATACATCAAAGTTGAAGTTTTGCAAATTGAACAATGATAACCCAAGACTTTGGAGAACTATGATTACAGCAAGCAGCACTCATAAATGTAAGTATACATATGTATTTTCACCCCCCTAACAATGTTTAAATATCTTTCCCTCTAAGTTAAGTTCCTTTTTTGTACATCACAGATACCAACTTAAACTTGGTTTACTCACTAGCAATGTAAATATATGTATACGAAGTGTCTTATAGCAAATGTAACTCTATGGTTATCAATAAAGTTCTTTTCTTTGAAACATAATAATAATAATAATAATAATAATAATAATAATAATAATAATAATAATAATAATAATAATAATAATAATAATAATAATAATAATAATAATAATAATAATAATAATAATAATAATAATAATAATAATAATAATAATAATAATAATAATAATAATAATAATAATAATAATAATAATAATAATAATAATAATAATAATAATAATAATAATAATAATAATAATAATAATAATAATAATAATAATAATAATAATAATAATAATAATAATAATAATAATAATAATAATAATAATAATAATAATAATAATAATATATTTACAATTAAAAAATTATATGATAATCATACATGGGAGAGAAAATATCTTTGAAACTTACAATAACTCTTTAAAAATAGCCATAGAAAGTTCAGTGAGTTATTTCTTATCCACAAATGTGGGAACATGACCATTAATCATTAAATTTTAATGTCTGCTGGCAATATTTTAGTTTCTTTTGGTTCATTCCATGGCAGTTTTCCTATGAGAATTCCATTGCAAATTTACTCTGAGTATTTAAAATAAGTAGATTAGAAGATTAATTTATAGAAGTACATTTTAATGGGATAATCACTTTAGATAATTAGTTTTTCTTTTGTACCAAGTAAATGTCAAATATTTCTTCAGCATTGATTAGTAATGAATAGATCGGCAGAATCAATGACAATTTTTAAGGCATTTCTTTGACTATAGCTCCATATTCAGCTACAATACTGGAGAGACCAGAGAAAGCATTCTGGAGAGTTTTTTTACTCCATAAAATATGTGATATTTATTTAAAAATCCTTACAAAATTTTATTGATTTCTATATAGTAAAAGACATGATGATGGAGTAATTACAATTGTTCCCACCATTTCTTGAAATACAGATGATGTTTAGAAAACTTCTAATGGTTTCTATAGCAACATTTTTTGTTTTAAAAAATATTCTTTATAATTTTAAAAAAATAAAATAATAATACATTTTATCTTTACACTTATTGCTGACATTTGAAAAACACTGTAAGATTTATTCTATATACATGATTTTTAATATTTTGTTATACATAATAAAGAAAAATATTCACATAAAAATAACATCCATAAACTCAAACATGAGGTTTACAATATATATTGTAATGGAATAAGTATATGCCATTACATTTCTTTCAAATAAAAGTGGAAAAAATATATAATCACCCTCAAGTAAATATATATATAAAGGGAGTTTAATAATTTTATTTGAATTAATATATATAATGCATGGATGACAAACTAATTATATAATTCTTTAAAGTTTAAAATCTAAAAACCAGACTGTTTTAATATAAAAGAATAAAAAAAAGTTGTTAATTAGTTATTTTTAATCTTAGAATGGAAATGATTTTCTATATTGACGTAATTGCAAACAGGCCCTTGGGCATAAAGTCAGATGAGATAAATTTTTAAAAAAATACTAGTGATAAAATTTTGAGTTCCTGCTCTAAAGAAAGCTGATCAATAACAATGGAAATAAAGACACAGTCCAGAGAGAAAAGTCAAGCCAGGCAAGATAGATCCTGGAATTTGATGATAAGAATTCACAAAGATATAAAAAGAAAATTTTGAAGTTGAGATTTAGATTTGGATTGCTCTTGCTGATCGTGTGTAATTTAAATATATTTATAAGTGTATTGCGGATCACCAAAATGCAGGGATCAGCAATATTTGTTTCCCATTATAACGGTCCAATGGAATGGAGATCAATCGAGTCTTACCATATCTACACTACAGAGCGCCACTAGGCTACTTGAACCTAGAAAATTTATATAGTAGGCAGATACATAAGTTAGAGATTCACTTTTTTTTTACATGTATATTTTATTGCGACCATCAGCCCATTGCCACTAGCTCATTGAGACGCAGAGATTTATAAAATATGAATTCTTATCTAAAAATATTTTCAACATTAAAAAAATAAAAGAAGCCACTGCCAGTAATACTACACACAAACATTTATTTAATATATATAAAATTTAGCATTATTATTTTATTCTAACTTTTATTTTTTTTTTTACAAAACATTATAACTTATTTTACTTTAGATTTTAATTTACAATTTAACTGTTTTTATTTTATTTTAAAAGTTCGCACAGATGAGTTTAATATTTATTAGAGTGTCGAGTATGAATAGACTACATAGATTGCATTTGAAAAGAAAATATTCTATCTCTTATTTAACCTTAGGCCAAAAGTTTGCAGTCAAACCAACGCCAATCTATCTGATATATCGATGTATTCAATGCAGCACGAATACGTCAGCACAAACTACCACCCCATCAGGAATGCACATCTGAACAGCATGGTTAATAGAAGACATTAACTCTCATCCAGACAGGAATACTACATCTGTCTGGTGTGAAGAGTAATAAAAAAACTCCATAGGAAGGGACTGCATTTTCCATCTTATCATCCCATTCCATAGGCAAAAAGGGGGTGTGCGGTGTAATATGCGATCCTGCATGTAGCGAATCTCATACTGCATCTACTAATTACACCAATATATCCAATCCATTGACCCAATTTAACTATGAAACAAATAACCTAAGATTACCCTCCCTTAAACTAACATATATAACTTTACAAATTTATGCAGCTATTCATGCCCGACTTAAATTTAGCATTTATTTAAGCTATTTAAAGAAACAAAATCAAATAATAAAAACTTAAAAGAACAGACAAAATAAATTAATGGAAATGATTTACAAAAAATAATACATTCAATAAAATAATTAATAAAAAAATTTAGTCAGATAGGAAATTCTACTTCTATTTAAATATGGAGAAGTTTTGGAATCAAAGTTCTTACTGTTTTGAAAACGTTCATTAACTATGTAGTTCTTACTGTTTTTAGAAAAAGTCTGTAGTTTCTAGTTGCTTGTAATTTGGAAGGTGTTAATTCCCACGAAGTCATGAGGAGATCGGTGTGCAGTTAGCCATTGGTCCTTTATTGTAGCTGGTATTTAATTGCCGAGCCCAGATGTCCTATAGACCACAATATGGGAAAACAATGTTTCATTTTTTTAGAACAACTGAAGGAATTGAAAGTGCATCTTTCAGTCCCTTCTCCTCCAACTCTCTCCGACTTAACACATCTCTATCTTCTCTCCCAGCTCTTTCTTCGTTTACTAAAATTTATTTCCAAACTTTTTTTTTATATTAATTTTGCCGATTCAGTGGACATTACATCATGACAATGATGATCTTTTCATTGAGGTCTGTTTCCCCGAGGGATTTCTTTTATTGGCTATTAGTTTCTATTGTTTTTCTCCTATCTGACCGTTGCTTATATATTTTGGAATGCCCAAGGGCTAGTTTACTTTTACTAATTAAAATAATCATTTCCATTTTATACAATAGAATTAATTAAATTATTATACATTGTTTTTTACCTTTAAATCTTTTAAGTTTTTGCTGAAAATTTAGTCTTAAAACTTTTTTTTTAATAAAGTTTCCTTTTAGTAATCTTTCATCTGTGCAATTTTATATATATATATAATGTTTACATGACTCTTAACTTTCAATTTTTATTTCTTACAAAAGTTTTTATTTGTGAACTTTTCAATGTCTACTTTTTAAAATAAATAATGTAACAGCGTGTGTGCCCGTTACACCATGTTTGCAACAGCTGAGGTGGTCTCCAGAGTATGATGGTTCCCAGAAACTGGCCAGCAACAGACTTATCTCCACCTAGAACAATATGAAATGGAAAGAGCTTTGAATTGTGTGATGCATCAAGGACTGCAAAGACAGACTTTACCTACAGCATTGGAAAGTATAAACTTTTGTTTTAAATGAAATATGAATATTAATTGTATAATATGGACTTTTTCAAGTAGTAATTTTAAACATCATTTAATTTTAAAAGAAATCTTTTCTCTGACTAAAATTTTTAATTTATTATATATATATACATTTAATATCATTTCCATTCTTGTAAATTTCTTTTAAATTATTAATTTAAAAATAAGCATAAATGGCTGCATAGTTTCGTAAAATTATGTTAGTTTAAGTGTGTTAATTTTGGGCTAATTGTTTTGCAGTTAGATCAGTGCTGGTGGATAGATGTACAGACATTTTATGTTAATGTAATTTGAGTAGGTGCATTGGATACTCGTTCCCTTGTACCACGTTAGCATATAGGACATAATACCCACTTGAACATATAGCCCAAAAGTGTAGTCATCACATCAATGGTCATAGACATATTTCCTATGCCATTGATTTTTTTATGCATCTCTTCTATATATATTTCAATAATTTCGTTTTTGCATCACCAATTGGGCAGTGGATCATTATTGTCTGTTGGTGAAATTTATTAATGATCATGGGGAAGATGATCATTCCTTCCCACCATGTTTCATTATTTCTCTATTGATATCATGCTGCAGATGTTAGCATGATTGTGTTATGCTAATAATCTCATTTTGCATTGATCACATCAGTATAGCAGTAAGCTAGCATTGGTTTAAATGCGAGATTTTAGCCTAAGGTTAAAAGGAATTGGGTTGGTTATATGTGTAATCTATGTAGCATATTCAAGCTTAGTAAAATATTAAAATCGTAGTAAATCAATTAAATGCTTCCATCTGTGCATATAATTTAAATCAAATATATTCACTAGTTAATTTAGTTTTCAGAAATTTTTCTTTTAATGTAGGTGTGCATTATAATAAAATGTTTTGTTGAATTCATTTTGGCAGTAACTCATTTTATATATTTTATTAATAATATTTAAAATTAAGAATTAGAAATTTTAATATACAGTATGATACTTTAAGCCCAGCACCTCCCTGAGCTAGTGACTGGGGCTTTCGGTTCAATAAAAGAGTAACCTCTCCTGTGCGTATCTGCCTACTATATAAATTTTCTAGGTTCCAATAACCTAGTGATGCCCTGCTATGGAGATTAGGTTAGGGAGGTTACATTAGCCATTATAATATATATATATAGATTAAAATTTTCCCAAATTCAAAATTAAACAAGATTAGTCAAAGAAAATAAACTCTATAACGCAATCATTGGTTTCCATGTCAAAAGCAGACTTCCCAAGTGTAAAAGATTAAAAACATATCAACAAATATATTCTATTACCCACAATTCTCAATTATATTCCACACACCAATCTCAACCTGTAGTCAAAGCAACCTCCTTTTACAATAAAGGTGATACCACCTTTATCTATGGTGTGATATATTTATATAGACACTAAAGATTGCAACTTGACCAGAGAGTTTGATATTATTAATGCAAAGAAATCTTAAAAAATCTCTTAAACAAGTTAATTGCTTCAGAATCATAAATTTTTAGTGATAACAATTCTTTAATTTTCTTTTTATTTCATTTCTTTCAAAGAAGACAACCTTAGCCTCATCAAAACTAATAATGTGACCTGTATTTCTTTCGTGGATATATAAAACAGAAATTAAGATATTTATTTTTAACCCTACTTTTTTATCTACTTTTATTATTTTATATAAGCTCAAACTACTCTGACCTATAGATACATTCTTATAAAAATAGGGAATAATATACATTATTCCAGGAATAGTCTTCCTATCAAAAATGTCTTTTGTATTATTTAATAAATTATTCAAAGTCATACCCCTTTCCAAGCAATTTTCTTATTTCCAAACAAATTAATATTTTTGCTTACAATTCTATAAGAAGACAATTTTCCTTAACAATAATCAAACATAAATTTGTCCATAATGTTGTTTTCAAATAATTAATAATGATACCAATACAATTGAAATAAAATAACTATATAAAAATAAATATTTTCTTTATTATTGAACGTTAGAGGGAGCATTAATAAATATAAGGGTCATGTGATTGTATTAGAAAAGTGTATTTTGAAAAGCCCTGATATAGGGTGAAAACCAGTTCAATAATAAAGAAAATATTTATTTTTATATAGTTGTTTTATTTCAATTGTGTTGTAATTATTAAGAAGACAATTTAAAGGGCAGAGAAATAAAACCATATTTTTCTTTATCCTTCATATTATTATAATTATTAACATCACCATAATTACTATTAAATAAAATATTTTTAACAAATTTATCAGAATAGTCAACATTCAAATAATCTTTATAAAATTGACCTTTTTCAAAGAAAGCAACCCTATTAGAACTATTTAATCTCTTATTTCTATAGCAATCATTTCTTAAAGCATCTACTTTATGAGAGACAATTTGATAGCTATCAGGTTTGATTATAAATCTTAAATCCTTATTCTTAACATAGTGACTACATATCGAATAATTATTTTATACATTTTTTATGACCAATAAATTGAAGAATATTATAAAAAAATTATGATTCTGAATCAATTAAAGTTCTTTTAATATTAAGGGTGTGTGGAATGTAATTGGGAATTGTGGGTAATAATTAATATATATTTGTTGATATGTTTTTAGTCCTTTGCACTTGAGAAGTCTTCTTTTAGCAGGGAAACCAATGGTTGTGTTATAGAGTTTATTTTTTGGTGAGTCTTATTCAATTTTGAATTTGGGGTAAATTTAATTATTTATTGTTTAGGCTTTTAATATATATATATATATAATGATAAACATCATCAAGGGCTTTGAGCATTCCATCATCAGATTTTCAGTAATATGAATAGCTGAAGAGTTGGAGAGTGTGGAGAATTTGCTATCTTAATATAAACCAAGCACTAATTATATGTGTGGGAGATGATCTGAACTAACTGATGAGTGGTGGTTCAATATGAAATACATATATTGGAGATCATTTATCTTTTTCACATGTACGTGGACATGTGTATTGATTATATTGGATAGAGTGGATCACCATAGGAAGCTTGAACATCTGGGTTCAAATCTCCTTTAATTACATCCAGATTAATTATATACAGTATTTTGTATTTGTATTTCAATATTATATATATATATTGTATGCATTATAATCTTTTAGTGGAATAATTTGTTTAATTAAAGAACATAATTATTAACATTGCTCAAATATTTTTATTTATCTTATTAAGAGTGATGGTTTCATAGTGAGAGTCAGATTTGGAATATATTTTTATGACATCATTTACACAAATAGCATACTTAAATATAGTTATCTTTCACAAACTTGGCCCAACATAATAGCTGTAATGAGTAGTTGCTATCTAATATTTGGTGTTTGAAAGTGGGTTAAAAATTATCTTTATATTTTGTCTATCCCATCTCTAATTATTCATGTTTAGATCATTAGCAGAAAATCAGACACATTTAGATGATTTTGAATTTAGATGTGAATATGAAAATATACCACACAATCTTGCAGTGGTAGAGAAGGCCCCATGACTTATAGTTTTTAGTAATAAATGGTAGTGATGTGTGTTTCTGATAGTTTTTATTAAAAATTTAAGAATGTTTCTTTTAGAAAATAATTAAATATTTAATTGAATTTCAAAAGAATTTAAACTACTCTGAATCATTATGTTTTATAAAAAAGCTTGAGAAGATTATCTGGATAATTTTCTTGTTGGAGTGGGTTCAAAGTCTGTTTTAATGTTATTAAATCAACTGCATGAATATGAAATGTGTATAAATGGCTTTGCATATAGGATTTAACAATCATGCATAAGTTCTATTAATAAAAAAAACACTGTTAGTAATATCCCATATGCCCATCCATTAGCAATTGCTTTACTTTAACAATCTGTATTATTTCATCCTTCTTGTGAATCAATGTAAAGATGATCTTACCTTTCCCAAATAATTATTGTTCACTATTTTTATGATCATTTCACAACTTCCTACTCACAATACTTAACCAATTTTCTTCAACATTGACTTTTGAGTTGTCATATTTATAACTGTTCATTAATGAAGTCCTTTATCTAGTAGGTTTTCCCCTTTTCTCTAAATCTGGGTGGCATTTGTAACTACCACTCCATGCAATAAAATAATATATATAAAATCATTAATAGCCATTAAATATTTTTTCTTCATATATCTACCCCAAAAAATTTTTTAAATAACAAGACTCTAATTCTGATCTCAATTTAAATCAACTTTTTAAAACTTCTTTTTTTTTTAGTGAGCAGTCATTTATTTACTGTTTTACTCATTCTTAACATATTTATACATTCTTTAAAAACTTTGCACTATTTTTTATTTAAATTATATGATTTATGATAAGGAACATATCTAAGATTCATTAATTTAAAAGCACTGTTTGTGTGCATTAAGACTTCATAACCTGCTTACTCATTTCATTAATTTTTGCTTATATCATAAATTTCCTATATTTTAAACATTACTTTAGTTTATTCAACAACTAAATTATGTTTAAAATTTTTGACTTAAAATTGTTAATTGTGATTAGAAACCAACCATCATTATCATTGATTACAGACATGCTCATTGTTTATTTTCAGACCAAAAGAATTCTGATGAAGACTTGTGAACAACTGAAATTCACTATTTTACAAATGTAATTATATATTGTATAAATTATAGATCTGATAAAGATTGTTGAACAGTCGAAACAATCAGTTATTTTGAAAGTGTGATAATATTTTGTGTACATTACAGCTCTGAGAAAGACAGTTGAACAGTTGAAACAATCAATTACTTTGGCAGTGTAATAACATATTGTGCATATTACATTTCTGAGGAAGACTTTAGATCAGTCAAAACTGTGTCATCTATTAACTATCAGCTAATTTGAAAGTGTGATATATAACGTGCTATGTAAAATTAAAAAAATGTTTTTATTATATACATTAAACCCATCTTAATTGTTTTCTCTATAGTAGATTAAAATATATTGAAATGTGATATATGATAAAAATGGCATCTTCTTAGATGAAGTTAGAAGTTTCTGAAAATAGATAAAAAGCCAATGAACATAATTTCAATATTCTGCCATCCTGAAATCATTTTAAAACTTACATATCCTACTACTTTTTTCATCCTATAATTCTCTTTAATCTATAATCACCAAATCATTTATCTAACATCATTAGAACTCTATAAAATAATAGAAATTCTCTCAATATTGTAACATCACACAGTGCAAATCATAGCAATCAATAGAGGCTAGAAGGTTTGTACATCAAAATACCTATCTAGTGCCTAATCTTCCAATATCCCCAGACTAGTTTCTATGGCTTTTATCAGTGAGGAGGTTTGGATGAATAGGCCTTCGATAGGAATTCTGATGTGCAAATCTTCTAGCATCCATTGATTACTGTGGCTTATACTGGGTGGCACTAATGTATGGAGAGATACTATTAATAAAAGATAATGTAAGAATAAGATGGTTTTAGTGGTTTAACTCTGTAAAATATAACTGAGATTCAGTGTTTTAAAATAAAAATAATATTTTTGTGATAATGAATGCACACCAACTAATACAAAGTTATATTTTTAGAAAAAAATAAACTACTGTATATACATAATTATATATATATAAACATAAAGGCTGGTTTGTATAAAAGTCAATATATATATATGCTCTGCACACAGATAATGAAGCTATTATACTAAATAAAATTATTAAAAGTTACCGCCAAGCGCTTTCGGGACAGTTTATAGTCCCATATTCATGGCCACTTGTGTTTAGTTAAGAACTTTTGATTATTTTACTTACGTATAATAGCTTCATTATCTGTGCGCAGAGCACATATATATATATTAATTGATTTCAAACGCTAATGAAGTAAAGCCTTAACTATTTCAATAAAAGTCTTAAGTATAATAATTTATACTATACTTAATTATTTTTTTTTATGGTTTTACAAAACAAACATGTTAAAATTAAAAAATATTTTTTTTTTGTTTTATTTAAAACATTTCTTTTTTTTTATCTCAAAAAAAAAAAAGACGAAAAAGAATATTTTATTCCTAAATTGATCCTAATAATTTTTTTTTTTTTTTTTAGTCGAGAAGTAATAAACAATTTTTTTATAATCTATTTACAATTCGTTATCTTTCTTCTAATATAACTTACATAGTTATTCTGTTTTTGAATCCATGATCAATCATATCTTCTTTATAATTTCCCCAATAAATAATCTTTTTTCATTTACTTATTTTGTTTATTTGTTTAGTTTTCCATTTCTACATTACTAATCTTTTCTTATTTATTTATTTCATTATTCTCTAGACTTTTAATCTTTTAGATTTACTTTCCTTTAATTGTTCATGTTTCTCTTCATTTAAAGCTACATTCCAAACTATTTAACAATCTTCTATCTTAGAAGGTCTATAAAATAACATCCTATTTTCCTTAAAAGCCTCTTTCATGACTACAATTTTCACTTCAATTTTTACATTGTTTCTTCTATGCCCTATACAATGCTTGCTCTTAATTTTTACTTGCTTATTATCTATTATTATTGGTTTAGTTTTATTTGTATTTATTTTCAAGTTCTCAAAAAGCTTTCTTAATTTTGTATAATATTTTCTTAAATTTATCTTCACCAAAAAAAAAAAACACTATCTTTTTTTTTTTATCATCAGTGGACTGATGCAATAAGTTTTTTTATGTTTAGTATCACTTCCCAACTTATTAAAATAGCTCTTATCTTCAAATTAACTAAATATTTATCAATCGTATAAAAGTAAGACAATATCTTTATCTTACAATTCTTTCTATATTCATTTCTTCCTTAAGTACATCACTTAATTTTATAAATATTTTTTATTCATATGTAGATTTTGTAATATATTTTTGCTCCTTCCAATTTATACAACACATTTTTTCATGGATAAAGGACACATACATGCACACATATATATATATATGTTGTTAAAAGGATATTGCCTTGACAACAGTTTGAAATTGTTGATTGTTATTGATATTGGGATCTTCTAAGTATCGACTGGCTTTTAATGAAATATATATATATATTTAGAAACTTCCATATATATAATTATTCATTATTAATATCAACATTACACTGATGCTTCAACAGGTGTGATCACATCAAATAGTCAGTAAAACATTGATGTTAAAAATAAGAACTATGAATCAGACAAATTCAAAAGTTATGCCTATGTATATATAATACAAATAAAATGTCAATTAATTACAAACTATTGTAGTAACAATAAAAATAATAAATATAATGTATAAATAGTCTTTCAATTTGCAGAAACACTTTTGGTTAATTCCTTAACCCTCATCAACTGTTTTTAAATTCAAAAATACTGGAAGCAAACATCATTAATTCAAATCCCATGAATCCAAATTTTAATGTTAGCAGCTTGTCTATTAATAAAATTCATTTTATTTCTATTTATTAAAATTGTCTCCTTTTTTTTTTTTTTATATTATGGTTTCTTTCTTCATAAAAAATCTTAACACTTTTAAGATCAAACTTAAATTTATATTTACATGTCTTTTCATGATCCAAGAAAACTGAAACAGTCATTAAATCATTATTATTTTTATTTTTCATGCATTTATATAACAATTCATACTCTTTTAATCCTTTCTTAATACTGCACCTCAATTTTCCTATATATGATAACATACCTCCACAAAAAATTTGATACACAACATTACTTTTGGCTTGACAGGAATGATACTTTTAAAATCATTCACTAGCTTAATGAAACATTAAACACATTCTCATACATATCCTTAAAAAATTTCACTTGAGCACTTGAAATATATGGAATAGATATCAATTTTTTATTATCAATCTTCAACTTCTTTAAATTATTATAACTTTTTAAATTGACATAAAGTATTGTTAATCGGTTCAATCTTATCACTTACATCAAGCAATTCCTTGGCAAATATATCAATATTTTTTAATTTATCACACTGGTAACAACATAATTTTTCATTACAAAACAAAAAAAAAGATCTAAAACTTATCATCTTATGCATAATTGATACTTTTGATTTACAATTTCTATTCCTTTTTTTGCAGTGGTTTGATTATTATTTTATAGCTTAACATACTATTATTTCTTGTAATAAATAAATCCAAATATTTAATACTTTTGACCTGTTCTTTTTTAGTAATCCATTTCAAGCCATTCAAATTATCTAACTTCTCTACAAGAAAATTTATCGTATTGGTATTTCCGCAAAGAAAAACACCATCCACATACCTTTTGTAAATTTTAATATCTTTAAAAGTAAATCTATCTAAAATACTACTGCCATATGTAAATAAAGCAAAATTGCAAACTTGTGCAACAATAGTCAGACCCATAGGTCAACCTTTAGACATTTTATAATATCCACCTTCAAAAGAAGTAACAATGTTATCACTCAAAAATTTTAAAGAATAAACAACAAATTTTATAAAATATCTACAAACGTCTTTATTTTTTAATGCATGTTCAATTATTTTTATGGAATGCATTCTATCAATAGAACCATAACATTTTTGTCCAATCTAATAAAGCAATAAAATCACTCTCATCAATTAGTATATTTTTAATTCTATCTACAAAATCAAAAGATGAAACCATAGTATTTCCCCCAAATTCTAAACTGTTACAAGAGATTTTAGGATTTGACTTGAGTGAGATTACTTTTTCCACCCACAGATAAGATCTATCTATCTATCTATCTATCTATCTATCTATCTATCTATCTATCTATCTATCTATCTATCTATCTATCTATCTATCTATCTATCTATCTATCTATCTATCTATCTATCTATCTATCTATCTATCTATCTATCTATCTATCTATCTATCTATCTATCTATCTATCTATCTATCTATCTATCTATCTATCTATCTATCTATCTATCTATCTATCTATCTATCTATCTATCTATCTATCTATCTATCTATCTATCTATCTATCTATCTATCTATCTATCTATCTATCTATCTATCTATCTATCTATCTATCTATCTATCTATCTATCTATCTATCTATCTATCTATCTATCTATCTATCTATCTATCTATCTATCTATCTATCTATCTATCTATCTATCTATCTATCTATCTATCTATCTATCTATCTATCTATCTATCTATCTATCTATCTATCTATCTATCTATCTATCTATCTATCTATCTATCTATCTATCTATCTATCTATCTATCTATCTATCTATCTATCTATCTATCTATCTATCTATCTATCTATCTATCTATCTATCTATCTATCTATCTATCTATCTATCTATCTATCTATCTATCTATCTATCTATCTATCTATCTATCTATCTATCTATCTATCTATCTATCTATCTATCTATCTATCTATCTATCTATCTATCTATCTATCTATCTATCTATCTATCTATCTATCTATCTATCTATCTATCTATCTATTAGAGTTTCCAAATGATATCTTTTATGAATTATGCTATATAAGAAACATAATTAAAGTCAGTAATGATGATTTTGCAAAATCTTCAATACTTTGGTCAAAATAAACTAAATATCTCTATCAGGTATTTGAATCTCTCAAAGAAATCTTAATTCCTCATCTCCATATTGAAATAAATGAATACTTTTTATTCAAGAACAAAAATTACCTTTTATTGTAGCAGAGCTCTTCTATTCTAAGGATATTGATCTAATAATCTGTAATGAGCCAGACTTCATAGAAAATATATCAAATAAATGATATCTTTTTGTTAGTAACCCCAAGAGGAATTTGATAAGTGTCCTTACACAATGGAAACAACTGTGGTTCAATTCTAATCAGTCACTATATAGCATGAAAAATGAGTAGAAGACCATCTTTCTAATCCTGGAAAAAGATAAAGCATCAAGATTAATAATGGATCATTGTATAGATTTAAAAATAGAACATTTTCTTCTTAGCCTGGTTAGAAAATAAAAATAGTCAATGTAATTTTGATAACCTGAGGCAAATCATTCTGATGGCACTTCACCAAATCTAAGTTGATATGTAATACACAGAGGCAAAACATTCCATACAGTAGCACCACACAGTGCAAGCCAGAGTAATCAATGGATGAAGGAAGATTTATGAATAAAATCCCTATCTAATGCCTACTTATCCAATATCCCCAGACTAGTTTCTAATTTGTGGCTTTCATCACTGAGGAGCCTCAGATCTGAGAGCACTGCATCTAGATCTTATCTAATGCAATCACCTAGCAGCCACCTTTTATCTTATTAGCTAACTATAAAGCTTTGAGGTAAAAGGTTGCTGGAATATTGCATTAGATCCTAAGATCTAGGTGCAGTAACTCCTCATTGATGAAAGCGACAAGGTTGAAACTAGTCTGGTGATATGGAATGAGTAGGTACTAGATAGGGATTTTATGCACAAACCTTCCTGCATCTATTGATTACTCTGGCTTTCACTGAGTAGCAATACTGTATGGAGAGTTTTGCCTTTGTGTAAACAGCTTGTGCAAAAATAGTGGTTATGTGATGTTTAGTGGTTGATATGTAATAGTGTTAGAAGAAAGGTTTTAAGCAAAGATGATCTGTGCTTTGACTGAATATCATGTAACTTGTCTAAATCAGGCATCTAAAAAGCAGAAGTGGTTTTTTTAGTAGTTCATGAACAAAACAGCTTGTACATTATTTATATTTCATAGATTTTAGAGATGAGTTTGACTCTAATACATTTTTTAGTTCTAAGTATTAAACTCTTTTTGGAAAATATGACAATTACTCTGAATTAATAGAGGATCTGATCTCCAACATTATGAAGCTTGAACATAATATAATCATCAAGATTCATTATCTAGGAGGCACTTGAATTACTTTCAAAAAATCTTTTTACTTGAAGTGAAGATAAATGAAGAAGTCTTCACCAAGACTTAAAAACTATGAAAAGAAAGAATGGAATAGCTACATGATGGCTTATTATTGATGAATTTTTAGGGAGATTGGCTAGGAATATCCCACTCCAGATTGTTCCGTTAAAATTTTTTATTATGGATTAAATAATTGTAATATTTATAATATAAAAATTATACTCTTAGATTGAAATAAAGTGAAATAGTATTACATATTAGTTTTAATATTATATGTATGTTTTAATTGTCCGATCAAAGTGTTGTTATTAGTAAATTAATATTAATAGCATCGGTTACTGTAATCTGAATTTTAATGATGACCAATTAAAGTAGCTTATAGGGTGGTTACATTATATCTCCAAAACTATAGTCAATAGAATAAAACTTACACTATTTTGAAATCAGCAGCCTAAATGCAACCAAGGAATTAGAAATAGTATGACTCACCTTGTCACATGACCACTAATGTAATCCTGGAGAATCTATTTTAAAAGTCACATTATTTTTGAAACTTCATTAATAGCAATTCAAGCAGGGTAATATTTCTAAAAATACACACACACTCGCGTATATGTAATGCAAACATATTTTATTGATCAATACTACAAAACAATCTCTTGGTAATTATAAAATCTAATACCCAATCAATTTTAACCAAACTTGCTTTTAACAATCATTTGTTAGTAGCAGTAAAATCAAAGCCATGTCATGCTAGCCATCTTGTTAAGTGTTTTCTTAAATTATTGATTTACTAAATTATCTTAGAGTAAATAACAAAGTAAAATAAGAAGAGAGATGGTAGAATTAATAAAAAATAGAATGCGTTAAAATGACATTTTCAGTCATTTATCAAGTTAAGTTTGCATGATTCAGGAAATTATTTAATTGATGTAACTTGAACATTGCATAGAGCCGGACACCAAATTGACATTTGATCCAGTTGCTTTGAAATAACATTTTTGTAAATAATGAAATAACAGCATATAAAATATTAATATAGACCACATTTTATATACATATATAGATTTTAGAGCATGTAAATAACTATCATATATCAAATATATAAGACTAAGATCTGATAAAATAGATTGGTATTGATATAATAAAAGATGGGTGCACAGAGACAAAACTCTTCATATAGTAGCATCACTCAGTGCAAGACAGAATAGTCAATGGATGCAGAAAGATTTGTGCATAAACTGTATGGAGAGATTTGCCTGTGTGTAAACATAAAAAATGGTGATCGTGTGATGTTTAAAAGGTATGTGTTATTTCCAAGTTTATTTGAATGATTTTTTTCCATGCAGTAGTGTCACTCAGTGCAAGCCAGAGTAATCAATGGATGCAGGAAGATTTGTACATAAACTGTGTGGATAGTTTTGCCTCTGTGTAAACAGCTTGTGTGAGAATAAAGAATGATGATCATGTGATGTTTTAAAAGTGGGTGTTGTTTCCAAGTTCATTTGAATGATTCTTTAGTAATCTAGCTTGTGAATTACCTTAATAATGTATTAGAACTTATTTGTTGCCTAAATATGTATATATAGGTAATATATTCCACTTACTAATGGTTTCTAAAGCTATGAAGGAAGTTGAAATAAGATTAATTTATACTTATAAGAACAAGAATTGAAAAACAATGCTTTTTTATTAGCTGAAGACTCATTTTAGATACGATGGTAGAATCAAAAACAATCGAGAGAAAGGAAGAGAAATACCTGAAATACAAAGATTTCATTTACATATCAGTCAAATCAAAAATAAACTGAGAAGTAAATTGTACAGAAATTCATATTAAGAAAGAAGAGAATAAGTATTTAAAAGTAAATATTTTAAGCTATTTGATATTGAAAGAATGGTATAAAATGGAAAAAGTAATGAAGGTAATAAAAAATACAAGATAAAAAAAATAGCATGATAGAAACGTTAATAATATGATAAAAAAATAATACTAAAGTTCTAAATAGCTCACTGAAGGCCAAATGTCTCTTCAGCATCTACTCACTAAGGAGCAATGGAAAAGATATTCATCACAAATAGTTGCTGAGGATTTTGAAATTTTTCCTTATTTTATCCTGTAGTTAAAAGTTTCAAAATATTCATCTACTAAGTTCTGGATTGATAGCTAGGTTGACCATGAAACACACGATTACTTGATTGGCTTGAGTTACATGATGTTTGCTGTGAGCTATATAACTTTAATAATGGTAAGTTTGATTGGAAATTGTCTGTCATTAAAAAAAAAAAGTACATATAGTAAAATAGTTTATTTCTCAAGAGTTCATAAAAAATTTGAGCATCAGAAATGATGAAGTAGAGTTGTGTTCCATAGACTTTAAGCTCCAGGCTTTGCTCTAAATTAATGGTGCCTACTTTTTACCTTAGCTTGATTCAATTTAGAATTTAAAAATTTTAGGTAAGCCACAAATAAAGTTTACTTTTTTTATATTTCAATTTTAAATGTATTTAATGCACAACTAATAAAAATTTGTGATATTTCAAAATATGTTTATATACTCTTATACTCCTATTTCTTGTGGATTTAAATAGAAATTAAATACAGAAAAAACATACTTGGGCACATGATGTTATGGCCAAAGTTATCCAATCTTTCAGTTGTTCATTCGTTATCATGGATCTGAACTTTGATTTTAATAAGTTCATTGTTGCAAAACCACTTTCATAAAGGTATGTTGAACCAAAGCAGAAGTTTAACCATTGAAAAGTTTTCTTTGAGAGTAGATATTTTTTCTCATCTTCAAGTGTCCAATTTTTTTTTTTTTTTTGATACTCTTGTTTTTAATTGTAGATCAGGTATTTTTGTTTGTCCTACTTGCAATCTGTTGTGATATTTCAGGAATATTAATATCAACAAATGGATTTAAAATGAATGAAGCAATTAGCTGATTTACGCAAATCTGAAAATATAATCGTAAAATTACTTTAAAATCCAGCCGTGATTTTCAAAATATTTTTCTGTTTTGATTTTCTTTTATTTTTTAATGTTATAATTAATAATTTGTTAAGTGCATACCAATTACGCAAGTAATATATATTAAGGATATAATCTTAAGACTATGCACCTGGATGCGACAGTAGGGACCTCTACAAATCTTAACACAAGATTAACGACTTTAAAAAACAAAAGTGGCCACTCTTATCACGTACCTACTTTTTAATTATATAGGCAAATCTAAAGCATTTTGATTTGAAAGTGTGAAACTAGTTTCCAAATTTGGAAAATGATTAAAATTACATTACATAATTTGGGATAGCCATAAATGTATTTTTTATTTAAATGTGTTTGCATTTACTATTAATTCAATAAGAGTTTTTTGTTTCCCACTAAAGTTCAAGATTGGGTTTATTTATTTTTATCACCACATCTGTAAAAAAAGTTAAATCAATACCCAGCTATGATCATTAAGTTCTTCATAGGTTTCATTTCCGGATTCTGCAAATTGTTTATCTCTGAAAGCTCTAAAAATCTTCGTAGGACTTCTCCATTTCTAAGCCATCAAATTTCAGAATGCAACATTAAAGTTCAAAATTCATCAATCATGTTTATCAGTCAGTATTTTGAATAATCTGCACTGATGTATTGTGGCATGAATAGAATTTATATTTTGAAAGATTTTTATGATGTGTTCATAAATGCTTGAAAAAAGTTATGAAATTCATTATCATTTTTCATAATGAAGCCAACACTAGAATCATTCATGGCACATGTGTCTCTGTTGTTATGGACACAAGTTTTTAAAATGGACAATTAACTGCTTTGATGCATTTATTAATAACATTGTGTACATCTTCTCCACATGTATTTTCTTTTAATGGCAAAACTGACAATACATCTTCTTTTACTGAGAAGTTATTGAAGACTATCCTTATAAAAATATTTATTTGATCTATATTGCAGATGTCCATTAATTCACCACATTATCAACTTAAAAATATTTACTACAAGTGACTGAATTTATGAATAATTAAATTTCTTGGATCGCTGACATAATCTCATTTTTATTTTTACATTTTTGAAATAATATTTCTGATGTTGCAAGCATTGTTTCTTTAATTATTTTGCCATCCTCAAAAGATTTTTGTGCATTAAAGTATATGTGCAATGATAAATAATGCAATTGTAGCAGCTTTTGTTTTATTCATATCCCTGTGATTATTGATTGTTAGACAACTAATATGGTTTTCAATTTTTTCACTTTAGATTTCCTTAACTTGCTGTTAGAAGGAAATTCAGTATCATATTTTTCATGAACTGTTATAAAATGTCATTCTATATTGTGTTTCCTCCACAGTAACCATTGAATCACAAATCAAACAAGTTCATTTGTCCTCAAAATAAATAAATAAATTTCCCCATTCCTTGCGAAAATAATAGTTGTATAAACATTTTTTTTCTTTTTTCTAACTCATATACGGATGTAATTAGGGTAACTACAAAATAATTATTAATATATTGTAACCAGACAAGAACCAACCCCATTCTTTGTTGGTTTTATTTCCTAATGAACATATTGCAGGAAAGAACTATTGATTGGCATTCCCAAATGCAGATGTCATCCCACCTACAACAATATTTTCTGCTCATCAGAGGATGTAGTGCCATAGAGACTGGAAGCATCTGGAAATTTATGTGTTTGGGTGCACTACTAGATTTCAGTCTAGGCCGAACATAGCTCAGGAGGCATGAGATTCTTGTGAGCAAGATGCAATGAACTAGTGATGCAAAAATTGAACTAAATGATTAGATTAATTTTTAATAACAACAATTTTATTTAACAACAATTCATTAGCAAGTCCTTCTAATATAGTTCATTGTTTGTATCCCATGTGAAAACTCATTTTAGTTCAATTATGAGAAGAAATCTAGAAGCCGTTCACATAGGTATACATATACAATTAATGCATGAATGTTTTTAAGTATTTGTTCCAAGCCTGTATGCCCTTTTAGATAGGTAAACGGATAATATCAGTAATTCCAGATTTGTGGAGCATTTATTTCATTTTATTATTTTTAAAAATCATTACAGGTAGGTAAGCAGGTAATATCAGCAATTTCAGGTTTGTGGAGCATTTATAATCCAATCCAGTATAGATGTGTACTTATACACATACATTTTATTATTTTATTAAGATATAGCTAACAAGCATATAAGTATTTATGATTCATATAACATTTTATTATTTTTAAGAATCATTACAGGTAAGTAAGCAAGTAATATCAGCAATTCCATATTTGTGGAGGGAGCATTTATAATCCAATCCAGTATAGATGTATATTTATACACATACATTTTATTATTTTATTAAAATATAGATAACACGTACATAGGTATTTATGATTCATATAGCATTTTATTATTTTTACTATATCTTTGAATGACATTTCCATTTAGCTGGTTTATTTGAAATAATTATTACAATTATTATTAGAAGTATTTCTATTATTTGAACATATCTTAAATTTTATGAAATAATTGGCGTTTAACTAATGAAATATATAACACATATATATGTGTGTGTTTTTAATTAAATAATAATGATTTTCATTTTTTGTTTTCATTTTTAAATAAAGATAAAAAAAACTATCGTCAACTTTTGACTGAAGTTAATAATTGATTGTGAAAACTTTTCTTAAGACTAATAATATAACATTTTCTCTCTTTTGTTTTATAAGAATTAATAGCTATAATTTTAATTCATATTTTTATTGTAATTGAATCATTTTTAATTGCTTCTAAATTTTATGTCTTCATTTATTACTGCATTAGGCACATTAAAACTTCTAGGCAAGGCTTGGAGTTCACATGATGGGCATATAGAGAGAACAAGTAGTCTAGCCGAAGATCATATTATGATGATTTTTCATTAGGCTGTTTAATCTTTTCATTAAGTCACTTTTCTAGTAGTCTAGTAGCTAAATCTTGTATCAATTTCATGAATCTTGTATCTCTGAATCAATCAACTATAATAATAATCTTCTACTGATTTTCCACACTATTTATATTTTTTTCTCTCTGACAAACAGATTTACCTTACATGTCCCTTTTCTCCCATTAGTAGCAGCTTTTTCATCCTTGTCCACATTTTTTAATTCCCCAGATCATTGGACAGTTTCTCTTTGGTGGGAACAGACTTTTAATTAGTGACTATTTTCGATTATCTGCCTTCATGTGTTTTCGAATCTTGATTTTTTTATTACCTGCAGCATGGTGATTTGACACCTAGAGTTATTCTGTCTTAGAAGTTTTCTTCAATCTGAGTTTTAATGTTTGAAGATTTTTTTAAATTTAATTTTAATAAAGAAAGATTTATACTTTCTTTAATTGCAAATATAAACATATTTGCTTTTCTCTTTTTTTTTTTCATTTTGAAAAGTTTGATTTTCTTTTCATTTGACCAAATCATTATGAATTAACAAATTATCATTTTAATTGTGATCAAATTTCATTACTTCTTTTTTAAAAAAATATTTAGTTTTCCTTAAAATGTTATTAGTCTTTTTTTAAAAAAAATATTATTAGTCTGACTTAAAATATTATTAGTCTTTTTAATTAGGGGGGAGGGCCGATCTTCTAAGCATATATGTGAAACAGCATGTCTGTTTCAATATTAACAATTAATATACATAGAACAAGCATATATTTTATATCTGGATGCTGTCAGTTGCCATACAAGTTTGAAAATTCATTTTGTGCAAAGAAATATTACAAAATAATCCAATTGACTGCTATTTTGATAATTATAACTCTGTGTTGTGCTTCAATGGTACAAAAATAGAGCAGCTTAGAGACATTGCTTCATCAAGTTCGCAATGTTCATAAACCAAGCCAAAATAAAAGTGAGTCATGTATGACTTAAGAGCTATGGGTTGAGCATCTCTGCTCTAAACCCTAAAGGGCATCATGCAGCTGAAGGATATAATTCAAATGGTGTGAACAATTAAAGGGAGAGAAATGTTAAAACAAAATCCATTATTTTTATATTAAAAGATTAGTTAATTCATGAAAAATGAATACCCTTTAAAAATTTGATGCAAGATTCCAATTTTCAGCAACAAATGACAATCTAAATTTATATTTCATTAGACACAATGTATCTCTTCATTCTAGATTTTAGTGTTAAACATTTAGTAAATTCAACAGCCACTAGATGGCAGTATAAATCCCATATATAATGTGGAAAAAGATCCACAAAGAGACAAACTCGAATCAATATAAAAGTGCAAGAATAGAGATTTTTAAAATAGAAATTAATAATCATATAATCAGATAGGATATACTTTTGAAAAAGTATTTAAAATAGCCCCAAATAAATAAAATTGGATTGTTTTTATAAATATGTCAAATACATGATCTGGGAATAGTTCGTAAAATCTGTTCTGTAACATTAAAATGAATTTCATTGCCTAATAACCAATAAAAGAAAATCCAAAAGTCTGTCAATTTTTTGTGAAACACTTCTAGTTAATTGTTATTCTTATATTTTCAAACATAAATTCTTTAATTTTTCTATTATTAATATTTTTTAAAAATCATTTTAATTTAGGTATGGCCAAATTATGATGCATGTGCTAAGCTTGGTACATTGTGCAATCAATTTTGGTGCATGGAACATAAAACAGTAGAAAATTCTTCATACAGTAGTATCACACAGTGCAAGATTTAGTAATCAATGGACGCAAGAAGGTTTGTGCATAAAATTTCTATCTAGTGGCTTTCATCAATGAGGAGACTTGGATCTGAGAACACTTCACCTAGATGTTAAGATCTAATGCAATTCTCCAGCATCCATTAATTACTAAGGTTTGCACTAGGTGACACTACTATATAAAGAGATGGGGATTAAATTTAGTGAAGAAAAATCAAATATAATGATGGTTAATACTGGGGAAAGAGAAGATGTAGACTTTTTATTGGGAGATATTAGGTTAAGTGTGGTGAATAGATATAGTTATTTGGGAATTATTTTAAGTAATCAGAAAAATTATTTGGATGAATGGGAGAAAAAAGATAAATGAAGCAAATAAAAGAAAAGGATTGATAAAGAAATTAACAGTGTTTTCATATAATAAATATGATGTAGCTAGAATTATATGGGAGTTGCAGTAGCAGGGTTAACATATGGTAATGATGCATTATGTGTTAGTAAAGATGTATTAAATTACTTAGAAAAAGTTCAAAGGGAAGTAGGAAGACATGCATTGGATGCAGATGTATGGACAGCAAAGGATGCAATTCAAGGAGAAATGGGATGGTCAAGTTTTCATATGAGAGATGCAAAAAGCAAAATGAAAATGTTTTGTAGATTGCTGTTTATGGATAATAAAAGAATAGCCAAAATAGTATTTAATTGGGTTATGAGTAAAGGGCAGGTAACAAGATGGGTGAGAAAGGTAATGCAGTATACAAAATATTTCGATAAAGAATTTATATCGGTATATTTGTACAAAAGATGGGATGATTGTGTTAGGAGGATTGTTGAGTGTTATAGTGGTAAGGAATGGGATAAAAGAATAGATTTATTAATAAAGAATAGTGAATTACAGAGATGGAGAACTAGTATGGAGAGTAAAAAGAGTTTAAATATATATAGAAATAAACAGAGTATTAGGTGCGAGTTAATATATGATAATAGTAAGGATGGTGGTTTATTGTTTAAGGTTCAAACAGAATCTTTAGCAACAACAGCATATACATGTAAGTGGAAAAATATGGGTGATATATTCTGTAAATTATGTAAGGAAGGAATAGAAAATATTAGGCATCTCTTAATTAAATGTAAATGCTTGAAAACATTAAGAGCACATATAATGAAGTTATGGAAGAATAAATATGAAAAAAGTGATTGTACAGAAAGTGGATTATTGGTATTTATGCTGGGTTTGGGAAAAGTTAAGGGGGATTTAGATATAAAGGCCATAGAGTTGACAAAGATTATGTTGTGGAAATGGGATGGAGCAGAATATGAGAAAACTTAGACTGGGAATGAAAAATAAAATGGCTAACAGGTGTCTCTGGGCATAATTGTTGAGAGATTTTTTGACTCCATTTAAGAAGAAGCTACAGTACATCACATCACATCACATTGTTTTAACAATTTGTGTAAGCATAGGGCATATTGATCATGTGATGCATGGAGCCTCTAGTCATAAAAATAAAAAATAATGTTAGATCTCATAAAATAATACTGATTGAAAAAAATAGTACTCAGAAAAAAAAATTATAATAAATCAGTAAGTTAACTTAAAAATAAAAGTTTTACATTTATTCTACAATTAAACATTTTTCATATTTGCTTAATTTTGAGGATTAATCCAAATTGAGTCCATAATTGATTTTGCTTTCATTTTACAATTGCTAATCTTTTATAAGCCTTGAAATTTTGTTATTTGTAAAAATTATTTTCATTAATGAAGTTGATAAGAAAAAAAAACATCTGACTGATTGAAATTTGAAAATGTTCTACTTAATTTCAAACATTAGTCTGATGAGAGCAAAGCAGACTCAAAAATCTCATTAAAGTAAACAATATTTAACTTTTTTTTTTTTTTGTAAAATATCATTATATTATGAAATAATATTAAGTATTATTTGTTTATAGTGAATTGAATTTTTCAAATATTATTTAGGCATGTGAATTCATAGATGAAAAAGGATCTACGAATGTATACCACTTTTGTCTTAAGGTCTGCTAATTATTCAATAGTTGTTTAAAACTTTCTTGGGAATGTGTGTTATGCATCTTACCTTAGTAATAACATAACTGCAGAATATTTTTGTAGAATTTGACCATATCTTTTTTGTGTGTAATTTTTTGTTGTTGTCCTAATTGACTTTATAAAGCCCTTTAGTTTCAACTTTTTGGATAATTTATTTTTTTGATTTTTGTTGCTAGTATTTTATTTCAGTCTACCCTGCATGGTTTTTCACAGTTGGTAAAGTGTCCAAATTGAAATCAAAATTTCTCAGAATTGATACTGGCTCTCAAACTTCTTATGAACTCCTGAGTAATAAAGCCATTAGAATTCTTTACCCTGCACAATTTGGTGCAGTTCGAAGAGCATCCAATTTGGGATTGGGAGGTCCCATGATTGATTCTGGTGCTTAAACTTTTTATGAACTCTTGAGCATTAAAGATATTACAAATTTTTTATTTTGTGCAATTTAATGCAGTTGGTACAGCATCCAATTTGGGATTAAGAGGTCCCACAATTGATTCTGGTGTTTGCAGTTGGTAGAACATTCAATTTGGGATTGGGAGTCTCCATGATTGATTCTGGTGCTTGCAGTTGGTAGAGCATCCAATTTGGGATTGGGAGGTCCCATGATTGATTCTGGTGCTTGCAGTTGGTAGAACATCCAATTTGGGATTGGGAGGTTCCATGATTGATTCTGATGCTTGCAGTTGGTAGAGCATCCAATTTGGGATTGGGAGATTCCACAATTGATTCTGGTGTTTGCAGTTGGTAGAACATCCAATTTGGGATTGGGATGTCCCACAATTGATTCTGTTGTTTGCAGTTCTTGTGTTCAAACTTTTTAGGAACTCCCAAGCAATAAAGCCATTAGAATTTTTTATCCTGTTTAATTTGGTGCAGTTGGTACAGTATCCAATTTGGGTTTGAGAGGTTCCATGATTGATACTAGTGCTTGTAGTTTTGGTTCTCAAACTTCTTATGAACTCCCAAGCAATAAAGCCATTCATGGTTTTTTTTCATCATCACATATGTTAGAAAGTCTTTATTTCTTTTTATTAGAGTGAATTATATATATATTCAGTGCTCTTGTATAAATGCTTTTCTTTGTATTACCTTAAGTTTTGTTAATGAATATTAAATTAAAATAAATAAATAACATATATATAAATACATACTTAGTTATATCATAAATATGCTTTTTTTAAAATAATAGTTTTGATTATATTTTTGACATTTTGCCAATTTATAAATTTTTAGATGTTTTTCAAATTAAAAATAGGTTTTATTTCTTTTTTAATGAAAGTTTAATCGGTTTATATAATTTAAACAGAAAATAAATTTTTCAAAATTGTTTTTTCTTTTCAATTAATTCTAGTTTTAAAAGTAAATACAGATGTTCTATTAATTAATTAATCATTGAAAATACGAGCTAGGCAAATATAGATGCATTATATATAAGTATCTTTACGTATTCTTACATATATATATATATATATTTAAGGATTAGTGAAAGATATGCCAAAGTTTTGGGAATAGAAAGAAAAAGAATGCTGTATTTGAAATACGAACTTAAAAGGAGAGATGAAACAAGAGAATGATTAATGAATAATATTTCTGTGGTGCAATTTCACTTCACGACTCTCACATAAAATAGGACTAGTTTTTATCTACTTTTAACACCTTGTGGATGGGTGTAATTACAAACATATGACTAACAAAATGTGAATTTTGTGGATTATATATCTTTTTTACATGCATTTGGATGTATGTTTATGATTACACTCATTAACAAGATATTAAAGCATAGAAACCAGATCTTATCTTGTGTGAGAATGGTGTAGTGAATATTACATTATAGAAATATTATTCATTAAGTGGATAATGTCTACTCTAACGAATGATTAATAAAAATTATTAATATACTTTCCATTAAGTGGTTTGTGTCATAGTTATGAGGACAGCAAGTTTGATACTTATAAATTAAACTGTAGTGATTTGCTATCTATATACAGTTAACAATGATAAAGATATGTGTAAAAGATTGTGATTTAGGTCAACTGTTAAGTGCTGGTTCAGCATGAAATGTGCACATTGGTAATCATATATCTTTTTCACTTGTTTTTGATCATATGTTTATGATTACACTCCTCCACAAGATGTTAAAAGTAAATAGAAAACAGTCCCTATCTTGTGTAAGAGTGGTATAGTAAAGATTACACTACAGAAATATTCATCTCTAATCTAATGAGTGACTAATAAAAATTATTAATAGAATCAATGATTTAAAAGCTTATATGAATTCGAAATCTTTTTTAAAAATTACTAATATATTTTTTAAGCAGCCAAAGCATTGAATATGCATTGAATATTAAATTACAAGAAATCACTCAACAATAGAAGATTTGAGTTTCCATAGAAAGAATGTGGTCAGAATTAGTTTATGGAACAGATATAAAATACTAATATGTAAACTTTGCATTTAGATAAAATAAAAAAACCATAAACCTGGTGGTATACATATATATAATAAGTAATCATAACTTTTAAATATCTGTAATTGAAATGGAAGTAACTACCTCTCATTTTCTTGGTTCTTGATGTCCCACAACTCAGTGGAAGATAGTTACTTCCATTTCACTTTTATATATATAAAATACATATTTTGCGGGTTCATCCATGTTAAAAACTTTTAATATTAATATACTGACATTTCGACTTGGTCACACAAGCCATCCACAGAGTTATAAAAGGTAGAAAGATGGTTGTAGAGGCGCTACAATCACTGATTTGAATAAAATGTTAAAATTCCACCAATAGCAAAAAATGTTAAATTTAGGAATGTTTTTTAAAAAAATCTTTCCAAATAGGAGGAAGTTTGCATGTATCATCTCGCTTATTGATACAATCTGGCCTTTTAAGTATCTCAATGGCTTCTTTAATTTTGCATTGGTAGAGATTATCACATCTGGATATGATCCTGGTACTAGAAAAATCAATTTTATGACCTGAATCTATAGTATGGAGTGAGAGTGCTGATGATGATGAGTGTTGTTTAACTGCATTAGCATGCTCATCTCTCCTAACACTGATGCGACGATTACTCATACCTATGTAAAAAGCTTTACAATTTTTACATGAGATTTGATAGACACCATGAGATTCAAGAGGGATTGAATCCTTAGGCTTGGTTATTATATTGCTGATCTTTTGATGAGCAGAAAATGCTGTATCTATATTATAGCGTTTTAATATACGTCCGATACTGTCTGTAGTTCCTTTTACATATGGAACACAAATCCTAATAGCTGATTTATCATCTTTTTGTTTCCTATTTTGTCTATTTTGGGCTTGAAATAAGGCTTTTTTTATAAATTTGTAATTATAACTATTTGCTAATAAAACACTATTAATATGATTTATTTCTTCTTTCAGATGTGTCTCATCTGAAAGGTTAATTGCTCTATTTAAAAGAGTTTTGGCTACAGAAACTATCTGAGTTGGGTGATGATGAGAATGGAAATGCAAATATTTGTCTGTGTGTGTATCCTTTCTGTAAATAGAAAAAGATAAACTATTTGGTGTTCTGGTGACTAGAACATCAAGAAAAGGGAGTTTTCCATCAGACTCTGTCTCCATTGTAAATTTAATATGAGGATGCATATTATTTAAATGTAAGAAAAAATCATCTAATTTATTTTTTCCATGTTGCCATATGACAAAAGTGTCATCTATGTATCTGAGCCAAATGAGAGGTTTTAAAGATGATTCTAAAGCACGAGTTTCTATATATTCCATGAATAAATCAGCTATTACTCCTGAGATAGGTGAGCCCATAGGAGTACCAAAAACTTGTCTGTAATGCTGTCCATTGTATACAAAATATGTATTTAAGAGACAATGTTTAATTAAAGCAATAATATGGTCTGGTAAATTGCAACGTTGTGAGATTATATTTAAAGCTTCATCAATTGGAATGTTTGTAAACAAAGACACGACATCAAAACTGACCAGAATGTCATTAGCATTAATTTTTAAACTTTTTAAAACAGAAATAAAATGAAGAGAGTTTTTAATATATGATTTAATAGATGGGATTGTAGGTTTAATGAAAGGCTAAAATATGAGTTGGAGAACCTATTGCACTTACTATTGGCCGAAGGGGGGTATCGGGTTTGTGAATTTTTGGAAGTCCATAAAATTTTGGACAGACACAAGATTTTTTCACGAGGGATTATTTTATTTTTTTATCTCTGTTTCAATAGGTGATTTATTAATAATAGCTTTTGTTGTTTTTTCCAAATACGTAGTATGATCTCTTTTTGATAGTTTATAAGTTTTATCATTAAGCAGATCTAAAATTTTATTATGGTAAATGTCATGATCCATTACAACTGTGGCATTACCTTTGTCAGCTGGAAGTACAACAATTGATTTGTCCGATTTTATATTATTTAATGCTTGTCTTTCTTTCTTTGAAATATTATTTTTAGGAAGCTTAGCTTTTTTAAAAATATTACAAATCTCAGCTCTAGCCAAATCAGCCGATGTAGAATCAATTTTATCGAGAGCTGATTCAACATTACAAACAATTTTCTCAAAAGGTATCCGGGAAGGTGTTAAAGCAAAATTGAAGCCTTTTTCTAAAACCGAAATTTCATCTGTAGAGAGGGCTTTCCTAGATAAATTATACACGGTTTTTTGATTTGGATACATAATGTTTGGGGATTGTGTTCTAATTAGCATTTGCAATTTTTTCTTTTGCTTTGCTGTTACAAATTCCGAATCTTTAAACGATCTAAAACTTGCAATCCGATCAAAACTAGTCCACAGTAAAGGATGTATTTTATTACTAAGGAATAAACGTGAATGTAGCAATACTTTATCAATTTTGTTTAAATTTTTCTGAGTTTCTTTAGTAAAAGAGTTTAAAATAATATTTCTAGTTTTCCTTAGAATTTTACTAACATTATAATTGTTTTTGTGAAACACAATTTTACAGCAAGTGGGTATAACATTGTGATTTTTGCACGCTAATAAAAAAGATAAATTACAAAGTAACTTACATTTCTTATTCCACGTTCTTTCAAATATATGAAGCTGTTTAAAAATTTTCTACCCGTAGAGGTTAATAATGTTAAAATGAAGATTTGCATGGGTTAAATATATAAAATACATATTTTGCGGGTTCATCCGTGTTAAAAACTTTTAATATTAATATACTGACGTTTCGACTTGGTCACACAAGCTATCCACAGAGTTATAAAAGGTAGAAAGACGGTTGTAGAGGCACTACAATCACTGATTTGAATAAAATGTTAAAATTCCACTAATAGCAAAAAATGTTAAATTTAGGAATGTTTTTTAAAAAAATCTTTCCAAATAGGAGGAAGTTTGCATGTATCATCTCGCTTATTGATACAATCTGGCCTTTTAAGTATCTCAATGGCTTCTCTAATTTTGCATTGGTAGAGATTATCACACCTGGATATGATCCTGGTACTAGAAAAATAAATTTTATGACCTGAATCTATAGTATGGAGTGAGAGTGCTGATGATGATGAGTGTTGTTTAACTGCATTAGCATGCTCATCTCTCCTAACACTGATGCGACGATTACTCATACCTATGTAAGAAGCTTTACAATTTTTACATGAGATTTGATAGACACCATGAGATTCAAGAGGGATTGAATCCTTAGGCTTGGTTATTATATTGCTGATCTTTTGATGAGCAGAAAAGGCCAGATTGTATCAATAAGCGAGATGATACATGCAAACTTCCTCCTATTTGGAAAGATTTTTTTAAAAAACATTTCTAAATTTAACATTTTTTGCTATTGGTGGAATTTTAACATTTTATTCAAATCAGTGATTGTAGCGCCTCTACAACAATCTTTCTACCTTTTATAACTCTGTGGATGGCTTGTGTGACCAAGTTGAAATGTCAGTATATTAATATTAAAAGTATTTAACACGGATGAACCCGCAAAATATGTATTTTATATTTTTAACCCGTGCAAATCTTCGTTTTAACATTATTAACCTCTACGGGAGGAAATTTTTAAACAGCTTCATATATTTGAAAGAACGTGGAATAAGAAATGTAAGTTACTTTGTAATTTATCTTTTTTATTAGCGTGCAAAAATCACAATGTTATACCCACTTGCTGTAAAATTGTGTTTCACAAGAACAATTATAATGTTAGTAAAATTCTAAGGAAAACTAGCAATATTATTTTAAACTCTTTTATTAAAGAAACTCAGAAAAATTTAGACAAAATTGATAAAGTATTGCTACATTTACGTTTATTCCTTAGTAATAAAATACATCCTTTACTGTGGACTAGTTTTGATCGTATTGCAAGTTTTAGATCGTTTAAAGATTCGGAATTTGTAACAGCAAAGCAAAAGAAAAAATTGCAAATGCTAATTAGAACACAATCCCCAAACATTATGTATCCAAATCAAAAAACCGTTTATAATTTATCTAGGAAAGCCCTCTCTACAGATGAAATTTCAGTTTTAGAAAAAGGTTTCAATTTTGCTTTAACACCTTCCCGGATACCTTTTGAGAAAATTGTTTGTAATGTTGAATCAGCTCTCAATAAAATTGATTCTACATCGGCTGATTTGGCTAGAGCTGAGATTTGTAATATTTTTAAAAAAGCTAAGCTTCCTAAAAATAATATTTCAAAGAAAGAAAGACAAGCATTAAATAATATAAAATCGGACAAATCAATTGTTGTACTTCCAGCTGACAAAGGTAATGCCACAGTTGTAATGGATCGTGACATTTACCATATTAAAATTTTAGATCTGCTTAATGATAAAACTTATAAACTATCAAAAAGAGATCATACTATGTATTTGGAAAAAACAACAAAAGCTATTATTAATAAATCACCTATTGAAACAGAGATAAAAAATAAAATAATCCCTCGTGAAAAAATCTTGTGTCTGTCCAAAATTTTATGGACTTCCAAAAATTCACAAACCAGATACCCCCCTTCGTCCAATAGTAAGTGCAATAGGTTCTCCAACTCATATTTTAGCCAGATACTTATCGGATTTCATTAAACCTACAATCCTATCTATTAAATCATATATTAAAAACTCTCTTTGATTTATTTCTGTTTAAAAAGTTTAAAAATTAATGCTAATGACATTCTGGTCAGTTTTGATGTTGTGTCTTTGTTTACAAACATTCCAATTGATGAAGCTTTAAATATAATCTCACAACGTTGCAATTTACCAGACCATATTATTGCTTTAATTAAACATTGTCTCTTAAATACATATTTTGTATACAATGGACAGCATTACAGACAAGTTTTTGGTACTCCTATGGGCTCACCTATCTCAGGAGTAATAGCTGATTTATTCATGGAATATATAGAAACTCGTGCTTTAGAATCATCATCTTTAAAACCTCTCATTTGGCTCAGATACATAGATAACACTTTTGTCATATGGCAACATGGAAAAAATAAATTAGATGATTTTTTCTTACATTTAAATAATATGCATCCTCATATTAAATTTACAATGGAGACATTTACAATGGAGACAGAGTCTGATGGAAAACTCCCTTTTCTTGATGTTCTAGTCACCAGAACACCAAATAGTTTATCTTTTTCTTTTTACAGAAAGGATACACCCACAGACAGATATTTGCATTTCCATTCTCATCATCACCCAACTCAGATAGTTTCTGTAGCCAAAACTCTCTTAAATAGAGCAATTAACCTTTCAGATGAGACACATCTGAAAGAAGAAATAAATCATATTAATAGTGTTTTATTAGCAAATAGTTATAATAACAAATTTATAAAAAAAGCCTTATTTCAAGCCCAAAATAGACAAAATAGGAAACAAAAAGATGATAAATCAGCTATTAGGATTTGTGTTCCATATGTAAAAGGAACTACAGACAGTATTGGACGTATATTAAAATGCTATAATATAGATACAGCATTTTCTGCTCATCAAAAGATCAGCAATATAATAACAAAGCCTAAGGATTCAATCCCTCTTGAATCTCATGGTGTCTATCAAATCTCATGTAAACATTGTAAAGCTTCTTACATAGGTATGAGTAATCGTCACATCAGTGTTAGGAGAGATGAGCATGCTAATGCAGTTAAACAACACTCATCATCATCAGCACTCTCACTCCATACTATAGATTCAGGTCATAAAATTGATTTTTCTAGTATCAGGATCATATCCAGATGTGATAATCTCTACCAATGCAAAATTAGAGAAGCCATTGAGATACTTAAAAGGCCAGATTGTATCAATAAGCGAGATGATACATGCAAACTTCCTCCTATTTGGAAAGATTTTTTTAAAAAACATTCCTAAATTTAACATTTTTTGCTATTGGTGGAATTTTAACATTTTATTCAAATCAGTGATTGTAGCACCTCTACAACCATCTTTCTACCTTTTATAACTCTGTGGATGGCTTGTGTGACCAAGTCGAAATGTCAGTATATTAATATTAAAAGTTTTTAACATGGATGAACCCACAAAATATGTATTTTATATATTTAACCCGTGCAAATCTTCGTTTTAACATATATATATATTATATAATGAGTGTGCCAATAGCTCTTAGTAAGTTTTTCAAAATATTCCTATCCTCAGACTAGTTTCTAACTCTGGCTTTCATCAGTGAGACTCTAGCATATTCAAGCATTAGATTTAAAATACCAAGTCAAGCCCAGTACTTTATCTAGTGGTTAACTATTAAGTAGAAAATCTGAAATTTTCAGATTCATATGTCTTCAAATCCAGCTATCTAACTTAAGTAACCATATGGGGCCGAACTAAGTTCAGACACACCATATATTAATAGCTTTATCAATATAAATTCACTAAAGCCTTAAGAGCAATAACTGCAAGGAAATCAAGTCATATATCATGTGACTTAATTTAATAATCTTGCATTACAAATGTTATATAATGAACATGCCAATAGCTCTTAACATGCTTGTCAGAATATCTTTATCCTCAGATTGGTTTCTAGCTCTGGCTTTTATAAGTGAGGCTAGAGATATTCTGAAAATCTTGTTAAGAGCTATTGGCATGCTCATTATATAATATTTGTAATACAAGCTTATTAAATTAAGTCATGTGGTATATGACTTGATTTTACATATATATATAACATTCAAAATTAAAACCACTAACACTGTACAATAAATATTTAAAATACTTGTGCTTTCTTAGACAGTATTTTAAATATTTATTGTATGGTGTCATGAGTTTTAATCTCAAATGTTGTTTTTATATTAAGCAATGGAGATATTCTATTATGTATGTATATGTCTTGCTACAAGAAAATAATGTTTTCCGACTCAGGTTTCCAGTTAATAAAAATTAAAGTACAACTAAAATAATGTCAAAACACTTATTGTATCTAGTCAAAATAAGAGTCATAGATCAATTCATAGATCACATGACCCTATCTCTTAAGCTTGTAAGTTACAAACAGTGAGGATTGCCAACTCCTCCACAAGCTCCACGATAAATGCCTAGCCAGAGCCAGCATCCAAAACATCTGTCAGGAACCCCTCCCCAAACCCCTGACCATGGCTTCATGCTTTGGCACTCCTCAGAGAGGTGTCAGGGTAGGTTCAGACACTAGATCTAAAAATACCAACCCAAATCCAAGCACTTATCTAAAAGTTATCTATTGAGTGGAAAATCTGAAATTTTCAGACATCTACATGTCTTCAAACCCAGCTATCCAACTCAAATAGCTATATGGGGCTGATAAAATCTTCATCCATACCATATATTTGTAGTCATAGCAATATAAAATTGCATAAGACTTTTGGCAGACTATAAATAGTCAAAATAAGAGTCATAGATCAATTCATAGATCACATGATCCTATCTCTTAAGCTTGTAAGTTACAAACAGTGAGGATTGCCAACTCCTCCACAAGCCCCATGATAAATGCCTAGCCAGAGCCAGCACCCAAAACTTCTCTGTCAGGAACCCCTCCCCAAACCCCTGACCATGGCTTCATGCTTTGGCACTCCTCAGAGAGGTGTCAGGGTAGGTTCAGACACTAGATCTAAAAATACCAACCTAAAGCCAAGCACTTATCTAAAAGTTATCTATTGAGTGGAAGATCTGAAATTTTCAGACATCTACATGTCTTCAAACCCAGCTATCCAACTCAAATAGCTATATGGGGCTGATAGATCTTCAGCCATATCATATATTTGTAGTTATAGCAATCTATTTATACCTAAATATTATTACAACAGTCTTAAGTTAAAAGATAGAGTATTTCATCACAGGGAAATAACTACTGCAAGTAGGTTAGTTGTATTTTTGTTAGTTTACTTCATTTATTGTATTGAATTGATACTTAGCATCCTATCAGCACTATATATAAGCATTAGAAAAGTTGCATTTAAGGATATTGCACAAAATTTTAAAAATACAATGGCAAGATCATAAAACAAATCAATGTATTCCTCTATTTGTTGGATGTGATGTTCATTATTGTAAAATCACATCTTTGTTGAAATAGATATATAAAATGGATGATCAATGCAAGACTTTTAAATAGGAAGGATTATCTTACAGATATTCTAAAAAAGTACAATGTCAAGGAAGATATTGCAAATACTATAATAGAATATATTGAAGAGCCATAATTGGACATGGTATCTAAGTATTTCAGAAAGAAAAGCTTTTTATTGAAGAAATTATAAGGCAATACTATAAAATATCAAGTAAACAGACAAATGCATCAGAATATTCTATATATGGATGTATTTGTAGTTTACAGATTGAATTGTATAGTCATTGCAAGACTTATTCTAGAGCAATTTTCTCTCTCTTCTTTTTGTTTTCTTTATTTCTTTTTTCTATTTGAAGTTAGAATGGCCATGCTTGTTTATGAATGTCTGTTTATTAGTAGTAAAAAAATTAGCCTCCTATAATGAGTGGTGAGGTACAAAGATGTAATTGTTGTCAGTGCCAATGAGCAAGTTGGAAAAATGTCATGGCCTTTTATAATAAACTGGATACATCCAGGCTCAAGAGATTCACTTGCAAAAAAATTATACTATTTGCCACCAGTAATTTCCTTTTCATTGCATTCATAAAATAGTGGGCAAAATGTGTTACTGTTAGAATAAATCCAAACTAGTGAATTACTGTTTACTCAAATGGACTTCAGTTTTATATCTAGTTCTCCTATCTTATTGTGAATAATCAGATTTAACTTAATAGTTGATTGGTCGTTTTTTGCCATTGATGATTTATTTAATAGTGTTATCTTCATTTGTTAGTCTCTATTTTGAATTCATTTAGAAAACTCCACTGTTTAGGTTAAATTCATTACTGAGGGTAAGTTTAAGATATAGTCCACAACATTTTTTTAATAGTCAAAAATGTAAATAACATTTAGTCCTAGAATGATGATCAAGATTGAAATATTCTGCTTAATTCCCCTATCCCCGGCCTTTTTTACCTCCGTTTCTTTCAACATTTTGCCTTCCCAGCCGCCCTCTTACAATAGGCTAGTTTCTCTCTGCATCAGATGAGGACTTAAAATAGTTGTGTGTGCTTCATATATCAACTATGTGTGCGTAAACACATATATAAATATGCAAAAGAATAATTCAATGCGGAAAAAAAAATTAATTTCTACTATCCAGGTGGGTCAGCAAAAATCTATCGGTACATCTTCATAAAATTATCATTATTAATTCTTCTATCATTAATTGAAACTTTGACTCCCTTTCTTTCTACAGGTGCTTCCAGAACTATACCGTATAATTAATGCCCTTCAGGTGAAGATCAATTTACTTGTCAATAAAAAAAATACCTTCGTCCACTGGGAATAAATGTTTCTGAATAAATGTTTATAAAAATGATTATAAATCATTTTTATCTTTATTGGAAGAGATGCCAAAACTCTCCCCCACCTTTGGCTAACTGTAATCCAGATTCTAAAATGATTTAATTGCGACCCAATCCCAAAGATTGTTCGCTTTATCAAGTGATGGAAATAAATTGATTTTTAATGGTCTTTGAAATGAGTTAATTTTTTTCTGTTGCACCCTTTTAATTATTGAGCTATTGATTGATAATTCACATTGCTAGGCTTATCAGTAGATTCATTAATCTTATTCGCCACAGCTGATGATGAATGACGGTACTTCCTGTCACTTAATAATTAATTTGTTTTGACAAGTTATTTTTAAAAATGATTTGAAAGAAACGCAATGATTTGGTAGTAGAATAAAAGTAAAATACTGGCAAATTCAAAGCGTAGCTAAAGTAAATCTATACTATAAAAAAACAAAAAAAAACTGTCATCTCCTACAGCATTAAAAAGAATACCGCGGTGGAGTGGTGAGCGTGTTTGCCATCCATATTTCGGACTTCGGTTCTAATTTTAGATGGAACTTTGACATATTTTCAAGTAAATAATAATTGTAAACAAACTTAAGAGATTTTTTTTAAGTAGCTAGCCTTTAATCAACTTTGATAGCCAACGAAGTTATCATCATAATCAGGAAAAGTGCATACAAACGAATACAGTAATTCAAATTCCAAGAGAAAAATATAAAAAGACAAAACCCAATAATAATAATTGAATGACTGTTTTTATTTCTCGAGAGTTCATCAGAAATTTGAATGCAGAAACTACTCAGGAATTCATAAGAAGTGTGAGCACAAAAAGTGATAGAAATGGGCTATAATTTATGAGTTTCAACCCCAGAGTCAGTCATCCTATGCCAAATAATACAATACTCTTACTAATATTTTAATTTACTTACTGTCACATCATTGCTGTTATATTTTGTTAAAAATTCTACAGGATTTGATAATATCCTGTCTTCGTGCTATAATATTATAAATGTCAAATTTATTATACGCAAATCCAATGCAAGACAAGTCATCATTGCTTTTTTCTATAACTTTCCCTTAATTCTTGAATGCATCCGATACTACAAAACATTTAATTATATCTCATATCCCTAACTGACATCTGTCTAAGGTTTGTTGTAAACAGTTTGTAATCATCTTAATAAATATATGCAACAGATAGAAGAATGGTTAGTGTGTAATTTCTAATATATTTTATAGTTACTCTTCATATCAGTATTCTCTATGTTGTCTACTATATATTTTCCATTTACACATTTAGTACATAATTTTGTCAACAATTTATTTTTTCACCTCTTTGAAAATAACTAGATATTCTCACACTTTTTTTATAAATTCATTGACATGTATATTGTATTTGCCTGAAAGTTTATGATGATGGTATTTTAGATGTAAAATATGTTGAACTATTTCCATCATCTATCTTTTTTTAAAATATATATGTCAAAGCATTGTCTGGGAAGCGATTCCAGGCCAGTTGCTTAAAAGGCAGCTATGCTAATTGCTAGGCCACCAACATTTGACTTCCATCATCTATCATTAAATGCTGAATGTCTGAAATGTTTAAACTTTATTTAAACACACAAATGGGCAACACAAGTTAGTAGACTACACAATAGTTTGAGTGATATTATTCTCCACTCTTCTTCAGGTATTGCTGGCCTTGGACCTTATTTGATACAGAAAGCCATAGAATTTCTTCTCTTGGAAAAAAAAATTGATAGAGAAAAAAAGTTATTTTGAAGAATGTTATTATTATATTACCAAATACTGAAAAATCTGAATTAAGAAGTTATAGTATATTGTATTTATATTATAATATTATCAGGGAGTAACATTCCTGGTCACTTAAGAATAACACACAATTCTGGAAATAAATATAAACACATTTATTAAACATATTTACAATATAATACAGGATACATGTTTTCTCCTATTATTAAGACCATTTGCACAAAGAGGGATGCTCATAAGAGAAAGTTCAAGGAGACATGGGTTATTACAAGAGCCTTGAATTCAATCAACAAGAAGGAATCTTGTGTCCCTTTGTCAAAATAATGGAACATTTGACTTTTATAATTTACATTTCTCTTTGCAATAATTTGCATATTTTATAAACTATATAGTCAGCCTGCTTCCAGCATTGCTAATTAATTCATTTTGCAATATGATTCTGGTGAGAAGTTGCTTAAATTTAACTCCGTGCTGTTAAGTTAGAATATATATATGGTTCAAAAATACCTTTTCATAGTGGCTTGACTCAGCTCAAGTTTTTTGAATATTTCATTAGGATATGAAAAGAGTGTAAAGTTAAATAATTATATTTTATACACAGCATATATACAATATTTAGACACAATGGTTTCTGTCCACTACAATTGAAAAACTTTGTCACTCGAGTTATAATGGTACCACTAAGGTTTGGGTAAGATACTGTGAGTATGATTCTGACACTTCTAGCCTGTGGGTAGCTTGTTCATGTGCAGATATGATAATGACTATAGCTAGAAATCATCTGATTCAGATCTGAACATGCCTCACTGCATTTGACAATATTATAGACAATATACATACTGCCATTCAACATCTAACAATTGTTTGGTATTGTCCACTTTTCTAAAAGTTAATATCTCTTTATAGCAAGATCCCAATCTTTTCTGGAAGTAAACAAATTCACTGAGTTAACAGTCTGATTGGCTTATTATGCCATTGACTATATCTTTCCTTTTATTGTTATATAATTGATCAGTTTTATTGTGAATTGAATTCTTCATAATAAAGAGAAGTCCATTATTTGAGGGTGAACTTCTGCTGAGTTAGGATGGGTTCACAACATAGTCAGAGCTGCTTCTGAGTTTAGGCTGGCTGAGTCAAAGATTTTGCTATCATCTCCAAGTTATTCTAAATAATCTATCACAAATAATATGTAAACATATAAAAAGAAAATTAAATGTAGGTATATTTATAATTCTAATGCTTTCAAAATTATTCTGTTTGCTTTCCTATATGAAAATTCTTTCACAATTTCATTTAAATTTAAACTTTTATATATTTCTCTTTCCATATTATAATTCACTTTTGTTTCATGCTTGGATGTATTGTTAATTTTATATTAATTTTGGAGACCGAGTCTTTCCCCTGAATAAATGGTAATGGTAATGCTAGAACAATTCGTAATGCTATTATTAAATTTGAAAACAGTGCATTAAAGTGTATCAAAAGACAAATAATTTTACAATTTCTAACATGTTTTGTAAGAAATTAAAATTACTTTTCATTTATTATCTTTAGAGAAATTAATGCATATTGTCTGCATTACATAGTCAGTATTCTTATCGTAACAAAGCAAAAAGAATGTCAGAAAAAATGTTTATTGGTGTTTAATAATAAAACATTTATTGATAATATACATTACTATTACCGATAACTTATCAAACAATGGACTCATTTAAACAAGGTGATAAGTAAAAAAAAAATAATAATTTTCTTATCTTTATGTTCTTACAAATTTATTCCCTAAATCCGGCTGCTGGAATGCACTGTACCGTGTACTTCGGGGCCCCTAGTTATAGATAAATTACTTTTTAACATTAATTCAGAATGTATTAATAATCCATTCCAAAATATGTATTACTGCCACTGGTGATGGTCATCGTAAACATTTCTTATTAAAAATGTAATGTGGCGATATTCTACTATCAATGTACACACACAACTTTATGGGTTTATAATAAGTTGAAATGAAAAGATTATTATAAATCAAAAGTTTAAAATATTTTAAAATTAGTTTGTAACTGTAACATGCCAGATTATGAATTAACATGTAGATATGCATAGATAAAAATCTACATAATTAATTCACATTGATTTATATATATATGATACTCTCTCACACTCCAGTATTTACATTTTTGTATGATGAGACAATAAAAACTTGATTAAAAAAGAAAGCAATATATATGTATGCACATACATGTTTTCATTAAATATATATATCAGGCCGATATAAATTAAAAGTGGGAAGTAGTAACTTAAAGATTAACTTCTACGTATATGGATTCATAAGATGTTTCGTTATTAAAAACCCTGAGAAAATTTAGGCCAAAAAAAATAAACTTTATTTAACCATTTGATTCTTCTTTTTCTTTTTCCACCAATTTCTTACTCTTGTCGAGAAGCTACATAATAGTGTCAGTAAAAAGTTCTTCAAAACTCATAAATACTACTTGTTTTTGCCCCTGACAGCAATGAAAAGGATTATGATACCACTGGGTGATTTATACTACTCGATAAAGTAATTCTCTTCTGAAAAACAATTTACTAATCAACTCATTAAGACTGATCACATAAAGTGTAAAACAAAATCACTTTCAAACAAAAGAGTTTTCTACAGCTATTAATAATCAAAGTATTTCACTAGCTAGATCTTCCCTCTTCCCTCCACCAGAGAAATGTCTAATAAGAGTAGGACAAAAATAATCACACAAACCAAACTATATAAGACGAGAGGGTTTTGAATATATTTGGTTTAAATCATTAACAATAACAATATAGAGAGCTAAAAAACCGTATAATGAAAAAAAAAGCAATTGACTCAAATGAGTCAAGCAATAGAGTAGGAATGAATAAGCTGCTACTGCTATGTTTTTGTGTGTGCTCACTTGGCATTAATAAACTGAAAGATTATGAGAACTTGCATCACTACTTTATTATCTGTATAATGTAAAGTTAGTTTACATATTAGTCTAAATATTACTGAATTAGAATAAAACAATACTCAAATGGTTTTATTACTCATGGTATGAGCTATTCGTGTTCACCCTTAAAAAATGAACCCATCATTTGGATTCAGCAAACAGGGAATGGCTATCATTGAACAATGGAAATAAGCAATAAACCAATGGAAATAATGGAGAAATTAACATATCTTCCTAGATAGCCAGTTCTTTGGTTTTATTTTAGTGGGAAATAGGCTGTCTCTTAGGCTCTTGTACTGGGGATACAGATATTAGAAGCTTAAAGAAAGAAGTCTTACATTCTTGTTATTTTCTGAACCTATGAATGTATTGAGGTTGAACTCCATGTTTGTTATGCGAGGTTTATCCTTTCTAGTACATGTTATCATTGCTTAATTCAATATTTAAAAACAGAAATTGGGGTTTGCTTTCACTATACCTAACAGTTTGGAAGTTTTAAAAAGGTTTGGGCACAGGAAGTGACAGAATTGGTCTACAATCTACAGATTGTGATACAAACTCCACCACTTTACTATTGCTCTAGTCTATATAGGATTAAGCAATGCCAACCCACTTGGTAATAATGTAATAACTGAACCTGTTACTGTACCACTGTACTAAACAATGAATGATTATGGGTACAGCAAGCCACACTAAACCACTGCTTGATGTTAATATGGTACTTTTACCTTGCCTGCTTTTGACCAGAAAACTCAGTATACATAGACTGATCTGTGACTAAATAGAATGACATTTTTTAAAACTCTTACGATTTCTAAACTATTCCACATAATTGATCTTCAAGTTCTTCTTAGTCTTAATATTATTTTCTGATTTGCAATGCATATGTCTTATCCATCACTTTCTTAAGGATTTAATCTGTGACTGATCAAGTAATTGAGTAGCTTTTTTCATATTTCTTCACTCATCACACACCCATACTATGATAAAAGTATATGTAAACATTTATAACTTCTGATGATAAATTATTTTTCCAAATTTTCATTCATGCAGAAAACATTGACCATTTAAGATGCACAATTTATTTTGTAAACACACACACCCCACATTCCATAATTATAGCAAAGAGTTAGTCTGAAACTGTTACTAAGAAGACGGCATGATTGTCAGTTATTGAAAGTCTTGATATCCAATTACTTAGATAATCGAATGGCTTTATTGCTCAGGACTTCACAAGAAGTTCAAGTACCAGAAGTGACACAATGGGGTCATGAACAATGGATTTGGAGTTCAAAATCTGCCACACTACCACTGTATCAAAATATGCATCCAGTTAATAGAATTTCTACTGTTAACATTTTTGTAACAAGTCTAAAATCTTATATGTTTATTATCTCAAAATAGATATTATCAAACCCTGAGACGTTAATCCTCTTGGCACTGCATAAATAATAAAGCAGCATATAAAAAACTTTTCTACATGTAAATGACACTCTTTAGATTAGGGAATACTTTTTTTGAATCTGACACCAGTCAGTTTGCCTAGCCCATTCAACTCTTTGTGTCTTGATGAACACTCCAGCCAATCTTTTTTTCTAATAATTAAGTTAAAGACAAAGAATTTTCTAAATCATTATTCCATTGTTTGCTTTTAATATATAAATTTTTTCTATAGTACAGGCTTTTTCATTCCTGTACTCCAATATGGAATATATACAGGTTTAAATTCAAGACTTTCACACAACCCTTAACTATCCATGCTATCTCATACTGCTGACACACTTGATCACACACACATGTCGAAAAGATAAATAATCACCAATATACATATTTCATGCTAAACCAGCACTCGTCAGTTGGTCCAGATTATCATCTCCACACATATATACAATCAAAGCTCAGCTTATATTAAGATAGCCAATCTTCATACTTTAATGGACAGGCTTCAATCCACTTCATCCCACAACTCTTCAGCCATCCATTTCATTAAAAATCTGATGATGGAGTATTCAAAGCCCACCTGAGATAACATGGATAGTGTCATATGAAAGTCTGAGTTCAAACCCCCTATATATTACATGTTGGTATGCAGGTATAAAAAAGCCTGTACTGTAGAAAAAGTTTATATATTAAAATATAGTGCTGTTAGGCCTGCCCATCCCTCATATATGTATGTAAATGGATTATGTCCTGTACGTGAGGGGTCAGATTGACTTATGGTCAACATGGGTAGGATGAGAAGATTGGCACCAGTGTGAGCTTTGAGCATTCCATCATCAGATTTTCAATGAAATGGATGGCTGAAGAGTTATGGGATGGAGTGGATTGAAGTCTATCCATTAAAGTATGAAGATTGGTTATCTTAATATAAGCTGAGCATTGACTGTATATATGTGTGGAGATGATAATATGTGATAATCTGTGCCAACTGACAAGTTCTGGTTTAGCACGAAATACATTTATTGGTGATTGTTTATCTTTTCGACATGTGTGTAATCAAGTATGTCAGCAGTATGAGATAGCGTGAATAGTTGAGGGTCGTGTGAATGTTTGCTTTTAACTAAATTGTTATCTGTTTTTTTTTTTTAATAAAACAAAATAGTTGTTTTCAAAGATTCATTCTATTTTTTAAATTTTAAAAATCTCTGCATCTCACAGAATGTTGCCGCTATCTTAACTTAATTGGTGCAATCTGTCTTATTTGAAATAAAAAAAATTTATAGAAAAGAATAAGAATACATGATCAAGTAAATATGGTAGTAGAGGAGTAATTAATTCTAGCAAAATTAAGATGTAATTAGAATAGGAAATATCTCTTTCTTAAAGATGGAGAATCAGGCAAAAGTATTGGGTCAATTATTGATATCTACTCATTATTTTAGCACTTATAATTTAGATCTACACTACATAGCTTTGATATTTAAAGACAAGAATAGTACTTGCTTTCACTCAACCATTAAAGTTTTGGTAGTTTCTCAGAATAAGATTAACCAGCATTGAAACTTTCAAATCACCATTATTTTCGATAATAATAAATTAATACACTGTACAGGCTTACACACACCTGCACATATATAAGCCTGTACAGCCTATTAATTTACATATTAAAACATAGTGTGTTAAAGGTCTGCCCATCCCTCGCATATGTATGTAAATGGATTATTCTCCAGTACATGTGGGGTCAGAATGACTAAATGGTCAATATGGCTAGGATGACAACCTTGGCACTAATGTGGGCTTTGAATGTTCCATCATCAGATTTTCCATGAAATGGATGGCTGAAGAATTGTGGGTAGGAGTAGTTTGAAGCCTGGCCATTAAAGTATGAAGATTGGCTATCTTAATATAAAGCTGGGCACTGATTGTATATATGTGTAGAGATAGTAATCTGGACCAACTGATGATTGCTGGTTTAGCATGAAATATGGATATTGGTGATTATTTATCTTTTCAATATGTGTATGATCAGGGGTATCAGCAATATGAGATGGTGTGGAGAGTTGAGAGTCATGTCCCTTCAATAAAAATGTAAAATTGCCATTGAATATGGAAACTGACTTTATAATAATTGGTCTTGCCAATTAGAATCCAGAGAGACTTCTGGTGTTCATTAAATATTTAGTGCTGAGAATAAGAAATGTAGTACAAAATCTCATATCAAAATTAGGTTATAATTACAGTGGAACTATGAACTATATATTATATTTTGTTTCAAGACCCCTCACATTCAACATATATAGCATATAATAACTCACTTTGTGTTGATAAACATTGATTAGAATAGAATACATATTGTTTACGAACTGCAAATGTACAAGTTTTACAACATCAATACACCCACACATAACATCGATGATTATTATTATGTGTGTGTGTGTGTAAACAAAAAAAATTTTTAAAATAGTATAATTATTAATAATAAAAAAATTGAGGGAAACACATTTTCATAAATTTTGCTGAGTATGTGTTCACTCATACTTTCATTAAAACAAGAATAACAAATAAAAAAAATTTTCTTATTTTTATTTTTAAAATAATGCTCTGGACAATTTTCTTTAATTTATATAGAAACATAATAGACCAGTCTAAAAAATTAGAATCTGTTTTATTTTTCAAGTCAGTATTATCTTTAAGTATTCTTTTTAAAAAAAATAATTTATAATGCAAAATACTGCACATCAAGAAAGAATAATAAAGGAGTAAAATGTGGTGCTTTCAACATAAACTGAAGAAAATATATATAATAAATTGGCTGAAATAAATAGTTTTTTCCACCAACATTAAAAATGTTTCATCCAATTTATTACAAACAAGAACAAGGATAACAGCAAATTTTATATTATAATATATGTAACAATCAATTCTTAATGTATCAACAATCTCAATCTGCAGTCAAGGCAACCTCTTTAGCATGACATATATAATAGTGTATGGTGCTCAAAGAAGCTGCTGAATTTTATGAATTTTACCAGATTTTTATTTGTGTACTTATATTTTTGTTTGATTATATTTTAGTTATATACAGCATAGTTCATAGCTTCATTGTATACATTAGACAGAATGTATAGAAGATTTTTGGAATGTTGAAACAAATAATAAAAAAGATGTATTTAATTTTCTACAATACAGAAAATGCATACAACATAGCAATCAATGGGTGGATAGACAAAAATTTTATATATTTATTTAGTAAATTTATAAGGAAATAATATGAAATATTATATAAGCTATAACTATACATATACATTTATTATTATTATTATTATTATTATTATTATTATTATTATTATTATTATTATTATTATTATTATTATTATAATAATAATAATAATAATAATAATAATAATAATAATAATAATAATAATAATACATACATAAAAGCTTTTTTCAGCAAATATTTTTATGCTCTTCTCAATGTAATTTCAATCTTTTAATGCTTAATTTATTTTACATACATAGCAACAATTATTGTTTTTTTTAATATATATATATATAATTAATCAGAACCAATAATAAAATTATGATAAAGCAGTCTAAATATTTACAAACAAAACAAAAGTAACATATATTAAGTGTACAACATATAATTATATAATATATATATATATATAAAATGTACACAAGCCAAATATGCTCCTTAGGTTAATGCTAGATATTGGAGGTGCACACTATTACAGCACCATTAAAATGATTAACCAGTAGATAACTGATCAACTAGATTATGATGCTTACACTATTAAATCATCCTTTGACTTTATCAATTTTATTAAAAGCTCAGAATTAGGAGCTGAATATAAAATTGTCTCTCTTGACTTAACAGAGTTATACAGCTCTATTAACAGTAAACTATCCATTAACATTATTAAAGCTGATCTCAATGGATGTCAATTATTCCCCAATGCAAATTAACTTCATTTCTGACTTGATAAGCTTTATCATAAAATATTTATTTCAATAATCTGTTAATATTCATCCACTTCAAATATTCAATCTATTAAAGTTGCATCTTTACAATAATATATTCACCATCATTACATTCAACAAGTTGAAAAACATATATATTGCTCCTTCAATAGATTCATCATATTTTTAGAATAGTACGGAGTATTCTTAAATAAAAATTTTCCAGTGGTTTTATATTATCGTGTTTGGCATCCTGTTTCAGTTCCTTATAATAAATTTGACAGAATAATAAACCTCATATGCACAATGTGTTCCAGTGAAAAGATGATTGGTTCCAGGTGACTGCAGTGCCATCTTTGTATCAACTTTTGTGTTATGTAGAAACATATTTCAGGGACTCACCACAAAAATTTTAAAATACTGATAAGTCTGGATCATGAATTACTCATGAAATATGAAATATATTTCATTCCTTTATAGAAAATCCATGATAAAACAACATACTAATATTAAATTTTGTTTTAAATTGGGAAAAACTAATACAGAAACTTTTCAGATTTAAACTGAAGCCACGAGTTTCCAGAATGTTTTCAATTGGTTTGCAAGATTTTATGATTTTAGAGATAGCATTGAAGACTATCTCTGGTTTTGTTTTTAAATAAACATACAAAATATTTTATGCTACATGCCATAATTTGTGATTTAAACACACTGGCACCTTAAAATTGTTGTGACAAATAGCTAAACAATGTTCCTATGTAACACATGTTGATTTAGAGACTGTAGGCAGACAGCTTAGAGAGAGAAACAGTCACTTTTCATGAAACACAGTTGTACATCTAATTTATTTCAAGTTACTATTACTATGATAAAATATTCTATTTTTTAATTTGTTAAATATAAAAAGCATACTGGACTCTGTGCTGCATCTCATGATTTAAGTCCACCTTCTGGTCTAAAAGGCTACCAAAATATTTAAATTGGCTTCATATTAGTAAGCTCATGATCATCCAAGCTAAAAATTATTTTCCTGTCACTGCAAGCTAAAACGCTTGAATTATTTAAGCATTAATTACCAAACCAAAGGCTTTTAAAATTACGTTTTAAATAAGAATGCCAATATGAATATTAAATTTACTATTCTAAACCCGAACCCGAACCACTGTTGTTCGTTATTTTCAATATTCAATCAATTGATATCTTGGCTTTTAATTTTCATAAATTTTGATTCAAATAGTCAGTGATTAATTAATAAAAAAAATTGTTTATGAATAAACTATTTAATAAAAAGATGTTTACTGTCATTGCAACCGTAAGGTAATTATGATTCGAGGCTATCGTCATTAACATTAGTCGTTTGTATTTATCCATAAAAAAAAAAAAAAAGTTTCTGTAAAATCTAAATATACATCTTAAATGCCCTATTTTGTCCATTTTCGATAAGATAATCCATTTAATTTTAAGAATATCTTAACTGTTGAAAAGCTTATCTTTGCTTAATTAGCTACAAAGCATAAATCATTTTGACAAATCGTATTTTTGGGGAGACTTGTCTTTGCTTTCCCGCTTCCGTTTAAAGAACCCGACAATTAATCAATTTTTCAAAAGAATAAAAATAATTTAGACTCAACTTTTGTTTAGAAATTCAAATGTTATAAAATTAGGAAATTAAATTTTATTGATTTTTTTCTTTTTTTGTAATGATTCACCTCTGAGTTTTTTCAAAAGCGTATAATCATCATAGGTCAGAGGATAATTCAAACTCGTCAATCATAACTTTTTTTCTCTGCATGGCTCCAGAAAACTTCCAAATGTTATCCTTCTTATTTTTCTAGATCTTTTATCATTCTTTCAAGACTTCATCTAACTATTATCATCTTTTTTAATAATATGGCCAATCCAGCTCCATTTCAGTTTAATTTTTTTTTTTCTAATACTGTCAGCCATACTTGTTTGCTTTCTCATTTATGTGTCACACAGTTGTGATTCCTAACTCTTTAATCTGATATATATATATATCCACATTTTCTTTGGTCTGCAATCTCTTTGTTGTTCTTCTATTAAGTGTTCAAGTCTCAGAGCCATAAATACCATTCTTGTCGATCATATAGGCATATTTCTTTTTAATATTAAATTACTTTTAGCAAGTTTAATTCTATGATTAACTTTATCCATTACGTTTTCATTCATGTCAATAATCTGATCAAGATATTTATAGTTGTTAATTTTTTTTACTTCACTATCGCCAATCTAGTTCTAAGTTTATGGCATTTATCTTTTTTCTTTTCCTTCATTTTATAATGCTGGATTATTTATGTGGTATGTTGTTTATATACACAATGTAAATAAACTTTATTATTTAATCATATAAATATATGCAGACAGTAAGTATATGAATACAATCTCATTATTATTATTATTCCCTAGAAAATCAACACATGTCAATCCTACATTTAAATATATATTGAAAAGTAGTTATGCAAATGAGAAATAATTATGCAAAAGTGGCTCCTATAAAAAAAAAATGCTCAGAATTATTTGTGTGCATGTGGAAGCTAATAATTGTGAGTATAAAAAATAGCTGATAGTCTGAATATTGTTGATGTGATAACTGCCAAAGTTTGGATCTTCACTAATAAAAATTAGCACACAATCGCCATTCTTAATGCTTACACAAGCTGTTTACACAGAGGCTAAACTCTCCATACAGTAGCGCCACTCAGTACAAACCAGAGTAATCAATGGATGCAAGAAAATTTTGCATAAAATCCCCATCTAGTACTATATCAGTGCATGCCAGAGTAATTAATGGATGCAAGAAGATTTGTGAATAAAATCCCCATCTAGCACTATACAGTAGTGCCATTCAGTGCAAGCCAGGGTAATCAGTGGATAAAAGGTTTGCACATAAAATCCCCATCTCTCTTACTTTATCAATGTGATCCTTTTTGGGTAAATATGTATTTAATGAAAACAATTTATACAAAATTTGAATTATAACATACTATGAATTGTCTTTACATACAAACTGAAATTTGAATCGCAATATACAGCCTGATTGGCTATAGTATATCCATCAGCTCTAGATATATATTCCAATAATTTTAATAACCTTATAAATAAGCAACAGCTTTTGTAATTATATTTAAGGTAAATTCTGAATGTTCACATTATAAAAATTTACAAATAAGACTTATTAGAACCATTTTTAACAACTTGTACATAATGCCTTCTCTTGCATAAATGCTAATTTATCAATTAAACAAAAAAGTGGCACATGTATAGCTAATTGATCAATTAGCTTTATCTCAGTGATTCTGAGAATTGGTGCTTTGCAAAATAGGATGGTGATGATGTTAAGTTTTGGTATTAATTTACTATTTTGCAGTTAGTGCAGTTTTGCTAGATTTATGTTCATTTGATGGCAAAACTTGGAAATACAGTAAGTATTGATTTATTAGTTCAACAGAAAATCTGAAGATGTCACTAGTTCACAGAAATAAAACTACAAAAGAATTGTTTTCGATTTTGGTGTATAAATAAACTTAAAAATTCATATGATTGTTATTAAGAAAGAACAAAAAAAATGGTATAATTTCATAGCTTATTTAATTATTTATGATTGTTGTCACAAAATATTTGTTTACTTCTTACTAAAAAGAAAATATATTTATATTTACATTTAGATTTTTAGAAATGTTTAATTTTTAAAAATATAAATCAGAAAGTTCAAAGTAATGCTAAAAAGAAAACTACAATCTTATGCTGATTAAGCTTTCTCAATAGTAATAAACTTTTATATTTTAAAAGGTGTAAATGCAATTTTAACTTTTAGAATGAATTTTATAGTCTTATGATGACTTTATGATGATTAAAAATGTTCATTCAACAAAAATTTCTTTAAATTACTTTTTTCTATAGCATTATTACAATGAGCCAATAAGAAAAAACTAATTGCTTTCATTCTGTATTTCACTTTATTTTTTATATAAGGATACTTTTAATTTGTAAATTGATATTTTTAATAAATTAAATGCAATTTGTTGATTCATAATATTAAATAACTGTTTTAAGATTAAAATAAAATGTTGAACTATTAACTCAAATTACCATTGGGGAAAGAGTAAAAAAATATTAAAATGCAGACAAATTAATATGAGAAAGGATATTCTTTGCAAGTTTGGTAAAATGATTCTAGGAAGTCTGATTTATGAATTATTATGGTATGCACATTCAAAATTTACTATTTCATAAATATAGGTATTTTAATTATAGAAAAGGTTTATTTAAGATTAAAATGTATCTCTAAACTTATTACTTTTAGAATAAATCATGTTAAAAAGCTAATAAGCACTAACAACTTATCATGGATATATCCCTTTGCCTAATTTCTCAATTTTCTTTTAGGCAGAAAACTTAATACAGAAACATACATCTATATTGTAAATCATTAATATAATAATAGTAGTAGTAGTAATGGTAGTGGTGGTGGAGGCAATGGTGATGGAAATGGTGGTCACAGTAGTAATAATAATAATTAATAATAATATGATAATAAATGAAAAGTTGAAGTTTTAAATTGGATCCCAAAAAATTGTAAAAAAACTAAAAAGAGACCACATATAAAATAAATGGATGAAATAAGAAACTTGCTGGTATGTTGTAAAGAGAAAACTAGAACAAACCTGGAGAGACCTTCATCCTGCAGTAAATCAAAATGGCTGAAAAAGATAATGATTAATAATAATACAAAATGCATATATATAATTCTTAAAAATTTATATATATGTGTATTATTTTTTATATATTTTTATAACTATATTTGATTTATATTTTATTATTCTTTGTTTCTCCAACCATCTTTATTGTAAAACCATTAAGCATCACATGGAGAGTTTTGCTCTGTTTATCATCTTTATTGTACTTATGAATATATTTATATGAATACTATATTTTATTCTCAATTTTCATGTATATAAAATAAATAAATAAAAAATAACATATTCAAAAAATAGCACCTAATAAAATGATAAAAAGGGAAAATAAATAAGTAGTTTGTTAACTTTAATGAAACAAACTTTTTTATAAATACAGCAATATATATATATATATATTATACATTTTAAACAAAAAAGTCATATTATTTATCAAATTTTATGGTGATGTATAGCTTCATGTATAGCTAAATCAAGATGTAGTCTTGAGAAAAGGTTAAAGTGCATCAATTATTATAAAAGCGTATAAAAATAAAAGTAATAATGATTTAATAACAACTACTGTTTTCTTTGACCATGAAAAACATATAAGTTTATCTTCAATTTTGATCTTGAAAATTCTAAGATTCTTCATGACGAGTGAAACCATATAAAATAAAAATTAAGAAGGCAATTTTCATCAATAAAAATAAAACATCTATAAACAATTGACAATCTGCTAATGTTAAAATTGGAGATCTTGGGATATGATTTGATAATATTTATTTCTGCTACATTTAAATTTAAATGACAGTTGAAGAAGGTTGAGAATTAACTGAAAGTATTTTTGTGATTTTTTTTATAGTTTTTATAAATATATTATCATTATATTCATTATACATTAAATAATTACCATATCCTATTGGATGAGTAAGTACTACTAGATAGATATTTTAGGTACAAACCTTTCTGCAATCATTGATTACTAAAGTTTGCACTGGGTGACATTATTCTATCGAGAGTTTGTATTCCTGACTCTGTATAAGGAGAAATCACAGTGCATCACATTATCACATCACATGCCATGGAGTTGACAAAGATTATGTTGTGGAAATGGCATGAAGCAGGATATGGAAAAATGTAGGGTGGGGAATGGAAAGGGAAGGTAAAGTGGCTAACAGATTTCTCTGGGCATAGTTGCTGAGAGTTTTCTGACTCTGTATAAGGAGAAGTCATAGTGCATCACATCACATCACATACTGTTTATATATTAACCAATTTATATTTAATATACTCCAAAATTCATACAAATATAGCAACATTAAAAGAATAAAAATCAAAAAGCTGCTTTATTAATCTGATTTACAAAAAAAAAAAACTTTAAAGTGCAATAAAATGTATGTTTTACATAAATTGAACAAGAACTTGGTTAAACATATACTTGATTCTGATGCAGAAAGTCATTTTCTAGGAAAATAATTAAAAATTCTTGATTTATTGAAAGTTATCTGCTGGAATGAAATAATTCTTATTCTTTTACAATTACTAGACATTTGTTTATAAACTGCAAAAATATACACAAATTAAATGTATATTTTAAGTTAGTAAACAACAACTTACCAGTGCAGGTGCTTGATTTCAGTTATTTATGCAAAAATATTCTCAAAGAATAATCATGAGTAATTTATGTCATTCAAGACTATACTGAAAATAACCACAATATTGTTCTTAAACAGGCAAAACTCTCTATACAGTAGTGCCACCCTGTGCCAACCAGAGTAATCAATGGCAAATTTCTATTACAAATATTTAGAAAAAAAATGTCATTGTAAAAAAGTAATAATTAGAGATATTAACATGTGCAAATAGTGATTAATAATTGAAGAGGAAAAATAAATGGAAATTCATTTTTCAACAAAAGTTATTAGCTTTCAAAGAATTTTATCCAACAAAGCAATATAGGTTATATAATTTCTTTTGTCCGCATACTATTGTGGTAAGTGTTTACAAAAATCCTAATACAGAATTGTCATGTGGTTCACAAAGTCTTGAAAGTAAGGAAATTTTTCCAATTGGATAAATTGATTTTCATTTTAGATATTGCAATAGTAGCAAGTGGTACCTTCTAGTTTCTGCTTTTCATTTCAGATTTATTAATCTTGAGCATTGATTTCTTTCTTATAGGCTTGAGAGTAACTGCAATTGAGACCAGGTGTCAGTGAAAGTTTTTGGGTTGTTATTCTTTTGCCTCATTGACATATATTATCCAGTTCATTTTGAATGTATTAGGGTGCCTTCTTGGATTACTGTTATGTATGAATTTATACCTTGTAAACAGATGAATACACTGATCCTAATGTCAGCAAAGGCTTCTTTTTTAATGAGTCAAATAAGTTATTTATATTTGATTTTTTTATTTTTGAAGAGTGTACATATTATTGAATGAATGTTATTAAGTCCTTGGCATGAAAGAAAAAGGTGATCCTGCATTTCTGAATCTTTGTGATAAACGGTGCATAGATGGATTACATTTTGAGCTTTTTTTAAATCTTAGAAAGTATTGTGTGAATGATGAATCGAGGTTAATTTTAAATAAAAAATCAAAATATTTTAATTCAAATAAAATTTATGGCAAAGTTGTTTGTTGATGATGTCAAGTAAGGTTTTATCATTGTCTTGTAGAGGGTACAAACTTGAATGAATTTCCCAGTTCTTGGATTTATTTTGAGGTAGTTTAAAAACCAAATTTTTTATGGACAATAGTGGAATAAGTAGCCTCTTCAGGTATCCTTGATTTATGGAAGTGACTTTACAGGCTGTTTCTAATTATTGAATTTTTTTGCACATGTGGAGATTATATAAATAGTTTTTTGGATTCTGAAAATGAAAATTGAGTAGCAAAAAGTCAAAAATAATTTAGAAATGAATCCTACTTAAAATAGGAAAAAAGCTTATGAAATTTAAAGTGTGAATTTTAACACTTATGCTAATCAACTTATAACTTCTTTGCCCTGTGTCATTAGGTACAGAATTAAGAAGCAAAGCTCGAAATCCATGAATCACAGTGCTTCTTGAACTTCGTTTGAATTCCCAAGCAACTATCATTGTTATATCTTTCTTTTTATTATACTACTGTGTGTAGATTAAATATTAGTAGGTTTTTTTTACTAATACACACACACACATGTATATGGGCAGTAGCAGAACTAGGAAACATAGGATATTTTTGTATGAAGTTACTTATATGTTTTTATTCACATTAATATATTAGGATTTATAGGTCAATAAAAAAATAAAGGAAACAATAGATATTATTATCAAATACAAAAGAATCAGTCACTCTCAGTGTTCATTTGCTGATACCTATCACCTGACATATCCCAATTGACTGTTAAACTTATTACAAAAAATATTTTCAAGAAAATGTTTTAAATAAAATATGGGTTCATTGGTGGTCATCCAAATTGTTCAGAATTAAATCCTATAGATTATTTTTATGGGGTCAACTCAAATGGTGAGAATAATGTGTTGAAAAATTGGCCATCATGTAGATGAAAATGTTTCTTTACATTTGGAATGCTCAAAAACATTAATTTTAATATGATTTTAAAAATCAAAATGTGATAGCTATATGAATAACATTTCTATAGTCTAAATTTTTACTACTGCTTTTTATTCACTTTTAACACATTATGAAGGAATGTAATCATGAACATATGACCAATGACATGTGAAAAAGATATATGATCTCAAAATTCATATTTCATGCTGAATTGGCAATCATCAATTGGCCCAGATCACATTCCCTTGCACATATCTTTATCATTGTTCAGTATATATAGATAGCCAATTACTACACTTTAATTTATAAGTGTCAAACTTACTGCCCTCACAACTTTGACACAAATGATTTGATTGAAGTATATTAATAATTTTTATTAATCATTCATAAGACTAGAGATTATTCATTTAATAAATAATATTTCTGTAGTGTAATTTTCACTACACCACTCTCATACAAGGTAGGAAGGGGTTTCTACTCACTTTTAACACTGGGTGGTGGATGTAATCATAAACATATGACCAAAAACATGATTTTTGATAGCACATTTTGTGCTGAACCAGCAGTCTTCAGTTGGCCCAGATCACAATCTCTTATACATATCTTTATCATTATTCAATATATATATATATTGCCAATTACTACAGTTTAATTGAATAAGTGTCAAATTTACTGCCCTCACAACTTTGACATAAATGACTTGATGGTATTATATTAATAAATTTTTATTAATCATTCATAAGACTAAAGATTATTCACTTAATGAATAATATTTCTATAGTGTAATTTTCACTATACCACTCTCACACAATATAGCGACTGGTTTCTACTCAGTTTTAGCATGGTATGGAGGATGTAATTATAAAGATATGAACAAAATTATGTGAAAAAGATGTATGATCTCCGATAGCACATTTTGTGCTGAACCAGCATTCATCAGTTGGCCCAGATCACAATCTCTTACACATATCTTTATTATTGTTCAGTATATATAGAGATAGATAACCAATTACTACAATTTAATTGTTAAGTGTCAAACTCACTGCCCTCACAGACATAAATGATTTGATGGGATTATATTAATAATTTTATTAGTCATTCATAAGACTAAAAATTATTCACTTAATGAATAATATTTCTGTAGTGTAATTTTTACTACAGCACTCATAAGCATTAACTGAACAATCTCTAATCTAATGGATGACTAATAAAAAATTATTAACGATGGCTATATATATTAAACATACCCTATTTAAAGATATTAAAAGCTATTATAATGTGTCACACGCTTCAATAAAAGTATTTAAAAACATGAGTTTTAATTATTAACATATTTGTTCTTAAAGAATGTTTTCTAAAAATATAAAGCTATTTTTTGGTTTACGAAATAGATAAATAATGGCTTGTCAAACAAAAAACTCAACTGCTTTATAATTCCTTACATCACAAGATGTATCTACTATTATTTAAAGTTATTTAAAAGATGATTACCACTAATAACTAGTCAAAATAAATTCAAATAATGTCCTGTGATTAATAATTTTTCTAATTATCATCAATAAATAATGAAGGAATGTGTTATTTTCCCTTTTTTCGTTGCATCATTCAACGATAAATTATTGATTGAATATGTAAAAAAGAACTCATGTGTAAAAAAAATTACAGATAATAATTTTATGAAATCATTATTTTATATTAATAAAAATATAAAATTTTGTGTGATATCATTTGTATATTAGTATGTGTTTTATAAATTCATAATTAAAAAACCCTTCAATAAAACTTAATAGTTGTTCTATTTTTAAGTATTTTCACAGTAACTATCATATTTTAAATATCGGTAAAGCGACTTCTCTCAGCTCAGCACTTTTGTAAACAATTCTTCAATCTTTCCCGCGCTGTGTGGTAAATATCATCTGAGATTTAATGGGGAAAATATACTGATACGGCCTTTAGATTTGCTTTCACTTTAACTGCCCTCTTTTTTTAATAAAATAATATCTAATTAATCTTAACCCAATTGTGAATTGACATTTTATTAGTAAATAATTTTTCTTTAATGCTGTCTTCTCTGTTTCAAAGACTAAGATGGTAACATCCAGATGAAATTAAACTTATTAACGCATGCAAAATCTGTCCAGCGTAATGATTAATGAGCCATATCTTGAAGTCAGTATCCATATGACTAAAACCAGTGTAATAGATAGCAAAATAAATTATTAAAACATCGATTTCTACATTATGTTATTTGTATTATTAGATAACTTTAAAGTAGATTAGATAATGATGATGATGATGAAGATGATAATAATAATCTTAGCAATCCATTATTTAATCTTGTTTTTTTTTTTAAAACAATATGTTTTACCGATAATGATGCAAATCCTACATATATATATTAGAATGGCAAAATGTGTTCCATAATTGCTTTATTTGAGATATGAATAAATTCATCATAATTTCAAATTAATTTTTAAATAATTCAAAAAAATTTAATGCTAATACAAACAAACAATACATAATATGCTCTTTTGTACATTTTATACAATACAAATTTAATACTTTATTATATCCATATTTCCAAAAATAGCTGGCATTTTCAACAACTCAGTCGACTTCGTCAGAACTTTTTTAGATTGCGTAACATTAGTACACAATTCGTAGAAAGATTTGTTTTACTGTTTATTTAATCAATTGGCATAGATTTTGCTTTAAATTAATCAATTTTTTTTGTAAAATTAGCAAATGAAAGAAGAAATTTTAAACATACTATTGCAGGGAACATATTATACCATTATGTCTCAACTAGCATTCAACGTATAGCATATGTTTTAATAATTATCATTTTAGTTATTAACAGTATATAATAAACATTAATAAGTTAAAATGTGACTGAATTATTTGAAAATCTGTATATTTATTTATGTATGATTTCTTGAAGTCTGGCATAGGTAGATGTAATCTTTTTCATTGCTTCATTTTTTCTTTCATCTTATAATTGAATTCTGTATCAGTTTAATCTTCCATCTAACAATCAATTATATTCATCTTTTTTTAAAATCTTTATCTGCTTTATTCTATTTTGCCTTATTTTCTTGGGTTTTTTAAAATTAATATGATATTATAAATATGTATATAGAAAATGATGTTAGTAACAAAAGACTAAATATCAAACTATATGGAAGAAATAAAATTATAGACTAACCCGTAAACCATGTTGAAAGCTTTATAAATTTTAATAAAAGGCATATTGTTCTGGAAAAGTGACATTTGCTGACTTGATGTCTCTAAATTTTAATAACACATGTATACTTACACTCAGAATGATGTTTTCAATAATTAATTTTATTTAATGCTTAAGGTTTTAAAAATTATTTATTAAACTTTCTAATTCAATTAAATGAATGTAAGCTGTACCCTGTATGAATTAGAGTTGTAGAGTTTCAGATTCTGGAGCATAGAGTCCTAGGTTCAATCTCAGTTCTAGTACTTTTGGTGTTTGAACTTCTTATGAATTCACAAACAACAGAACCATTTGATTGTTGTTGTTTTTTAATGCAATCCATCTGCAAAATCAAATAGTCAAAAAAAATTTAAAAGAATTTAAACAGTACTAACTCTCCATACAGTAGTACCATAAAAGTCATATTACCCAATAGATGCTAGGGATAGCAAGTAGTAGATGGGGGTTTTATGCATAAACCTGCTAGCATCCATTGATTATTATGGCTTACACTAGGTGGCATTAGTGTATAGAAAATATAGTGATTGATTAATATAATCTCCACAATTACATTCCTGACTGAAGATGTGAACAATTGAAACAGGAAATAATTAAATTTGCATATCATGCATAGAAAGAGCAGTTACAATGTAGTTCATAATGTAACAAAAAGATCTATAAAGAAATCTGTCATTGACAGCAAAACAAAGACAATGTGTATGAGAAAGAACTTTAAAAAAGTCATATTTTATTAAAAGCTGAACGTTTATTTATACCAAGATTTATTACTACTAACACATGTTATTAATTTCATAGAAAATTACAATCTTAATCAATGTTTTTTCATCTATTTCTTGAAGGATATCTCACTGAATTTAAGAAACCCAATCTAATCAAAACCGTGTCATCCACAACCATGTTTACAACTACATTTTTCATAGCATTAATATATTTCAAGATGGCCACCATCCACTTTTATTGCATAATCTCTAAATGTTTATAAAAAACACATCTCTTATAATGGTCTTTTTATAATGCTTTATTTATTAACTCTTCAATGGGTTAACATTTTTTTTGTTTTTCTGATGGTGATTTTTATAAACATTCGACATTTGAATATTTAGAATATTTCAGTGATTTAAATCTTATTATATTTTAGAATTCAATAAATTAGGCTCTGAAAAGTCATATTGAACTTTGCAAATATAGAAGAAAAAGAAAGAATAACATGAAATACGTAATGACAACAATAACTTTTTCTTACAGGATGATTACCACAATGCCATGGGAAAAATAAATTAATGAAATCTTTGTTGATTGAACTTTATTTGTAAAATGTAAACAAATTATTATTAAGGTGTCATAAATTACATAAGTTCTGTACTATTGTTTTTAACAAACCACGACCAATCGTAATTTCTTTTTTTTATCATTATGATAAGTTTTTTTTTTTTTTAAAAAAAAATGTATTTAATTAAAATCAAAGTGTAATTATGTATACTTTTGTTTTTAAATAATTATTTTGTAAAAATAAATCTAAATATTTGAATAAATTTTGGAAATGTTGACAATGATAGAAGTTTATAATTAAGTTTCACAATTGCTCTCAAAGCATGAAAATAAAAACATTACCATCAGCAACGTTTTAGACAGAGTTTGAATTCTTGTAGTTTCCTTTTTGATATAGAATTTTGATAACTTCAGATTTTTTTGAACTATTAAATCAATATATTTTAGTTTCAATTTCTGCTATAAAAATGAATACAAACCCAGCAAAATAGCATTATTTGTAATTGCAGGAAAGTGGAAGAAAGCGGAAGGCCTACCAGCATAATCTTCAAAACAAAGTAATCTATGTATGCTAATAAGTGAGTTAATTTATAACAGTTTTAATGATGAGCAGTCTTCTTTAGATGTTCTGCACTATTTTTCACTAAACTTCTTTCAATTTAGTTTGTAAATTGAAAAGAAGTTAATGGTTTTAGAATATCTGAAGAACACTGCTAGCCAATCGAAACTGGCATAAATCAAATAAAGCATTGTGTTTACCCAAAATCAATGAAAATTAAATGAAAATATATAGCTATTAACATTAAAGAAATTTATTATATAACAAAAGATTAACATTTAAAACTTGCATAACCATATTGTATATGCTCAATCTCATTTTACTGATAATATTTTTTCAAAAACCTATTACAAACATACCTTTAAAATTACTATTAATATGTTTAGAATCTCTATTATATGGACACGTGTATTTTTCAGCCAACAGATTATCTCACCACATAGCTTTACAATGTAATGATAGCAGCTATGCCAAAAATGGTAGAGCTGTGAAAAGTAGCCATTTGCTGTAATGATATGCAACTCAAAACATGGGCAAAAGTTGTCACAATCAATTTATTAAACCTTTTGTATGATATATCAAGCCACTTGATATTATCTTCTGCAGAATCCCACCTTTGGAATAATTTATAGCTTTAGTCAAATAATGAGTTACTACTCTTAGAAGCCAATAGTGTAAAAATAGTCCAAAATAATTCTCCAATAATATATGCATATTTAACAATCTATTTTCCCATAACTCAAATCAAGTCCAGTTTCTTGCTAATATTGAATTTTCTGGCTTAGAAGTGACCATCTATACATGAGATTTGAGATGATGTGCTGTTCACATGGTAGTTGTATCTGTGGTCAGTAGTAAAGGAGTAGTTACTCCTCATCCTACAGTTACATGAAAATGCTTAATTCCATGCTGGAGAATATTATATCAATATCATTTTAAAAAAATTTCTGAGGTCTTTAATGCATATATTGGCAAGAATAACAATATTTGAACCAAAGTTATTGTAAAAAAAAAAGATTTTGTTTATGCAAACTCGTTTGAATATCACAAATACATTAGACAAAAAAATAGCTATAAGGAACTTGAATGTATCTACAACCAAAATAATAATACCTAATAGATTAAGTTATAATTAGAAGTCAGAATGCAAAATAAGTTTATATTATAAAAGCACAAATCAAATTGTTAGGCCAATTATAAACTCTCAAAGAGAAAAATGACAATAGCATTATAAAATAGCATCTTTTCAACATATTGGTATAACATTTAGTTTTCACTTTATAGAAGAACCTTATTAGTTGTGCCGAATTTCAACAACAATTAAACACTAAAATTGCCAATTGGCCTTTCATTTTACAGAAATGAGGATTTATTTACAAACTAACTGATTTTTGATTTTACTAAAAAAAATAAGTTGAGACTAGTCCCCCAACAATTATTCATTTATTAATGACTTGATAATGATGAGGAGGGGATCTTTAGTATGATAAAAAATTGAATGAAGAGCTTTGTAAAAAAAATATGATTGGAAGTTCAAAATTGCAAATGAAATATAATCTTGCACAAATTGTAATTATATCAGATTCTTTTTTGACATCCTGAAAGATACATTTGGATTTGAAAAATAATATAACTCTATTAAATCTTTAAATGATAGTTGGTTGACCTAAATCTTTAGGTTTGATTTCAGTAAATTGGGTTTGATTTGGTAGTAATTTTAATTTGTAAATGGCATGCATTTTAAAATATCATATTTGACATTTAAAAATATCAAAATAATAATAAATTGAGTACATTATGAAAATAAAGAACATTCTTCTTATTGAAAGGCTTAATGGCGCAATTAAATAGCAGCTCAAAAAAATTTACAAAAATTTTTGTCAAATGAAAACTACATTGTAAACAGGTTGAATACATAAAAATGTAAATGTGAAACTAACAAAAATCTATTAAATTATTCTTTAAATGTTATATTTCCATTTATAATTTTTTTAATATTTCAAAAGTTCCTAGTACCTTCTTCGGAAAATGTATTTACTGATCTCTTTCAAAAAAAGTGACAACCGTGATTTTCTTTATTTGAATTACGATCAAATTTATTAACTTCTATTTTTAAAAATAGAACATATATGAATAAATTCAAAGTGTATACTGTATTCTTTTGGTTTTTAATAATTACTATAATATTATTGTGTAAAAAATACTCACTAATTTTTATTAAATTATTCAAAATATAAACTTTTTGCTATTTCAAAAATTTCTCAAGTAATCTCGTGAAACAGAACAACAATAATCAAAATCCAATAAGCAAATAGAGGTGGAGCTAACTCCCTTTTATTTTTTGCCAACTCTAGAAAATACTGACCTCTTCATGTTCTTTTTTAAACTAATATATCAATATTACATTATTTTTATTTTCATGCAATTTTTAAGTGTGAAAACCAAAAAAATAACATTAACACTTGTGCAGAAATGTAATTTAAAGTGGATCCACTACTAGTTCCATTTCTAAATAAATAGCCATGGTTAACAACATCGCTCTGCAGTAAAAAGTTAATGATGATATTTTAAATAAGTGCTTTTCTCATCTCTTGACTAATGGTCTAAGTATTAAGATGGTAGTTTTAATGATATATTGATCCCATCTACTCAATTAGATGTAGTGAAAAATATTTTATATGCTTTTATTTAATTTAGAAATTCTTTTTGCTTATTTGCTTGTTTGCCTGGATTAAGTCCTGTAATCAAATTTTAACACATTTCTATCAAATAGATTTTCTTCCAATTTTGTACACATGTTAGATATTGATGATAATGCAAATATGATAATCAAATATTTCAGGATTGTCCATATAATTTTCTAATCTAACAATTAGTATCTGAATTTTAAAGTATACATGATATTAGTTCAGCAAGTTTTCAGGCATGTGCACTAGACGGCAGTATATTTTTAAAATATGATAAATTAAATATTCACTAAAAAGTATTTACAGTTAATAAAAATAGAAAGAAAAAGAAATGAAGGATGAAATATTAATTTTTCTTATTTAACTAAATTTGCATTTTTATAAATGTTGCTTCATAAACAAAAAATAAATCTTATAAACAATTTTTAAAGTGCATGACTGTCATTTCAAAAGCTAGAAATATTTCAATATTGTTTACATTCTTAGGGTTTAAATTTGAATACAAAAATTATAAAAAGGCTGTTGTAATACTAATGAATGGCTAAAACCACTACACATGCACTTTACAGATGTAATACAAATATCCTAAAACTAAAAAGTAAAAAATAATATATAAATTATATATCTATCATTGTAATCTTAAAAATGGAAAGTCTGTCATTTCTGATGAGTTAACTAAAGAAAAATTTTTAAAACACAGTGATAATATGGAAATTTCAAGAGAGATAAAAATTGCCCCTCTGTTACCCATGCTTTACTCGAATTTTTCACTTTGATATTGAGTGATGAGTCTGGGGCAATCAATATTCCATATTATTATCACTCATTGCTTGCCGATGCACAACAAATGCATCCCTGGTTTAGGGGAGTACATCCCTGCCAATCCTCACAACTTACGTTGATTGGCAGCAAATGAGGACAAAATAAAAAGCAACTTGCCTGACATGGCATATAGCAAATCTAGGAGTTGGTGCTAGTCATTCCCTTCTTGGGTGAGACATCCTGTCAAACTCTCATGAGTCATAGTTACTCCTGTTGTTTACCTGTGCTTCTTTGAATCTCTTCACCTTGACATTCAGAGCACAGTGAAAATCACATCATGTCTGCTCTGTGTCTATTGCCCCTTACTGTGAAGCTCTGTGTTAATTAGATAGGAAGATTCTCCAGCTTCATGCTGATGTTGAGGTGACTGTAGGTCATCAACATAGGGTTTTCATAATGATGGATGTCTACGGGAGAGAAAATGACAAGGCAGTGAAATGAAGATATACACTTAACATCACCATTCCCAATGACCAACATTTGAAATCACACCCTTTTCCATCATTTGACATTATGGAATTGCTTAGAAATATATGAATACATGAAATTATTCCAATTAATGTTAAGAATGGTTCTTTTATCTCTGTTTTTAAAAATTAAGAGAATGCAAAAAGGAAATAATTATTATAGAATAGCAAGTTTAGAACTAATTTTTATTTCATAAAATTTATTTACATAATTATATTTTATATATTAAGAAATCTACAATAGGTTATAGTACATAATAAATAAAATTGAATGTAAAAACTGTTTATTGTAATAAAAAATAAGCAAAAATTGGGGAAGAAAAATTTTAATATAAGTATGATGATTACATACTGCCTAATGCTATACTAGTAATTAAGTATTTATTTTATATAGCGTATTCAGATTTGCTCATATATAAGCATTTGAGTCGTAGGAATAAGAGGATTCCTTTTATTCCTGCATAAATACTATATCTTATATTGGTGAGAAAGTATTCATTTATTATTAACACTCGCAAAGCATATGCACAATTAGCTTAAAAGGCTGATATTTGAATGTATACTAGTAATTATAAATAAAATAGAAATTTATATAATGTTACAATACTAGTCAAAAAAACTAAACTTTGCTAAAATTCTTTCACAATCATGGTTTCATCTATTAACAAATAGACCTTTTCAAGTGAAATTCAACTAAACATACCATATATATATATATACATACACACAAAATAGAATAGCCTTCCCATCATTCACTTCAAAAACTAACTTCCTTTCCATCATTCACTTCAAAAACTAACTTCCTTTAACATTGCCTTCCCATCATTCACTTCAATAACCAACTTCCTTTAATATCAAAGGATGTCTTCATGAGACTGATGGCCTCAGATTTAAAATATTTTATCATCAATGTTACTTTTATTCTTCCTTTTAATTCACTGTTCATAAAAGACAACCTCTGCATTGTCAAATAATATTTTATGGTCTTTATTCAGTTCATGAATATATAAAATTGAGTTATTGTTTATTTTTAACTCTACTCTTATGAACTTTAATTCATTCATTAAGACTTAATTTACCCTGACCTATATAAATTTAATGATAACTGCAAGGAATCTTAAAAACTACTCCCAGAATAAATTTGCAATCAATTAACTGTTTTGAACTATTTATTAATTAATTTGAAGTCAGGGCTTTTTTTCCAAACCATTTTCATACCATCCAATAAAAACTATTCTTTTAAATCAATTTACTAATTGATGACTTATATGGCAATGAATTAAACTTTTTATTCTCATTAACACTTAAATATTATTAACAGATCTGTAGATATTTTTATTAAATATAATATTCCCAAAACTCATTATTATATCCTAACTCAATATAATCAGAAACAAAATGACTCCTCTGATTATAACTATTAATTTCAAAATTGTTGAGACTTCTATTCCTATAACATAAAATTCAATAAAAAAAAGTCTCTTATGAGTAAAAGATAGATAACTGTCTGTCCTAATCATATTTCTTAAACTTTTTACTTTAATGAAATGACTGCAAAATAAAACATTATCAACTTTATCAATACTTAAATCTAAAAATTTTATCTTAAAAAACTTAAATGTAACCCCCTCAATAGTAAATTTAATATTAGAATCAAAAGCGTTCAATCAATCAAAAAAATTCTTCAATTTATTTTCCTGTATAACAAACAAACAATCATCAACATACCTAACAAATAATTTAAAAAAACTGAAAAATCATTATTAACACTACTATCTAAAAAAATCAATATAGACAGAGCACATCAAAGAAGAAATAATATAACCAATAACCCAACCCTCTTTAATTTTCTAAAACACACCATTAAACATAAAATACATAGATTCCATTAATAACAATAGCAAATCATGAATAACCTTAATCTTATCTGCAGAAAAATATTCAAATTTTTTTAAAACATCAAGAAATACATTAATGCTTTCTATTTTATCAATTGATTGATACATGTTTCAATATCTAAACTACCAAAGAACACAATCTTTTTTTAAACAAATCCATTAATTTTATCCCATGCTTCAAAAGAAGAAGATACACACAATTGTCCTAAATTTATATAACTTTTAAAAAACATAAGAAATCTTGAAATTTGGTCAATTTTAAATAACTTCTTTTTTTGAAGCACATGATAAAATTAATGAATTTGTTTTAGGAAAAGATTGTGTTTTTGCTAGTTTAGATATTGAAACATGTATCAATCAATTGATAACATAAAAAGCATTAATGTGTTTCTTGATGTTTTGAACAAATTTGAATACTTTTCTGCAGATAAAGTTAAGGTTATTTATGATTTACTATTGTTATTAGCATACTCTATGTATTTTGTGTGAAATAATGTGTTTTATAAAATTAAAGAGAGTTGGGTTATTGATTAAAATAAGATCTAGTGTCTGAACCTATTCTGTCACTTCTCTGATGAGTGCCAAAGCATGAAACCATGGTCAGGGGTTTTGGGGGTTCCTTATAGAGATATTTTAAATGCTGGATCTGGCTAAGCATTTATCACAAAGCTTGTTGAGGAATTGGCAATCCTCATTGTTTATAACTTACAAGCTTAAGACATAGGGTCATGTGATCTATGACTCTTATTTTGGGTTATTGATTATCTTATTTCTTTAATGTGCTTTGTCTATATTGATTTTTTTAGAGAGTAATGTTATTGATAATTTTTCTATTTCTTTAAAATTATTTGTTAGGTATGTTGATGATTGTTTGTTATATAGGATAAGTTGAAGGAGTTTTTTGGATTGAATGCTTTTGATTCTAATATTAAATTTATTATTAAAGGGAGTACATTTGAATTTGTTAAGTTAAAATTTTTAGTTTTAATTGTTGATAAAGAGTGTTGATAAAGATAATGTTTTATTTTATAGTCATTTGGATTTTTTTTTTAAATTAAGAAACATGATAAGGCCAGATAGTTATCAACCTTTTAATCACAAGACACTTTATTGAATTTTTGTTATAGAAATAGAAGTCTTAACGATTTTGAAAATAATAGTTATATTCAGAAAAGTAAATTTGTTTCTGACTATATTGAGCTAGGATACAACAATGAATTTATTAGGAATATTGTATTTAATAAAATATCAATAAATCTGTTAATAATAAAGATTTAAGTGTTAATGAAAATAAAGAATTTAATTCATTGCCATATATGTCATCAATTAGTAAATTGATTTATAAAAATAATTTTGTATTGGGTAGTATGAAAGAGACTTGGAAGAAAGACCTGAATTCAAATTCATTACTAAATGGTTCAAAACAGTTAATTGATTGCAAATCTATTCCTGGAGTAGTTTATAAGATTTATTGCTGTTGTCATAAAATATATATATAGGTCAGAATAAATTAAGACTTACTGAAGGAATTAAAATTCATAAGAGCAGATTCATGAATTGAATGCAGGTCACAAAATATTATTTGACAATGCAGAGGTTATCTTTTATGAAAAAAAGTAAATTGAAAAGAAAAGTAAAAGAAACTTTGATTATAAAATATTTTGAATCTGAAGCCATCAATCTCATAAAGACATCCTTTGATGTCAAAGGAAGTTGGGTTTTGAAGTGAATGATGGGAAGGCTATTTTGTTTTATGTATTTATATATACATATATGTATATATGTGTGTGTGTCTGTGGTATGTTTAATTGAATTTCACTTGAAAAGATCTATTTGTTAGTAGATGAAACCATGGTCATGGAAGAATTTTAGTAAAATTTAGTTTTTTTGGCTAGTATTGTTATGTTATATGAATTACTATTTTAAGTATGATAATGTACATTCTAAGTATTTCAAACAATGATTACACTAGTAAATGTAATTAATATTTACAACATATATTAATGAATAAAAACTTGATTTTGCATAATGCTGGATGGTTTTATAAATGTAATTGTGATAATACCCCAGTCATATCTAAGCCATGAATATTCAATCAGTGGCCAAGATAATCTTTATAAGTAAAAGATGGTTTCCTATCTTTCCCTCTGGTGAAGACTTTAATATAGACAGGATAATAGTCTCTTGGACTATACCAGATTGAGATTTTTATATTCTTAATTTAACAGTTTATTTAAACTTCTAGAAATATAAAAGTTTTAATCTGTTATAGTTCAAGTGATTACTTTCCTGTCTGTATTAAGTTCATTACACCAGAATGAAAGGTACAAATTCATTTGACAACAGATTGAAGATTAATAATTCAGATAAGATGGGATGTTATCACAAGGAGTAAAAGAACAAAAAAGAAAAAAATGTCATTGTGGTGATGTGAATAAAACCAGACTCCAGGTAGTCAGAAAAATATATACAGATACATAGGTTTGTACTTCATTTTAATGTTCTTTTTTTTTTGTGAAAGAGTGTTTTACATTTGTGAGGTATGAGATTAAAGATTAGGTAGTCTCTTATAAACCAGAAGGTAAAAGTAATTCTTATGTTGGGAAAAGCCTTTGCATATGCTATTAATGAGGCTGATTTGTATTTGTGTATGTGAGAGATTAATGCCGGTGGTGAGAGTATCATAGGTTTAAAGATCAGGTAGCATCTTATGAACCAGAATATGAAAGTGGTAATTCTTATGTTGGATAAAAGTCCCCGCATATGCTATCAATGAGGATGATTATTGTCTGTGATTGTGAATGAATAATCAGTTTAGAACTAAACTATTTTTCATCATAGATGAATGTTTACCAGAGATTAAAAATGGCTTTAGAGAATCAAAAACACTAAGGATAAAATGTTTGTTGCAGAAAAAGTATGGTGAGTAAAATTCAGTCTTATATTGCTTTTATTTGTTTGGTTAAAACTTTTGATTCAATTAACTGAAAATGTTTATAGTAATGTTTGAAGTTAATTGGTTTTCATATAAAATCATTTCGTATTCTGCAGTTTCTATATGATGAAATGAGAGGGAATTTTGTTACTGTTGATAAAAATCTGCATCATTTGAAATAAAAAATGGTATTAAACAAGGTTGGTACTAGTTCAAGGACTGTTGTCTATTTATATGATAGTCCTTTGGAACAGTTCATAAGCTATTTCATAAAACACAAATCAAAAAGTGATATAGTTTGGTGGTGTTTTTTTAAATTTGACCCGTCCAACAATCTCCATATTGTTTTGAATTTCTAAGCCAGCCAATAAAGATTTGGGTTTCAAAATTAATGTTCAAAAGGTTCAATCGGTATAATTTTTAATTCAAGATGTTTATCAACTTGAGAATGTAAACAATTAAATATCTAGTTTTTTATTTTTTTAGAATGATATTGCTGTCATAGTTAAACTAGTTTTATAGAGGAATACTTTTTGTCCAATTTATTGTTTAAAAGGAACATCAGTTTCTTGTCTATATATCTTTAGAAAAATATTATTCAAAATTACTCATTAATATTCTAAAAATGCAAAAAATATAAAAACGTTGTTTTCCCCCTTACTGTATGTATTATTATTAAATCTATTTTTTTTTTTTTTCAAATAAATGTTCTGAAGATTTATACAAAAAAGTAATCCATATAATTCAAACTTAGCTTTTATTTATGCTTAACATGCTTTTGATATGTAAAATATCGTAACCATAGCAATCTCGTTTCTTTAGTGCTCCTAACTTTTGTGTATACTTGATAATTATTTTGAAATTTAAAAAATATTTATATTGTTTGATATTCAAAAATATTTAAATCTCTTCAAACAGTCCACTTCTTATGGGAATATATGTATCTTTTCTGTTTATTGAGTATCAGTCTTTTGCTATGCTCAAGTCTCTTTAATCTTTTGTTTTCTGTCTTGCTTCTCAATGCATACAATTTCAGCTTTACACAAATCAAATTTATGGCCAGATTTTTGTTCATGGTCCATAAATATTGAAAAATGTTCATCATTCTTATGTGCTCTATTGTTTAGGTATTTGTGCTGGGCTAATCTCATTGAGAAGATTAGCCCTCAATCCCCATAATATGCAAATTTATACATAGCTTGGTTGCACTGAATCTTGTAGATGATTTGATGAGCTGATTCTGTGGGAAATTTGTCTTTGGAATTATTAAGCAGTTTGTTTAGTGCGGGGGAGTTTGAAAGCTTACGAAAACTTTTGGGATATATGGAAGGTTAATCCATTTTTTAGTCTTCATAGGTTGAGACAGTATGTTTTTATTTTATTGTAAAATCATTGACAGTATTAAGAATTTTATTATGATTAGATCCTAGTTTTGTAAGTCTTTAACATATACATGTCGATATTAATTTTCCTGTCCATCTCAAATTTACACAATTTATAATTCCTGTAGATTCAAGTATTTGTGTGGTGCAAGTCTTAGAGATTTGGGGTTCATATTATCTTTTATGTTTATTGGTTTCAATATTATTCTGTAGTTCAATAAATTAAACTGCCTCTGAACATTATAAAAGTAATATAATATTAGGCACTTTATCACTGTTTCACAATGCTTTAATTATTACCCCCTTTTGCAGTTTTGATTGCAGCAACAATCTTCTTCAGAACTTTCTTTTTCAAAACTCAACTGCTGAAGAAGATTACTGGGGCAGTCAAAACTGTAAAAGAGGATGGTAAATAAAGCATTGTGAAACAGTGATAAAGTGCATAGATGATTTGATATTATATTATATACATTTGGCAGTGCAAAAAGAAAAATTAGTTATTAACATTATAAAGGCATATCTTCAAAGCATTAATCATTGAAGTGAAATCAGTACTGAACTATATATTTCATGGTGAAATTGAGCATGATTTAGATATGACCAACCTTTATGCTGGAGTTCTTCAGAAATTGAAAATCATTGCAGAAGTTAATATTTTGTCTGTAACTTCAACATATCAAATAAATAAAATAATAAAGGAACTAACAAAGATAGTTGGGTTTTAGCATTGTAGATTGATTTGTAGGGTTATCTTGGTAGGTTTTTTTTTCTTCTGTTAGAAGTTACCATGTTATTTATTAATTAACCATCATTATAATTATGAGACATGAAATCTCAAAAGTGCTCAGCCTTAACTGAGTGATTAATATTTTTCAGGCATACAACTTCTATAACTTGCACAGTGTATGTGTTTTTTTCTCTTTTTCTGAAGTTAGAACCGCCACACTTATTAACATGTTTATCTCCGTGTTATTTTTTCCTTTTTTTGAAGTTACACATACCATATTTAATTTGCTTATACTGAGTGTTTTTATATATGTAAGTAGAGGGATTTGAACTTAGAACTTTTCAGTCTCTATTTGTCCTCCACTTCATCTCAAGTAACTGATACACATGACCACATGTGTGTGAAAAGGATATGTGGTCATGTGTATCGATTGTTTGAGATGGAGTGAAGGATGAATGTAGACTGAACAATCCTAAGCTCAAATCCCTCTATTTACCATATTTGCTAACATGTTAATTATTAATTAATCAGGGTCAATTAATAATTAAATTTTTATTAAGATCAAGTGACAGAGAACTATGAAAGAGCTTTATCATACTATAAGTACCCAAAAATTTGAATAGTTTTGAAGTTTGTATGAGTCTTATAAGTGCAAACTTTGGGAATCAATCCAAGGACTTTATGTTTGAGAATCTGTCACTCTACTATTACATTAAACCATGCAGAGCTTTTTTATCAGTTATATTTTGGTCATGGTATTGCATTTGTAATTCTTAGTTGTTTGACTGTATATTAACTAAGGCCTGCACTGAGTTACACTGCTGTGTGGAGAGTTTGCTACTATTATTAACACCTTGTGTAAGCATAGGAAATGGTAATCATGTGATCTTTCAATAGTTTTATACCAATCTTACCTCTGGAATAATGATGACTGTGGTTTTTAAAAAATCAAAGACACCAAAATGTATAGATGCTAAATTAGATTCAGATCTATGTGACTATATAAGTGAATGAGCTTGGATTAAAAACATTGTTGTGTTTTCATTTTGTACTTCTAGTTTTATAATTAACAAAATAGATAAAAGATGGTTGCTGGAAGGTTACATTAGATCCTAAGATCTAAGTGCATTGCTCTCAGATCTGAAGCTTCTCACTGATGGAAGTCACAAACCAGAAACCAGCCTGCTGGAGATATTGGATGAATAGATGCTAGATAGTGATTTTATGCACATAACTTCTTGCCTTCATTGATTACAAAGGCTTGCACTGGGTGGCACTACTGTATGGAAAGTTTGCTACTGTTATTATGAGTTTGTGTAAGTATAGGAAATGGTGATCATGAGTTGTTTTAACTGCATAGTGTTAATTTTTTTAAAGTTATTTCTTTTTATGTATTATTTTACTCAAAATTACTAAACTAGCAATGGGGCTATAGAATCTGTTTTGTTGTTTTCAATATATATATATTATTAAAGATATGTTTTTTTCTTACTTTATGTCTCATATTGGTGAATGTAAACTTTGCCAATATTCATGACCTCATTTTGGTATTTTTATCAATTTTCCTAGTCTCAGATGTTGTTTGCTATCTTGAAAGTTTTTTTTTCGTATGTCAAAGCGTTGACCGAGAAGCGAACCCAGGCCAGCTGCTTGTAAGGCAGCTATGCTAACCACAAGGTCACTAATGATTGACCGCTATCTTGAAAGTTTCTGCCACAACTTGATAATTGTTACTAATTGTACATATTGTTACACAGACATTTCACTTCAAATGACCAGAGTGTGATTCTTTTCCACTTTTCCTCAATAGAAATTGAATCAAAACCTTTTAGATAACAGTATACTACATTGTTATTAAGCCACGTCTCTTAACTAACTTGCTTGACATATATATGTATACTGATGGATTTATGAAGCTGCCTTTAGCATTAATGTATGTTTTCTATGTTTCAGATGTGATTTCTATTATAAAACTATAAATAGCAGCGATCATTTTCTCCGAGACAAATTGTTTCTTGTTAATATTTTTAAAAATAACATTACCATTTTAGTCCCCCTTACTCCATAATGCTGCTCATTGGTTCTCATCCATCATAAGCTGGGCAGAGATTTCCAATTGAAATTCATTCTCGATGAAATATTTATTAATAAACACAAAATACCAGAAAAGTGTTAATGATGAGTGTCTCCGGGCGATCGTATTTGAACACAGACGTCCGATGACGTTTTCTGATTAACAGCTTTTACTATGATTCACTTTACTGTATTTAAATTTTTATTCCTTATAAAGATTAATTTAAAATCTTTTTCTTTCTTTCAGACGCTTATTTTTATAAATAATAATTCTTCTCCAATAGCCTCTAGGTGATACTAAATCAAACGCGCTAAATATGTCTTATTCTAACTATCTCTTCGTGGAAGCTTTTAATACAATGCCGTATTGTAGAGTGGACCGTGATGTCGTAGCCCGGAGATAGTTTTGTTCTTTTTAAAGTATATATAGGTTTTACTTTTTTTTTAAAAAAAAAAAAGATAAATTGTTTATTTAATATTTACTCAGTTAATTTAGCAGTTATAAAATATATTATTATTAATCTATATTTTAAGATTTAAGCTCAGAATACCAATAAAATCTAGAACTAATGGATGGTGGAATGTCCTTTCGATATGTGAATAATCAAACAGCAATGTCCAAATAATAATATCCCCCGCTTCTTTTGAGATACAATGTAGTGTCATCAAGGGCTTGATATCATTGGCAGTACAAGTAGTCTTTTCAGTCTTCTCTATCTCTCACTCTCTCATTTTTTATATTAGTATCTTCAATCATTTCACTTAGCATAAGGCCCAGTAGCTATGATCTCATGGTGTTCAATATTTTTATGAGCTATGACAATGGATTGCAAATTTGTCTACCCACCTTTAAACTACTAAGATTCCCACTAGTTTAATAAATAATTTTTTAAAAAACTTGGAAAATATTATAAAATTTTGACATGGAGAAATCAGAAAACAGAGAAGTTTACACTGATGATGGGACAGTTCTCTGTACCATATTAATCAATTAAATAATTTAAAAAAATAAATATGACTGGCTTAACCTATTTTTGATCATTATCAGTATACTAAAGAGTGAAAGTTTTTTTACGTTTAATTAAGTTTTTTTAAAACCATACTCTATCTTTTCCCTATCACACCAACAAACTTCCTTATTTTCATCCATCTCACATGTGGTCTATTTCTGAATCTTTTATTAAATATATTGGAATCCAGTTTGATTTTACCCATTTTTCTATTATCATCTCTTCTAGCAATATGTTCAGCCCAATTCCATTCCAATCTCTTAAAGTTCTTCAGTGATATCAATAATATCTCCATGGTTCTTCATTAAAAATTAAAGAAATATTTTATTTTTGAAGAGATTATAAATAATTTGATACTAAATCCTAACACTTAATCTTGTTAAAATTTTCTGTCATCTACTCTTGGTTTTCATATGTTCAAACACAAGCTTATTAATATGATAATGAAGACCAATAACCTTTATGCCAATCTTACTTATATAGACTAACTTTTCCAATGTACCCTTGTATTATAAATTAGGTTATCTCACATTTTAATCATATTAAGATAGTTTTGTCTCGATCATTTGCTCTTGATTCATTTCTCAGTGCCATAAAAATGTGCCGAATCTCTTCACATTCTCAAAGGAGGGTCATAAAACTTTCCTTCTAGAAATCTACCCTTTCATTTAAGATCTTTCTGTGGCTTTTTGTTAGAAAATTTTCCAATGTCATCCAATTTTGACTATTGAATCATTTTCTGTTGATGAATATTCCAATGAAAAAATCAACAATTTTAATCTCAGATGCTGTCTCTGTCATTACAATAATAAATAAATCAAATGAATTTTGCACATTAGAATCGACATCTGAGTAAGTTACAACTTATGGATCTTTAGTTCCAGAGTCTTCTATTCTATTACTGTACCCAACTATGCAGGATTAAAGATAATTTATTGATTGAGAACCTATAAGAAGGTTGGGTACCAGAAGTTATAGAATGGGCCACAATCTAGGGATCTTGGACACCAAAATCTGCCATTCAACTGCTGCACCAAATGATAATTATCTTAGTTTATTTCATATTTAACTATTGTCTTGGGCTTTAGAGTGAATAAATTCTCTGCTTTTCTTAATGACTATTATTCTGGAAATTAACATCATAACATCACATGATCACCATTTCATATGTTTATATGTGCTGTTAATAAGAGAATCAAACCTTCCATACAGTAGTGCCACCAAATGCTAGCCTTATAAAAACCTAATATCTCTATTTAGTTCTTACTCATCCAACATCCCCAGACTAGGTTCTAGCTTGTGGCTTTCATCAGCAAGGAGCCCTAGATTTTTGAGAGCATTGCACCTAGATCATAGGATTTTATGCACAAAGGTTCCTGCATCCATTGATTACAAAGGCTTGCACTTGGTGGCACTATTGTATGGAGCATTCATCTTCATTTGGTCCTACTGTAATCATGATAATTGAAGTTGTAATTAATATTAATTGTTGTAAATATTATTTTTCAGAACTACTGATTCTGGTAAAAGTTAAGGCTTTTATTCTTACTTGCACCAAAAAAAAAGTTGAGCACCTTTGAAGAGATTAATCTTATATCTTGCTCTGACAGAATATGTCTTTTAAAGTTATAGAATCTGTTATATATATATATTTCTTTTGGAATAATAGCAACTCTCTCCCGAAACGTGTTTTTCAATCGACTGATCCATCTTTATTTGCACTTTAATTCAGCTGGTTAGAGAGTATTTGAAATACGACTAAACTTAGGTCTTTAAATATATTGGTTCGTCCTTCAAACTAAAAAAAAAAAAAAAAGTTCCTTTCTGCATTTGAAAGTTAGTCAAGATGACATTTTACTTGTAATTATACGTTGGATTATTTCTATCATTAATTGTTAAATATCTTTAAAAAAAATTCGAATTTTTCAAATATATTGTAACATAATTAAATGAATCAAAAAAAAGATATTACCATACCTGAGTAGTCCATAGAATGATCATAAGTAAAGGAGTCCAATATCAAAATTAAAGGTTGATCAAATTATTAATAACAAGTATTTGACTCAGGTATATGGAAATCACGTGAAGTGAGTACACTATTAATTCAATAAAATATAACTCAGGTATACAAACAGTAATCTTATCCACTTTCATTTCTTGGTTTGATGTTAAGTGCATGTTTAAACAAATACTAAGTGAATATGGTCTAGCAGGGCGCCACTAGATTATCTGAATCTAGACACGGTTATATCTGATAACCTTTTACATGTACCGGGTTTGAATCCCTTCTTGGTACTTTATTTATAATAAAATGGAAGATTTTGCTTTTTGAGCCATATCACTATATGCACTAATATTTAGGTAAAAGTAAAACCTCTATAAACCAAAGTGGAGTATACTAGACATAAATCATTTCTCAGATCTTAACATAACAAATGTGTTTCAACATTTTATAAGTTCACTAGCTCAGATTATATATAACTAATTTAGGATGGCAATTCACTCATCCTTGCATGAAATAGATGATGGGATGTGGTTATAATAATACTAAGAAATCACTAAATATTATAAAATCAATATTTATTTATGGCCTTTAAACAGTTAAACAGCTCATTAATTAAAAGGTTGATGACGATGATGATGATGATAATAATAACGATAATGACAAGGGTTTCAACTACAGCTCTAGGACTAAGCCTAAACATAAAACTAAATTTTATAAAGAAATGCATAATTATTGCTTAATTTTAGCATACTTAATTATATCTTAAATAACCAATATTCAACCATTGATGATGATGAATAATCACACTTAACCAAGACTACACTTAATGAAATATATACGCCTCGTTTAATAAAACAAACTAATATTTATTACTACATTTCTAACATATACAGAAAAATTTCTAGATAAATATGAAAATTGACATGAATAATAATAATAATTGATTATATAACAATCCTCAGATTAATTTTAAGTTCTTCCCCCTTTCCCTTCAAATGTATTTTGTGTTAAGTTGGACGTCACATTAACCATGAAAAGTATTTCAAGACAAAAAATATTATCTGCTCATTAACACACATACTTAAAAAATCCAACATGTAAATAGAATAAAAAAAAAATGTTAGTAAAATTGAAAGAGCAAGTTTTTAGAAAAGAGTCTTAAATTATTTTCTCCCCCTCCCTTCCAAGCGCTGAAATCTATACTGAACTTGAAACAAAATAATCCAATATTCTAATACTACTCATTATTCCTCATTCAATCGCAATTATACACATATAAAATATCATTATGTATGTGCGTGTTTTATCCCATGATAACAAAATATTATTTAAAACCCAAAATAATAATAATATATTAGTTAAAACTAAAATCATAATACCATAAAAAAAAATGTTTTACACATTAATATTGTAAAATTAATAAACAAATCATTTTCATACATTCAAGATCATTTATGAAGCTCAAAGTTATTTTTAGTAAGACATTCTTGTTTTTAATTGATCTGAATAGTCTTTAAAAGTTCTTTAAATAAAATATACCACTTTATTGCTAAAATGTTTATTAAGACTGATATCATAAAGAAAATAGATATAAAAAGTCATATTACCGATCTTTTGTTTGTGGCAAATTTCCAAGGGTTCAAACTTGTCTTGTATAAGGTTTATATTTCTGCAGCTACAATTTTCGTTTTACTGGGAACAATCTCTTCTTGAGGTGGATAACTATTTGATGATGGTGACTCTATTGAGGTTATTTGCTTTAGTGGATAATTTGGAAATCATTATATTAATTTTCTTCTCTTCCTGTCAAGCATGTGGATGAAATACAGCAGTTGTTTTCACATTTGTAAATTTTCTTGAGTTTAAAATCAGTTGTTGTAACAATTAATTGGACTTGATGATTAATATTTATCAGTAGATTAATTCATCTTCTTTGAATGCAGGTGAATGCTTTCTTCCTTCTATTAAAAACATCTTATTTATCTGGTCAGTTGAAAGGTGTAGAATATTATTTTAGACACATCTTTTCTTTCCTATGTGATGTGCAGCTTCCCCAGATGGTCCAGCAAATGGAATATACATATAATTTTTCTAGCAAGCCATTTTTTTTTATTTTCAACGTTCAATATTATAGTTTAATAATCTGAATCAATCAATAATAATAATTCAAGACAGCTTTTTATATCCAATTTTTAGCTACCTTAACCAATCAGAGATAGCATCACTTGCTATTTTTGGACAAATTTGTTTTAATTAGATCTCTAATTTATTTTCAACCAAAGTATTTTTCAACTGAAAAGTTTAATCCTTTTTCCAGACACTTTTGTTTTAAAAAAAAAAATAGACTCAATTCTTATTTCCTTTCTTTTGTTTTTTCTTTCTTTTTAACATCCAGGTAACACTTCAAATCTTTGAGCTTCCTTCTTTAGATCTTGATAAGACAATTTCAAAAATTATAGTTCTGACTCATCATAAGCTTCCAAAGTGAAACAATCATTTACAAAAAAAAATTGCTACAAAGATTGATATCTGATTAAACAGATTTCCTCTTTTAACAAAAAAAAATTGTACAAAAAAAATAATTTGACAGATTTAATACTTCCTTTTCTTTCAATATTTAGGAAATGTAAAATTTTGTATGTAATGTACACACATCCTGCATTCTTTCAAATCATTCATAAACTAACCTTAAATAATATGATTGCTAGCTTAGTAATTATAACCCAATTATTTAATTAAATCTGTAACTTTTAAATCCCACTTATAATTAAAGAAAAGCAAAATAGAAGTATAGAATAAAATGTTAGAATTGATCAAGCATAGCTTAGTTTTAAAGAAAGTTAAAATGTTGAATATTTGAAATATAAAACAAATAAATAATTTACACATACATTGCCTATATGTATGCATTATAACTTTGCTTTTTAAAGAAATTTAAATATTAAATGTGTGTGCTGCTCTTTTTGAGATTTATTAACACACAAACAAGTAAAGCATATAATAGCTGTCCCACTCTTTCTGTTTAAAGCTTTTGAAATTTTGATCTGGAAGGGTTTGAACTTGGATGCCCTACAGCTTCATTTATGATTATATAAAAATGTGATGATGATTTTGGTTTACCTTTTCTACATGCACATTACTATAAATTTGGCTAGTGACCAAATTGTAATGGCACAACTTTCTCCCCCTTCGGATAAAATCATCAGCACTTTTGTTTTAACTATATTTTTTTAAAAAAAAAATCCTAACTAATAAATACACTAATAATAATAAACACTTATAATATATATAAAAAAATTAACTACTGCTAAATATATTTTTCATAAAAAAAAAAAAAAAACCTAAAAATAATTTATTTGGAGATCTTTGCCAGGCTATTCTGCTGAAGTATAAGGGATCAAACTCCTAGCATTATAGGTCCCCTTATTCCCATCAAGAGCAGCAAGCATAAAGGCATTCTCTCCTATCTTTTTAGTAATTTGGAATGGCTTTTTCTTTTCAAACCATATTGTGGTCTGCATAAAAATGCACCTGTACATCCAGTCCCTTTTTAATATTTCCATTTTTCATCTTGACTGGATATTTATAAAATATATCCGGAGGATTTATTTTATATAACCTCCTATTACAAACTCTATTTAGAAATATGGACTCTTGGTACCATACATAATATGCCTTCAAGTTTTTCAGAGAGATTGACTCTCTATACCATACATACTTTATTTTTAAACTTTCTAGAAAGATCGACTCTCTGTACCATATATAATTCATCCTTAAATCTTCCAGAGAGATTGATTCTCTGGGCCACGTATAATTTATTTTTAAATTTTCTAGAAAGGTGGATTCTTTGTACCATATATAATGGACATTTAAACTCTTCAGAGAGATTGACTCTCTGTGCCATGTATAATTTATTTTTAAACTCTCTAAAAAGGTTGACTCTTTGTACCAAATATAAGGCACACTTAAATTTAACAGAGCATTTAAATTTTTCAGAGAGATTGATTCTCTGTCTGATACACACTGGACATTTACATTTTTCAGAGAGATTGCCTCTCTGTACCAGATATAACTTATTTTTGACTTTTCCAGAGCAGTTGAATTTTTCAGAGAGATTTGGACATTTACATTTTTCAGAGAGATTGTCTCTCTATACCATATATAAGGTATCTCCAATCTATTTGAGAAGACAGATTTTTGAAACCACACATGCTGGTTTGTTACTAGATTGAGAACTACAGACTGTTGAAACTTTTGTTCTCTTTCTAAAATAACTGGTTTCATCTCCCTTATTGCCTCTCTTAAATCAATCATCTTATCGGATGCATGAAGTTTTTCCTCCAACTCTCTTTTCCTTCTTTTCACTTCATGATCTATCCCAATCTGCTCTTTGGTCATCATCTCATTTACTTTCTTTACTGGGAGATTTGGTATTATGGCTACTATTGGCCTTTCTACTTCTTGGGAGCCTATTCTCTATCAGTGTATTGCTAACTTTACTATTATTTTCCTTTATTATCAGTGGTCGGACTATCCAGATTATCTTTTAAAACTGGTAAGCTCTGACTACCTTTCCATTTTACAAGTCTAACATATTCACCCATCTCTCCTGCTCTATCTTCTAAAGAGGTTTCAGCATTATCTTCTAATCTTTGACTACCTTCTATTATACTTTCTGCACTCTTTTTGCTATCCTCTCTTAGACTTTCTATCCATCTTTTCACAGAACGACAAACCTTTTGTTCCAGACTTTCCTTATTTCTTTTGGATTTGTTATAATCTTCTTGTATATTTTGAAACATACAATCTTTCATCAGTCTGGTCAATTTTATACCTGATAGTGCTTCCTTCTTTATTCGAATCTGAAACTCTTCAGTACTTGTTATTATCCCCTTTACTTTTACAGTAACTTCTAATCCCATTACAACCTCTCCATCCTCTTCTTTATAAAGATTATTAACTCCAGGAATTGAGGCTCTTTTCCCATGTTTTTCTATTTTATTTCCCAAAGCTATAGGAATTTTATTGTTGTTTTCAACAGAGCTATTGATATTTTCTTTTAATTCATCTTCACTCCTCTTATCCTCTTCTTTTAAACTTTCTACTCTTTCTATGCCTTTTCCATACTATAATTTAGTTCACTCATGTTATAAAACTATATATATCCCATCTGTGCTTCCCTGACCATCAAAAATCCACACATCTTCTCCCTGTCTGACACCTATTCTGACCAACTGACTGATTTGATTTTCACCTTATTATGCATTTACAAATACAACAACAAAAAAAAATTTTAATATCCTTATTTAATGAACTACACAACAATAATCTATATAGTGCATGTCTGTCTGTAATAGCCCAAATTATACATTCATCCATTCTCCCAGAAATCCGACAGATATTGACAGTCCACAGAATGACTAGCAGTTCACAATCTTGAGATAAATAAAAGAATTCAGTCACAGCACTATAATCACACAATGCATCACGAGCACTCAGAAGATCATCCCAATTCGATCACTATTAACTACCACAACCCTTGATTGAATGAAGCAAACTCTGTTGCAATAAAAGAACTATTAAGTCTTAGGGGCTAAGATAGATAAACTATGCCTTGCTCTCTCTCTTGGAGTCTTATGTGGCAAGTATCAAGGAATGCCCTGCTTATTATAGACTACAAAAACGAAACCTTGCTCTCTCTCTTGGAGACTTATAGGCTGATATCATGGCAGGACTACTGTTAACTGCTTCATGATAAAATAAGAATAACATATAAACTTGATTGGAAAACTATGCCGTGCTCTCTCTCTTGGAGACTTATAGGCTGATATCATGGCAGGTCTGCTGTTAACTGCTTCATGATAAAATAAAGATAACATATAAATTGGGTTGGAGCAGTGAATGGGTTTGATCATTCATAAGTTACACGAAATACATAGCATTCTCAAGGCAATGACAAAACTCTCCACTCATCATCAAAACTGCAATCTAACCAACCAAACTCCAACGATCAACCATCCAATCAAACCTCTAAAATCATAGACTTTTTACAAAATGAACTCCCCAAACACACATGAGACTACTATTCCATAATTCATCACTATTACTATGCCTATCCTATCTGGCAATAAATTATTTTAATGTTCCACAAAAAAAAATCTATTATTTATTTCACCTTTGTCTTAAGTTGTGATATTCATCTCTATTTTCAAAATTGATAAAAAAAAAAAACAAGCTGTTTTATGGCTGTACCCATTTTATCATCATCAATGAAAAATTAAATCATATTAAACATCATCATCTAAAATAAGACTGTTTGGCCAAGAAAATTTTGTAAGACAAAAAAAAAATTTTTACTGAAAAAAAAAAATTTTACTAAAAAAAATTTCTCTATTTTTAACCACACATCTCCCATCATTCTATAGACTCTCTTTTTCAGGTATATGGCAAAATATCAGGCCCCAGTTGGGTGTCCATTGTAACATAATTAAATGAATCAAAAAAAAGATATTACCATACCTGAGTAGTCCATAGAATGATCATAAGTAAAGGAGTCCAATATCAAAATTAAAGGTTGATCAAATTATTAATAACCAGTATTATAACTCAGGTATATGGAAATCACGTGAAGTGAGTACACTAGTAATTCAATAAAATATAACTCAGGTATACAGGCAGTAGATCTTATCCACTTTCATTTCTTGGTTTGATGTTAAGTGCATGTTTAAACAAATACTAAGTGAATATGGTCTAGCAGGGCGCCACTAGATTATCTGAATCTAGACACGGTTATATCTGATAACCTTTCACATGTACCGGGTTTGAATCCCTTTTTGGTACTTTATTTCTAATAAAAATGGAAGATTTTGCTTTTTGAGCCATATCACTATATGCACTAATATTTAGGTAAAAGTAAAACATCTTTAAACCAAAGTGGAGTATATTAGACATAAATCATTTCTCAGATCTTAACATAACAAATGTGTTTCAATATTTTTATAAGTTCACTAGCTCAGATTATATATAACTAATTTAGGATGGCAATTCACTCATCCTTGCATGAAATAGATGATGGGATGTGGTTATAATAATACTAAGAAATCACTAAATATTATAAAATCAATATTTATTTATGGCCTTTAAACAGTTAAACAGCTCATTAATTAAAAGGTTGATGACGATGATGATGATGATAATAATAACGATAATGACAAGGGTTTCAACTACAGCTCTAGGACTAAGCCTAAACATAAAACTAAATTTTATAAAGAAATGCATAATTATTGCTTAATTTTAGCATATTTACTTATATCTTAAATAACTAATATTCAACCATTGATGATGATGAATAATCACACTTAACAAAGACTACACTTAATGAAATATATACGCCTCGTTTAATAAAACAAACTAATATTTATTACTACATTTCTAACATATACATAAAAATTTCTAGATAAATATGAAAATTGACATGAATAATAATAATAATTGATTATATAACAATCCTCAGATTAATTTTAAGTTCTTCCCCCTTTCCCTTCAAATGTATTTTGTATTAAGTTGGACGTCACATTGACCATGAAAAGTATTTCAAGACAAAAAATATTATCTGCTCATTAGCACACATACTTTAAAAATCCAACATGTAAATAGAATAAAAAAAAAAATGTTAGTAAAATTGAAAGAGCAAGTTTTAGAAAAGAGTTTTAAATTATTTTCTCCCCCTCCCTTCCAAGCGCTGAAATCTATACTGAACTTGAAACAAAATAATCTAATATTCTAATACTACTCATTATTCCACATTCACTTCCAATTATACACATATAAAAATATTATTATGTATGTGCGTGTTTTATCCCATGATAACAAAATATTATTTAAAACCCAAAATAATAATAATATATTAGTTAAAACTAAAATCATAATACCATAAAAAAAAAAATTGTTTTACACATTAATATTGTAAAATTAATAAACAAATCATTTTCATACATTCAAGATCATTTATGAAGCTCAAAGTTATTTTTAGTAAGACATTCTTGTTTTTAATCGATCTGAATAGTCTTTAAAAGTTCTTTAAATAAAATATACCACTTTATTGCTAAAATGTTTATTAAGACTGATATCATAAAGAAAATAGATATAAAAAGTCATATTACCGATCTTTTGTTTGTGGCGAATTTCCAAGGGTTCAAACTTGTCTTGTATAATGTTTATATTTCTGCAGCTACCATTTCCGTTTTACTGGGAACAATCTCTTTCTTGAGGTGTATAACTATTTGATGATGGTGACTCTATTGAGGTTATTTGCTTTAGTGGACAATTTGGAAATCATTATATTAATTTTTCTTCTCTTCCTGTCAAGCATGTGGATGAAATACAGCAGTTGTTTTCCCATTTGTAAATTTTCTTGAGTTTAAAATCAGTTGTTGGAACAATTAATTGGACTTGATGATTAATATTTATCAGTAGATTAATTCATCTTCTTTGAATGCAGGTGAATGCTTTCTTCCTTCTATTAAAAACATCTTATTTATCTGGTCAGTTGAAAGGTGTAGAATATTATTTTAGACACATCTTTTCTTTCCTATGTGATGTGCAGCTTCCCCAGATGGTCCGGCAAATGGAATATACATATAATTTTTCTAGCAAGCCATTTTTTTTTATTTTCAACGTTCAATATTATAGTTTAATAATCTGAATCAATCAATAATAATAATAATCAAGACAGCTTTTTATATCCAATTTTTAGCTACCTTAACCAATCAGAGATAGCATCACTTGCTATTTTTGGACAAATTTGTTTTAATTAGATCTCTAATTTATTTTCAACCAAAGTATTTTTCAACTGAAAAGTTTAATCCTTTTTCCAGACACTTTTGTTTTAAAAAAAAAATAGACTCAATTCTTATTTCCTTTCTTTTGTTTTTTCTTTCTTTTTAACATCCAGGTAACACTTCAAATCTTTGAGCTTCCTTCTTTAGATCTTGATAAGACAATTTCAAAAATTATAGTTCTGACTCATTATAAGCTTCCAAAGTGAAACAATCATTTACAAAAAAAAATTGCTACAAAGATCGATATCTGATTAAACAGATTTCCTCTTTTAACAAAAAAAAATTGTACAAAAAAAATAATTTGACAGATTTAATACTTCCTTTTCTTTCAATATTTAGGAAATGTAAAATTTTGTATGTAATGTACACACATCCTGCATTCTTTCAAATCATTCATAAACTAACCTTAAATAATATAATTGCTAGCTTAGTAATTATAACCCAATTATTTAATTAAATCTGTAACTTTTAAATCCCACTTATAATTAAAGAAAAGCAAAATAAAAGTATAGAATAAAATGTTAGAATTGATCAAGCATAGCTTAGTTTTAAAGAAAGTTAAAATGTTGAATATTTGAAATATAAAACAAATAAATAATTTACACATACATTGCCTATATGTATGCATTATAACTTTGCTTTTTAACAGAAAATTTAAATATTTAAATAGTGTGTGTTGCCTTTTTCTATCAACACACAAACAAGTAAAGCATGTAATTGTTGACCCATTCTTTCTCTGTTTAAAGCTTTTAGAAATCTGGACCTGGTAGGGTTTGAACTTGGATGCCCTACAGCTTCCTTTATGGTTATATAAAATTGTGATGATGATTTTGTTTTACCTTTTCTACATGCACATTACTATAAATTTGGCTAGTGACCAAATTGTAATGGCACAACTTTCTCCCCCTTCGGATAAAATCATCAGCACTTTTGTTTTAACTATATTTTTAAAAAAAAAATCCTAACTAATAAATACACTAATAATAATAAACACTTATAATATATATAAAAAAAATTAACTACTGGTAAATATATTTTTCATTAGAAAACCTAAAAGTAATTTATTTGGAGATCTTTGCCAGGCTATTCTGCTGAAGTATAAGGGATCAAACTCCTAGCATTATAGGTCCCCTTATTCCCATCAAGAGCAGCAAGCATAAAGGCATTCTCTCCTATCTTTTTAGTAATTTGGAATGGCTTTTTCTTTTCAAACCATATTGTGGTCTGCATAAAAATGCACCTGTACATCCAGTCCCTTTTTAATATTTCCATTTTTCATCTTGACTGGATATTTATAAAACATATCTGGAGGATTTATTTTATATAACCTCCTATTACAAACTCTATTTAGAAATATGGACTCTTGGTACCATACATAATATGCCTTGAAGTTTTTCAGAGAGATTGACTCTCTATACCATACATACTTTATTTTTAAACTTTCCAGAAAGATTGACTCTCTGTACCATATATAATTCATCCTTAAATCTTCCAGAGAGATTGATTCTCTGGGCCATGTATAATTTATTTTTAAATTTTCTAGAAAGGTTGATTCTTTGTACCATATATAATGGACATTTAAACTCTTCAGAGAGATTGACTCTCTGTGCCATGTATAATTTATTTTTAAACTCTCTAAAAAGGTTGACTCTTTGTACCAAATATAAGGCACACTTAAATTTAACAGAGCATTTAAATTTTTCAGAGAGATTGATTCTCTGTCTGATACACACTGGACATTTACATTTTTCAGAGAGATTGCCTCTCTGTACCAGATATAACTTATTTTTGACTTTTCCAGAGCAGTTGAATTTTTCAGAGAGATTTGGACATTTACATTTTTCAGAGAGATTGCCTCTCTATACCATATATAAGGTATCTCCAATCTATTTGAGAAGACAGATTTTTGAAACCACACATGCTGGTTTGTTACTAGATTGAGAACTACAGACTGTTGAAACTTTTGCTCTCTTTCTAAAATAACTGGTTTCATCTCCCTTATTGCCTCTCTTAAATCAATCATCTTATCGGATGCATGAAGTTTTTCCTCCAACTCTCTTTTCCTTCTTTTCACTTCATGATCTATCCCAATCTGCTCTTTGGTCATCATCTCATTTACTTTCTTTACTGGGAGATTTGGTATTATGGCTACTATTGGCCTTTCTACTTCTTTGGAGCACTTGTGGAGTTCAGACGTCTAACTCTTCCATTATTTTCCTTATTATCAGTGGTCGGACTATCCAGATTATCTTTTAAAACTGGTAAGCTCTGACTACCTTTCCGTTTTACAAGTCTAACATATTCACCCATCTCTCCTGCTCTATCTTCTAAAGAGGTTTCAGCATTATCTTCTAATCTTTGACTACCTTCTATTATACTTTCTGCACTCTTTTTGCTATCCTCTCTTAGACTTTCTATCCATCTTTTCACAGAACGACAAACCTTTTGTTCCAGACTTTCCTTATTTCTTTTGGATTTGTTATAATCTTCTTGTATATTTTGAAACATACAATCTTTCATCAGTCTGGTCAATTTTATACCTGATAGTGCTTCCTTCTTTATTCGAATCTGAAACTCTTCAGTACTTGTTACTATCCCCTTTACTTTTACAGTAACTTCTAATCCCATTACAACCTCTCCATCCTCTTCTTTATAAAGATTATTAACTCCAGGAATTGAGGCTCTTTTCCCATGTTTCTCTATTTTATTTCCCAAAGCTATAGGAATTTTACTGTTGTTTTCAACAGAGCTATTGATATTTTCTTTTAATTCATCTTCACTCCTCTTATCCTCTTCTTTTAAACTTTCTACTCTTTCTATGCCTTTTTTATCATCTTTTAAACTTTCTCGTGCTCTTCTTTTCTTCCATACTATAATTTAGTTCACTCATGTTATAAAACTATATATATCCCATCTGTACTTCCCTGACCATCAAAAATCCACACATCTTCTCCCTGTCTGACACCTATTCTGACCAACTGACTGATTTGATTTTCACCTTATTATGCATTTACAAATACAACAACAAAAAAAAATTTTAATATCCTTATTTAATGAACTACACAACAATAATCTATATAGTGCATGTCTGTCTGTAATAGCCCAAATTATACATTCATCCATTCTCCCAGAAATCCGACAGATATTGACAGTCCACAGAATGACTAGCAGTTCACAATCTTGAGATAAATAAAAGAATTCAGTCACAGCACTATAATCACACAATGCATCACGAGCACTCAGAAGATCATCCCAATTCGATCACTATTAACTACCACAACCCTTGATTGAATGAAGCAAACTCTGTTGCAATAAAAGATGTATTAAGTCTTAGGGGCTAAAATAGATAAACTATGCCTTGCTCTCTCTCTTGGAGTCTTATGTGGCAAGTATCAAGGAATGCCCTGCTTATTATAGACTACAAAAACGAAACCTTGCTCTCTCTCTTGGAGACTTATAGGCTGATATCATGGCAGGACTACTGTTAACTGCTTCATGATAAAATAAGAATAACATATAAACTTGATTGGAAAACTATGCCGTGCTCTCTCTCTTGGAGACTTATAGGCTGATATCATGGCAGGTCTGCTGTTAACTGCTTCATGATAAAATAAAGATAACATATAAATTGGGTTGGAGCAGTGAATGGGTTTGATCATTCATAAGTTACACGAAATACATAGCATTCTCAAGGCAATGACAAAACTCTCCACTCATCATCAAAACTGCAATCTAACCAACCAAACTCCAACGATCAACCATCCAATCAAACCTCTAAAATCATAGACTTTTTACAAAATGAACTCCCCAAACACACATGAGACTACTATTCCATAATTCATCACTATTACTATGCCTATCCTATCTGGCAATAAATTATTTTAATGTTCCACAAAAAAAAATCTATTATTTATTTCACCTTTGTCTTAAGTTGTGATATTCATCTCTATTTTCAAAATTGATAAAAAAAAAAACAAGCTGTTTTATGGCTGTACCCATTTTATCATCATCAATGAAAAATTAAATCATATTAAACATCATCATCTAAAATAAGACTGTTTGGCCAAGAAAATTTTGTAAGACAAAAAAAAAATTTTTACTGAAAAAAAAAAATTTTACTAAAAAAAATTTCTCTATTTTTAACCACACATCTCCCATCATTCTATAGACTCTCTTTTTCAGGTATATGGCAAAATATCAGGCCCCAGTTGGGTGTCCATTGTAACATAATTAAATGAATCAAAAAAAAGATATTACCATACCTGAGTAGTCCATAGAATGATCATAAGTAAAGGAGTCCAAATATCAAGAATTAAAGGTTGATCAAATTATTAATAACCAGTATTATAACTCAGGTATATGGAAATCACGTGAAGTGAGTACACTAGTAATTCAATAAAATATAACTCAGGTATACAGGCAGTAGATCTTATCCACTTTCATTTCTTGGTTTGATGTTAAGTGCATGTTTAAACAAATACTAAGTGAATATGGTCTAGCAGGGCGCCACTAGATTATCTGAATCTAGACACGGTTATATCTGATAACCTTTCACATGTACCGGGTTTGAATCCCTTTTTGGTACTTTATTTCTAATAAAAATGGGAGATTTTGCTTTTTGAGCCATATCACTATATGCACTAATATTTAGGTAAAAGTAAAACATCTTTAAACCAAAGTGGAGTATATTAGACATAAATCATTTCTCAGATCTTAACATAACAAATGTGTTTCAATATTTTTATAAGTTCACTAGCTCAGATTATATATAACTAATTTAGGATGGCAATTCACTCATCCTTGCATGAAATAGATGATGGGATGTGGTTATAATAATACTAAGAAATCACTAAATATTATAAAATCAATATTTATTTATGGCCTTTAAACAGTTAAACAGCTCATTAATTAAAACGTTGATGACGATGATGATGATGATAATAATAACGATAATGACAAGGGTTTCAACTACAGCTCTAGGACTAAGCCTAAACATAAAACTAAATTTTATAAAGAAATGCATAATTATTGCTTAATTTTAGCATATTTACTTATATCTTAAATAACTAATATTCAACCATTGATGATGATGAATAATCACACTTAACCAAGACTACACTTAATGAAATATATACGCCTCGTTTAATAAAACAAACTAATATTTATTACTACATTTCTAACATATACATAAAAATTTCTAGATAAATATGAAAATTGACATGAATAATAATAATAATTGATTATATAACAATCCTCAGATTAATTTTAAGTTCTTCCCCCTTTCCCTTCAAATGTATTTTGTATTAAGTTGGACGTCACATTGACCATGAAAAGTATTTCAAGACAAAAAATATTATCTGCTCATTAGCACACATACTTTAAAAATCCAACATGTAAATAGAATAAAAAAAAAATGTTAGTAAAATTGAAAGAGCAAGTTTTAGAAAAAAGTTTTAAATTATTTTCTCCCCCTCCCTTCCAAGCGCTGAAATCTATACTGAACTTGAAACAAAATAATCTAATATTCTAATACTACTCATTATTCCACATTCACTTCCAATTATACACATATAAAAATATTATTATGTATGTGCGTGTTTTATCCCATAATAACAAAATATTATTTAAAACCCAAAATAATAATAATATATTAGTTAAAACTAAAATCATAATACCATAAAAAAAAAAAATGTTTTACACATTAATATTGTAAAATTAATAAACAAATCATTTTCATACATTCAAGATCATTTATGAAGCTCAAAGTTATTTTTAGTAAGACATTCTTGTTTTAATCGATCTGAATAGTCTTTAAAAGTTCTTTAAATAAAATATACCACTTTATTGCTAAAATGTTTATTAAGACTGATATCATAAAGAAAATAGATATAAAAAGTCATATTACCGATCTTTTGTTTGTGGCGAATTTCCAAGGGTTCAAACTTGTCTTGTATAATGTTTATATTTCTGCAGCTACCATTTCCGTTTTACTGGGAACAATCTCTTTCTTGAGGTGTATAACTATTTGATGATGGTGACTCTATTGAGGTTATTTGCTTTAGTGGACAATTTGGAAATCATTATATTAATTTTTCTTCTCTTCCTGTCAAGCATGTGGATGAAATACAGCAGTTGTTTTCCCATTTGTAAATTTTCTTGAGTTTAAAATCAGTTGTTGGAACAATTAATTGGACTTGATGATTAATATTTATCAGTAGATTAATTCATCTTCTTTGAATGCAGGTGAATGCTTTCTTCCTTCTATTAAAAACATCTTATTTATCTGGTCAGTTGAAAGGTGTAGAATATTATTTTAGACACATCTTTTCTTTCCTATGTGATGTGCAGCTTCCCCAGATGGTCCGGCAAATGGAATATACATATAATTTTTCTAGCAAGCCATTTTTTATATTTTCAACATTCAATATTATAGTTTAATAATCTGAATCAATCAATAATAATAATTCAAGACAGCTTTTTATATCCAATTTTTAGCTACCTTAACCAATCAGAGATAGCATCACTTGCTATTTTTGGACAAATTTGTTTTAATTAGATCTCTAATTTATTTTCAACCAAAGTATTTTTCAACTGAAAAGTTTAATCCTTTTTCCAGACACTTTTGTTTTAAAAAAAAAATAGACTCAATTCTTATTTCCTTTCTTTTGTTTTTTCTTTCTTTTTAACATCCAGGTAACACTTCAAATCTTTGAGCTTCCTTCTTTAGATCTTGATAAGACAATTTCAAAAATTATAGTTCTGACTCATTATAAGCTTCCAAAGTGAAACAATCATTTACAAAAAAAAAAAAATTGCTACAAAGATCGATATCTGATTAAACAGATTTCCTCTTTTAACAAAAAAAAATTGTACAAAAAAAATAATTTAACAGATTTAATACTTCCTTTTCTTTCAATATTTAGGAAATGTAAAATTTTGTATGTAATGTACACACATCCTGCATTCTTTCAAATCATTCATAAACTAACCTTAAATAATATAATTGCTAGCTTAGTAATTATAACCCAATTATTTAATTAAATCTGTAACTTTTAAATCCCACTTATAATTAAAGAAAAGCAAAATAAAAGTATAGAATAAAATGTTAGAATTGATCAAGCATAGCTTAGTTTTAAAGAAAGTTAAAATGTTGAATATTTGAAATATAAAACAAATAAATAATTTACACATACATTGCCTATATGTATGCATTATAACTTTGCTTTTTAAAGAAAATTTAAATATTTAAATAGTTTGTGTGTTGCCTTTTTTCTATCAACACACAAACAAGTAAAGCATGTAATTGTTGACCCATTCTTTCTCTGTTTAAAGCTTTTAGAACTGGACCTTGTAGGGTTTGAACTTGGATGCCCTACAGCTTCATTTATGATTATATAAAATTGTGATGATGATTTTGTTTTACCTTTTCTACATGCACATTACTATAAATTTGGCTAGTGACCAAATTGTAATGGCACAACTTTCTCCCCCTTCGGATAAAATCATCAGCACTTTTGTTTTAACTATATAAAAAAAAAAAAAAATCCTAACTAATAAATACACTAATAATAATAAACACTTATAATATATATAAAAAAAAATTAACTACTGCTAAATATATTTTTCATTAGAAAACCTAAAAGTAATTTATTTGGAGATCTTTGCCAGGCTATTCTGCTGAAGTATAAGGGATCAAACTCCTAGCATTATAGGTCCCCTTATTCCCATCAAGAGCAGCAAGCATAAAGGCATTCTCTCCTATCTTTTTAGTGATTTTGAATGGCTTTTTCTTTTCAAACCATATTGTGGTCTGCATAAAAATGCACCTGTACATCCAGTCCCTTTTTAATATTTCCATTTTTCATCTTGACTGGATATTTATAAAACATATCCGGAGGATTTATTTTATATAACCTCCTATTACAAACTCTATTTAGAAATATGGACTCTTGGTACCATACATAATATGCCTTGAAGTTTTTCAGAGAGATTGACTCTCTATACCATACATACTTTATTTTTAAACTTTCCAGAAAGATCGACTCTCTGTACCATATATAATTCATCCTTAAATCTTCCAGAGAGATTGATTCTCTGGGCCATGTATAATTTATTTTTAAATTTTCTAGAAAGGTTGACTCTTTGTACCATATATAATGGACATTTAAACTCTTCAGAGAGATTGACTCTCTGTGCCATGTATAATTTATTTTTAAACTCTCTAAAAAGGTTGACTCTTTGTACCAAATATAAGGCACACTTAAATTTAACAGAGCATTTAAATTTTTCAGAGAGATTGATTCTCTGTCTGATACACACTGGACATTTACATTTTTCAGAGAGATTGCCTCTCTGTACCAGATATAACTTATTTTTGACTTTTCCAGAGCAGTTGAATTTTTCAGAGAGATTTGGACATTTACATTTTTCAGAGAGATTGCCTCTCTATACCATATATAAGGTATCTCCAATCTATTTAAGAAGACAGATTTTTGAAACCACACATGCTGGTTTGTTACTAGATTGAGAACTACAGACTGTTGAAACTTTTGTTCTCTTTCTAAAATAACTGGTTTCATCTCCCTTATTGCCTCTCTTAAATCAATCATCTTATCGGATGCATGAAGTTTTTCCTCCAACTCTCTTTTCCTTCTTTTCACTTCATGATCTATCCCAATCTGCTCTTTGGTCATCATCTCATTTACTTTCTTTACTGGGAGATTTGGTATTATGGCTACTATTGGCCTTTCTACTTCTTGGAGCCTATTCTCTATCAGTGTATCTAACTTTACATTATTTTCCTTATTATCAGTGGTCGGACTATCCAGATTATCTTTTAAAACTGGTAAGCTCTGACTACCTTTCCGTTTTACAAGTCTAACATATTCACCCATCTCTCCTGCTCTATCTTCTAAAGAGGTTTCAGCATTATCTTCTAATCTTTGACTACCTTCTATTATACTTTCTGCACTCTTTTTGCTATCCTCTCTTAGACTTTCTATCCATCTTTTCACAGAACGACAAACCTTTTGTTCCAGACTTTCCTTATTTCTTTTGGATTTGTTATAATCTTCTTGTATGTTTTGAAACATACAATCTTTCATCAGTCTGGTCAATTTTATACCTGATAGTGCTTCCTTCTTTATTCGAATCTGAAACTCTTCAGTACTTGTTACTATCCCCTTTACTTTTACAGTAACTTCTAATCCCATTACAACCTCTCCATCCTCTTCTTTATAAAGATTATTAACTCCAGGAATTGAGGCTCTTTTCCCATGTTTCTCTATTTTATTTCCCAAAGCTATAGGAATTTTATTGTTGTTTTCAACAGAGCTATTGATATTTTCTTTTAATTCATCTTCACTCCTCTTATCCTCTTCTTTTAAACTTTCTACTCTTTCTATGCCTTTTTCATCATCTCTTAAACTTTCTCCCCCAATCTTTTTTCCTTCCTCCCTCCTTCTTTATTGTGTCTTTTCTCTTCTCCTTTTCTTGTTCAACTCTTTTTTTTTTTTTTTTTTATTTTTTCTCTTTTCCCCTCCTTCTTTTCCATACTATAATTTAGTTCACTCATGTTATAAAACTATATATATCCCATCTGTACTTCCCTGACCATCAAAAATCCACACATCTTCTCCCTGTCTGACACCTATTCTGACCAACTGACTGATTTGATTTTCACCTTATTATGCATTTACAAATACAACAAAAAAAAAAATTTTAATATCCTTATTTAATGAACTACACAACAATAATCTATATAGTGCATGTCTGTCTGTAATAGCCCAAATTATACATTCATCCATTCTCCCAGAAATCCGACAGATATTGACAGTCCACAGAATGACTAGCAGTTCACAATCTTGAGATAAATAAAAGAATTCAGTCACAGCACTATAATCACACAATGCATCACGAGCACTCAGAAGATCATCCCAATTCGATCACTATTAACTACCACAACCCTTGATTGAATGAAGCAAACTCTGTTGCAATAAAAGAACTATTAAGTCTTAGGGGCTAAGATAGATAAACTATGCCTTGCTCTCTCTCTTGGAGTCTTATGTGGCAAGTATCAAGGAATGCCCTGCTTATTATAGACTACAAAAACGAAACCTTGCTCTCTCTCTTGGAGACTTATAGGCTGATATCATGGCAGGACTACTGTTAACTGCTTCATGATAAAATAAGAATAACATATAAACTTGATTGGAAAACTATGCCGTGCTCTCTCTCTTGGAGACTTATAGGCTGATATCATGGCAGGTCTGCTGTTAACTGCTTCATGATAAAATAAAGATAACATATAAATTGGGTTGGAGCAGTGAATGGGTTTGATCATTCATAAGTTACACGAAATACATAGCATTCTCAAGGCAATGACAAAACTCTCCACTCATCATCAAAACTGCAATCTAACCAACCAAACTCCAACGATCAACCATCCAATCAAACCTCTAAAATCATAGACTTTTTTACAAAATGAACTCCCCAAACACACATGAGACTACTATTCCATAATTCATCACTATTACTATGCCTATCCTATCTGGCAATAAATTATTTTAATGTTCCACAAAAAAAAATCTATTATTTATTTCACCTTTGTCTTAAGTTGTGATATTCATCTCTATTTTCAAAATTGATAAAAAAAAAAACAAGCTGTTTTATGGCTGTACCCATTTTATCATCATCAATGAAAAATTAAATCATATTAAACATCATCATCTAAAATAAGACTGTTTGGCCAAGAAAATTTTGTAAGCCAAAAAAAATATTTTTACTGAAAAAAAAAATTTTACTAAAAAAAATTTCTCTATTTTTAACCACACATCTCCCATCATTCTATAGACTCTCTTTTTCAGGTATATGGTAAAATATCAGGCCCCAGTTGGGTGTCCATTGTAACATAATTAAATGAATCAAAAAAAAGATATTACCATACCTGAGTAGTCCATAGAATGATCATAAGTAAAGGAGTCCAATATCAAAATTAAAGGTTGATCAAATTATTAATAACAAGTATTTGACTCAGGTATATGGAAATCACGTGAAGTGAGTACACTAGTAATTCAATAAAATATAACTCAGGTATACAGGCAGTAGATCTTATCCACTTTCATTTCTTGGTTTGATGTTAAGTGCATGTTTAAACAAATACTAAGTGAATATGGTCTAGCAGGGCGCCACTAGATTATCTGAATCTAGACACGGTTATATCTGATAACCTTTCACATGTACCGGGTTTGAATCCCTTCTTGGTACTTTATTTCTAATAAAAATGGGAGATTTTGCTTTTTGAGCCATATCACTATATGCACTAATATTTAGGTAAAAGTAAAACATCTATAAACCAAAGTGGAGTATACTAGACATAAATCATTTCTCAGATCTTAACATAACAAATGTGTTTCAATATTTTTATAAGTTCACTAGCTCAGATTATATATAACTAATTTAGGATGGCAATTCACTCATCCTTGCATGAAATAGATGATGGGATGTGGTTATAATAATACTAAGAAATCACTAAATATTATAAAATCAATATTTATTTATGGCCTTTAAACAGTTAAACAGCTCATTAATTAAAACGTTGATGACGATGATGATGATGATAATAATAACGATAATGACAAGGGTTTCAACTACAGCTCTAGGACTAAGCCTAAACATAAAACTAAATTTTATAAAGAAATGCATAATTATTGCTTAATTTTAGCATATTTACTTATATCTTAAATAACTAATATTCAACCATTGATGATGATGAATAATCACACTTAACCAAGACTACACTTAATGAAATATATACGCCTCGTTTAATAAAACAAACTAATATTTATTACTACATTTCTAACATATACAGAAAAATTTCTAGATAAATATGAAAATTGACATGAATAATAATAATAATTGATTATATAACAATCCTCAGATTAATTTTAAGTTCTTCCCCCTTTCCCTTCAAATGTATTTTGTATTAAGTTGGACGTCACATTGACCATGAAAAGTATTTCAAGACAAAAAATATTATCTGCTCATTAGCACACATACTTTAAAATCCAACATGTAAATAGAATAAAAAAAAAAATGTTAGTAAAATTGAAAGAGCAAGTTTTAGAAAAAAGTTTTAAATTATTTTCTCCCCCTCCCTTCCAAGCGCTGAAATCTATACTGAACTTGAAACAAAATAATCTAATATTCTAATACTACTCATTATTCCACATTCACTCCCAATTATACACATATAAAAATATCATTATGTATGTGCGTGTTTTATCCCATGATAACAAAATATTATTTAAAACCCAAAATAATAATAATATATTAGTTAAAACTAAAATCATAATACCATAAAAAAAAAAAATTGTTTTATTGTTTTACACATTTCACAATTGTAAAATTAATAAACAAATAATTTTCATACATTCAAGATCATTTATGAAGCTCAAAGTTATTTTTAGTAAGACATTCTTGTTTTAATCGATCTGAATAGTCTTTAAAAGTTCTTTAAATAAAATATACCACTTTATTGCTAAAATGTTTATTAAGACTGATATCATAAAGAAAATAGATATAAAAAGTCATATTACCGATCTTTTGTTTGTGGCGAATTTCCAAGGGTTCAAACTTGTCTTGTATAATGTTTATATTTCTGCAGCTACCATTTCCGTTTTACTGGGAACAATCTCTTTCTTGAGGTGTATAACTATTTGATGATGGTGACTCTATTGAGGTTATTTGCTTTAGTGGATAATTTGGAAATCATTATATTAATTTTTCTTCTCTTCCTGTCAAGCATGTGGATGAAATACAGCAGTTGTTTTCCCATTTGTAAATTTTCTTGAGTTTAAAATCAGTTGTTGGAACAATTAATTGGACTTGATGATTAATATTTATCAGTAGATTAATTCATCTTCTTTGAATGCAGGTGAATGCTTTCTTCCTTCTATTAAAAACATCTTATTTATCTGGTCAGTTGAAAGGTGTAGAATATTATTTTAGACACATCTTTTCTTTCCTATGTGATGTGCAGCTTCCCCAGATGGTCCAGCAAATGGAATATACATATAATTTTTCTAGCAAGCCATTTTTTTTTATTTTCAACGTTCAATATTATAGTTTAATAATCTGAATCAATCACAATAATAATAATAATTCAAGACAGCTTTTTATATCCAATTTTTAGCTAACTTAACCAATCAGAGATAGCATCACTTGCTATTTTTGGACAAATTTGTTTTAATTAGATCTCTAATTTATTTTCAACCAAAGTATTTTTCAACTGAAAAGTTTAATCCTTTTTCCAGACACTTTTGTTTTAAAAAAAAAATAGACTCAATTCTTATTTCCTTTCTTTTGTTTTTTCTTTCTTTTTAACATCCAGGTAACACTTCAAATCTTTGAGCTTCCTTCTTTAGATCTTGATAAGACAATTTCAAAAATTATAGTTCTGACTCATCATAAGCTTCCAAAGTGAAACAATCATTTACAAAAAAAAATTGCTACAAAGATTGATATCTGATTAAACAGATTTCCTCTTTTAACAAAAAAAAATTGTACAAAAAAAATAATTTGACAGATTTAATACTTCCTTTTCTTTCAATATTTAGGAAATGTAAAATTTTGTATGTAATGTACACACATCCTTCATTCTTTCAAATCATTCATAAACTAACCTTAAATAATATAATTGCTAGCTTAGTAATTATAACCCAATTATTTAATTAAATCTGTAACTTTTAAATCCCACTTATAATTAAAGAAAAGCAAAATAGAAGTATAGAATAAAATGTTAGAATTGATCAAGCATAGCTTAGTTTTAAAGAAAGTTAAAATGTTGAATATTTGAAATATAAAACAATTAAATAATTTACACATACATTGCCTATATGTATGCATTATAACTTTGCTTTTTTAAAGAAAAAAATTTAAATATTAAATAGTGTGTGTGCTCTTTTTAGCTTTATCAACACACAAACAAGTAAAGCATGTAATTGTTGTCCCATTCTTTCTCTGTTTAAAGCTTTTAGAACTTGACCTTGTAGGGTTTAAACTTGGATGCCCTACAACTTCCTTTATGGTTATATAAAATTGTGATGAT